>JARQOD010000005.1:168335757-168374268 GCA_033576555.1 Oophaga sylvatica
CAAAAGATTCCTGAGGCTTTTAAAAACTCCCTGCCTGGTTCATTACTCAAAACCTCCATCATGGGTAAGACTAGCGACCTTACTGATGTCAAGAAGGCCATCATTGACACCCTCAAGCAAGAGGGTAAGACCCAGAAAGAAATTTCTCAACAAATAGGCTGTTCCCAGAGTGCTGTATCAAGGCACCTCAATGGGAAGTCTGTTGGAAGGAAACAATGTGGCAGAAAACGCTGTACAACGAGAAGAGGTGACCGGACCCTGAGGAAGATTGTGAAGAAGGACCGATTCCAGACCTTGGGGACCTGAGGAAGCAGTGGACTGAGTCTGGTGTAGAAACATCCAGAGCCACCGTGCACAGGCGTGTGCAGGAAATGGGCTACAGGTGCCGCATTCCCCAGGTAAAGCCACTTTCGAACCATAAACAGCGGCAGAAGCGCCTGACCTGGGCTACAGAGAAGCAGCACTGGACTGTTGCTAAGTGGTCCCAAGTACTTTTTTCTGATGAAAGCAAATTTTGCATGTCATTCGGAAATCAAGGTGCCAGAGTCTGGAGGAAGACTGAGGAGAAGGAAATGCCAAAATGGCTGAAGTCCAGTGTCAAGTACCCACAGTCAGTGATGGTGTGGGGTGCCATGTCAGCTGCTGGTGTTGGTCCACTGTGTTTCATCAAGGGCAGGGTCAATGCAGCTAGCTATCAGGAGATTTTGGAGCACTTCATGCTTCCATCGCCTGAAATGCTTTATGGAGATGAAGATTTCATTTTTCAGCACGACCTGGCACCTGCCCACAGTGCCAAAACCACTGGTAAATGGTTTACTGACCATGGTATTACTGTGCTCAATTGGCCTGCCAACTCTCCTGACCTGAACCCCATAGAGAATCTGTGGGATATTGTGAAGAGAAAGTTGAGAGACGCAAGACCCAACACTCTGGATGAGCTTAAGGCCGCTATCGAAGCATCCTGGGCCTCCATAACACCTCAGCAGTGTCAAAGGCTGATTGCCTCCATGCCATGCCGCATTGAAGCAGTCATTTCTGCAAAAGGATTCCCGACCAAGTATTGAGTGCATAACTGAACTTTATTATTTGATGTTTTTTTTGTTTGTTTTTAAAAAACACTTTATTTTATTGGACGGTTGAAATATGTTAATTTTTTGAGACAGGTTTTTTGGGTTATCAGGAGTTGTATGCCAAAATCATCAGTATTAAAACAATAAAAGACCTGACAAATTTCAGTTGGTGTGTAATGATTCTAAAATATATGAAAGTTTAATTGTAATCATTACATTATGGAAAATAATGAAATTTTGCACTATATGCTAATTTTTTGAGAAGGACCTGTACTCCAGAATGTTATAAAGAGAATGACACAAATATTAATTTTTACAAAGTCTACTGCTTCACTTTTTCTTATGGCAATTTGCATATACTCCAGAATGTTATAAAGAGTGATCAGCTTAACAGCAATTACTTGCAAAGTCAATAATTGGCTAGAAAATGAACTTTATCCCCCAAAACACATTTCAACATCATTGCAGCCCTGCCTTAAAAGGACCAGCTAACCTCTTTTCAGTGATTGCTCCATTAACACAGGTGTGGGTGTTGATGAGGACATGGCTGGAGATCAATCTGTCATGATTAAGTAGGAATGACACCACTGAACACTTTAAAAGGAGGCTGGTGCTTGGCATCATGTTTCTCTTCTGTTAACCATGGTTATCTCTAAAGAAACACGTGCAGTCATCATTGCAATGCACAAATATGGCCTAACAGGGAAGAGTATCGCAGTTAGAAAGATTGGATCTCAGTCAACAATCTATTGCATCATCAAGAACTTCAAGGAGAGAGGTTCCATTGTTGCCAAAAAGGCTCCAGGGCACCCAAGAAAGACCAACAAGCGCCAGGACAGTCTCTTAAAAGTGTTTCAGCTGCAGGATCGGGCTACCAGCAGTGCAGAGCTTGCTCAGGAATGGCAGCAGGCAGGTGTGAGTGCATCTGCACGCACTGTGAGGCGGAGACTCTTGGAGCAAGGCCCGGCCTCAAGGAGGGCAGCAAAGAAGCCACTTCTCTCCAGAAAAAACATCATGGACAGACTGATATTCTGCAAAAGGTACAGGCAGTGGACTGCTGAGGACTGGGGTAAAGTTATTTTCTCTGATGAATCCCCTTTTCGATTGTTTGGGACATCAGGAAAACGCCTCATTCGGAGAAGACAAGGTGAGTGCTACCACCAGTCTTGTCTCATGCCAACTGTTAAGCATCCTGAAACCATTCATGTGTGGGTTGCTTCTCAGCCAAGGGAATTGGCTCTCTCACAGTCTTGCCTAAAAACACAGCCATGAATAAAGAATGGTACCAGAATGTCTTCCAAGAGCAACTTCTCCCAACCCCCCAAGAGCAGTTTGGCGGTCAACAATGCCTTTTCCAGCATGATGGAGCACCTTGCCATAAAGCAAAGGTGATAACTAAATGGCTCAGGGAACAAAACATAGAGATTTTGGGTCCATGGCCTGGAAACTCCCCAGATCTTAATCCCATTGAGAACTTGTGGTCAATCATCAAGAGATGGGTGGACAAATAAAAACCTAAAAATTCTGACAAAATGAAAGCATTGATTGTGCAAGAATGGACTGCTATCAGTCAGGATTTGGTCCAGAAGTTGATTGAGAGCATGCCAGGGAGAATTGCAGAGGTCCTGAAGAAGAAGGGTCAACACTGCAAATATTGACTTGCTGCATTAACTCATTCTAACTGTCAATATAAGCTTTTGTTAAGGGTATGCCACACTAAACAACATCGCTAACGGGATCGCTAAAAAATGTCACTATTTAGCGATCCCGTTAGCGATGTTGTTGTGTGCGGCATCTACCAGCGACATGGCCCCTGCTGTGATCTCGTCCGTCGTCCTGATCGTTCCGGACCCTATTTTCATCGCTGGCGTCCCGCTGGTAAGTATCTAATCGCTGAGTGTGGCACCTTTTTTAGCGATTTAGCGGTACTTTTGTACCGCTAAAGTCGTTAAGGAGATCGCTAACCGCGATAGCGTCCTTAACGATATCGCTAAATTAGGTAGCTACTAGCGATATAGAAACAATGCCGCTAGCGATCTCATTAGTATGCGACGCTAACGAGATCGCTAGCGGGATTGTGTAGTGTGGCAGTACCTTTAATCATATGTTTGCAATTATATTTCTGTCTGTGATAAAAACATCTGTCAAACACACATAAAAACCAGAGGGCAGCAGATCATGTGAAAATATAATATTTGTGTCATTCTCAAAACTTTTGGCCATGACTGTATATACACATACACACACTGATTTTTATTTTCTGTAACCTATGCTTATGTGCCAGCCCTAGTTACCGGGTAAATCAGATATAAAAAATATTATTTAAATGTTATAATGACACTAAAGGTTTTTTATGTTCTTATGAGAGGCACAATGTTTGAAATAAATTTATAATAAATAAGAAGGTAAGAAAAAAATCACAAGTCCAGATTTCAGATTGTAGCCCTGTCCCCAACAGAAAAAAGTGTCTTTATAAAATAATTGTTAAGGAAAGTGTGTCACAATGTAAAATGTATATTTGTCATTATTTTTGGTCATAAAAAAATCATTAAATGAATGTGAAGCAGACATGTATTTAGTTTTCTCTACTTTCTCCTAGATATATAAAAAAATAATTTGGCTTTAGGTAGTGTATGACGAAAGAAAAGCACAGGAAAAATTTATTTAAATATTCAATTTTGAGAAAAAAAATAAACCTCATGTGCATGGCTTTGAATGGGTGAAAAATTGCCAGGTTTTGAATGGGTTAAGAAACCACCTTTGGCAATCTGTAATACAATGAATTAATTTAATGATGTAAAATAGACATTAGATTAGAATAGCTTTTGTATAGCACAAATAGAATAAACTACAAAACACTGTTAAAATAAGCGGAATAAATATTGTTTTAAACAGCATTGATGCATGTTTACATACATTACCATGTAAAAGCTGAGAGCGTATTTATGGTTCCCAGACAAATTAAAACTATCAGGAATGCTACCAAGAACTGATTTAAATGTTCCTCGAAGCCGTTATATTTATGAATGGGGACATTATTAAAAATAAAAGATCTCCACTGGCACATAAAAGAACACTGCTAAGAGATTAAATGTCAACCAAAAGCCACATAAAGGCAGAATTTAGTGAGTTCCAAAAGGATTATCAAAGAACTTTTCTATGACCTGCATGTCACTTACAATAAAACCATCTGCACTGAAATAATGCAAAATTAAATGCATATTTAATTTCAAATGTAACAATAGGGCAAAAAATAGCCAAAGGATTTAACTGTCATTTTGTATTCTGTTGTTTTTATACTTTAGGGGATAATGTCGCAAAAACAAAATAAGTGCCAGTATTAAAGGTCATGTCCTATACCAGTTAAAATGAGCTCCAATTGTGTGGTCTGCTGGCTCCAAAACAGGAATATTAACACAGATTTACTTCTTGACTAGCCAGACAGTTGTGAGTAAAGCAGAAAACAAAAAAGCAGGAATGCCATTAGTATCTAACTATCTTGCCATGTGGATCCAGGGAGGAAAAAAAATAATCAAAGTTCATATAAGGTAAAAGCTCATTCATTCGGTTATCATCATTGTTTTCAATTATGCCATTCTTACCATAAACATGCCAGATTTCATGCATCCAATTTAAAAAGGATTGGAATGAATCCTGACAGATGTTATTGATTTATAATGGCCCCAATAGATTTATATTTTGATTCTTCACATCTAAAAGCAATGGAAACCCAACAGAACTGAGACTAGCACTGATGAAAGCAAAGTCTTAAGTCACTCCCAGCTCTAAATACACCAATAAGAATGAGAACAGCTATGACAGCTATAAATTCCGTTCCATATGCCATATATTTCCCACATATTTTATGCATTCAATTAAAAAGTCAGTGTTCATTTAATACTTTCATATAATGTATAAAAAAAATCCTATGCAATACGTAGAACACAGCACATACAGCCAACATATTTCTACATTGTGCCAAAATTTTTGCAGTATTTAAAAGGGGTTATCCAAATTTATCACAAAGGTCTGCAGTCATCTGTAGCACCAAAGACTCTTCGATCCTCACATCTCACACCTCACACTGTACGTCCTGTGAGGATTCTATGGTAGCGATGGTGGCGAGACAGAGTGGTCTTGTGACTGCAAGTATGCAATATACAGAATTCCGGCCACATTCCGACTAAGGCCGGCGTCACACTTGTGAGTGTGATGCGAGTAAGTCGCACGACTTTCTCGCATAAACACCCGGCACAGCCGCCCGCTCTCGGACCCGAGCGTGCGGCTGCATGTATTTCTATGCAGCCGCACACTCGGGTCCGAGAGCAGGCGGCCGTGCCGGGTGTTGATGCAAGAAAGTCGTGCAACTTACTCGCATCACACTCACAAGTGTGAAGCCGGCCTAAGGGTGCATGTCCTGGCTCAATTCACTTGTGTTGAGTGAGAACATGCACATCTATATCTGAATGTGGATGGTAGTAAACAAATTGTCTACTTGCAGTCACATGACCGCTCTGTCCGACACTGGAGAATCCTCAAAGAGTGCACTATGTGCCATGTGACAAGTCAGAAGTCTGCAGTTACATAGAGGGACTGCAGAGTTTCATGATAAACTTGGATAACTCCTTTAAACAACACTCTTTTGCAATGAAAATCCTAAATTACCACCATAAAACACAATATTGTTACGGTTCATTTTAATCTATTATCTACTAGAACTAAAACTAAAGTACAATATTTATTCAGATTGTTACTAGGTGGAAACCTGTTCAGTTACATAGTTTACAGAGAATCCATCAGATTTTTGCTATTTAATCGGAGAGTAGCATACTATAGAACAAGTGAGCCTGATTCCAACAATGTATCACTTACTTTACCAGGTGCAGCAGTTGTGACATCATCAGAGTTTTCAGATGTAGCAGAGCTCAAAAGCCAAATCCCCCACAAACCATGCAAGTATGTACATAGTCTATTGACAGTGAGCAGCTTATCAGCGTAGGGGGGCGCGGTCGGACAAGTGCTGCCATGTACAGTGGTCAAGGCAATGATGATTATCAGTTGATAAAACCTTCATTGTAAATAAACAACAGAATATAGCATTATAAATAACACATTACTGAATTCAGTGCCTCCGCCCCTACCTCATGCTGTCCTCAGAGTATATAGCACAAACCTGCTGACAGGGCCCCTTTAAAACCCACAGTGACTGAGCAGAAGAAACAGAAACATATTAGTAGCATTGATAGAGATCTCACAATTTCTATATTTGAATACTTTAATTTTTCATATTGCTAAGCATGCAGTCTCCAAAAATATAACTTAATTTTAGCAAATGAGATGCAAAATAAATGTAATATGGTTTTGAGATTAAATCAATAAGCACAATTGTGATATTTAAGAGAAATACAGTTAAAAAAATCAAACTAATTTTGGCTTACATAGCCAGTTATTAAACTCTGTGTGGTAGATTTATTAATATATTAATGACAATATGGTATTGGGGGTAAATGTTATATTTCTGAAGACACCTTTCCACTCCTTCAAATACATTAATCAAAAGTTTATGCTAGATTTTGAAAAATAGCAAAAAATAATGCAAGGTCTCACCTGACATTGTTTTTATCTGCAGCTGGATTTTACGCTTGTTGTCATGAATGGAGATTGCACAAATACTGTGTTTTTTGTATTAATTATATTTTGAAGTCGTAGGGGAACATGTTATACAAGGAAACGGTTTCATTCTATGAAATTGGCTATCCTCTTTCCTATAATCTTAAAAGGGGTTTTCAAATGCGTAAAACCTTTGCCCCCCTCTTGCGGTTTGTTAAAAAAAATATATATAAACTATGCTCCACTCACCCTCCACAACCCCAGCATTGACTCTCTGAAACTGCTCCTGGTGGTTAATATTGTCTGTAGGACTGATGTCCTGTCGACAGTGCTACAGCCAATAAGATGAAGGCATGAGCCTCTCAGAGCTGTTGAGCTCACCGATTGGCTGCAGAGCCATCAATCTGAAGTCAGTAAGTCAGTGCTGCAGACAATAACAGACACCATGAGCTGTGGTAAAGTCTTGGAACTAGACAGGAGAGGGTGATTAAGTTTTAAAATAAACTGCAGTTGGGCGAGAGGATTTGTTTGCTACTGAGAAACCCCTTTAAGTTTTGAGAAAGAAAGGCTAAGTTATGTTTACATCATGTTTGGCAAATAGTATATATCTACTGTGAGTGAGCAACTGGTGACACATGCAAGGGTCACTATGGGTCCCCCAGGATGCGCAAAGTAGCATATTGAAGCAGCGGGAGTTGTTGTGTATAGGCTGGAGATGAGTTCTGAGCAGAAGCTCCCTCTGGTGGTTACAAACGGTACTGGACTGTCCAGTGAAGATTGTGAGGATTGGGAATCAGGTGTTACTGACTGGTCTTATATAAGGGAGTCGCCTTCCCATCAGGGTTGCCGGTGATCAATTGTTCTGGTCTCAATCCTTGATTCCTGTTTCCTTGGTAGCCTGCTGTGTCGTGTCTGAATCTCCTGCTAACAGATAAGACATTTTCTTCTTTTTGTTTTTGTGCTTGATTTTTGCATTTTGTCCTGCACTTCTGTGGGGGCCTTCAGGGTCCCCTCGGGGGGCTTTTGCCCTCTCAGTTCAGTTCAGCCACTGATGTTTGTACATTTGCTTTTTCCAGTTTTTTCAGTGGCTGCTGTTTTGTTTTTGGTTACACCAGAGAACTAATTTAGGTGGTAGAGGTCGTGTGATCTCAGGTGTTTTTGAAATTAGTAGAGTTGGTGCTTTTCAGGGTTTTTTGAGATTGCAGTAAGTGCCCTTCCTATCCTTTTCTATTTAGTAAGTTTGGGCCCCAACGTTTGCTCATACTATTTTCTGTCTGTGTCTGTATTTCCTCTTGTCTAACCGCCATTACATGTTTGGGGGCTTTCTATGTTCTTTGGGGATCTGCTCCGGGGCAGATAGCTTTCCTCTTTCTATCTTTAGGTGTAGTTAGTTTCTCAGGCTGTGACGAGGCGTCTAGGACCAACGTAAGAACGCTCCACGGCTGCCTCTAGTTGTGGTGGTTAGTCAGGATACTGCAATCTCTTAGTTTCCAACTGCTCTGGTGTATTTCCTTTTTTACCTGCTCTCCTCAGCTACCAAATCATAACAGTATCACCGGCCCAAACTAAAAATTATATGGTACTCACAGAAGGGAAAAATATTGTGGAAAGAAAAAAGTTGTCAGAGTTGTCAGAGATTTTTTTTTTTTTTCTGTTTGTTGCATTTTTTTTCCCTCTGTATCTCTGGGTGCTGAGGAGGATTTTTTTTCTCTCTCAATGGAGTTTGCACAGTTGTCTGGCCGTGTGGATCAGCTTGCCACTGAGGTTCGGAGTATTGCTACCTATCTTGCTGGGTTGCCTGTTGTGGAACCTAGGATTCCCATGCCAGATTTGTTTTTAGGGGATCGAGCTAAGTTTCTGAATTTCAAAAATAACTGTAAATTGTTTTTTGCCTTAAAATCTAAGTCCTCAGGGAACGCAGTGCAGCAGGTTCAAATTGTCATCTCTCTCCTGCGCGGCGACCCTCAGGATTTGGCTTTTTCCCTGACACCTGGGGATCCTGTTTTGAGTGATGTTGATGGGTTTTTTCAGGCTTTGGGGTTATTGTACGATGAGCCTAATGTCACTGATCAAGCTGAAAAAACTTTGTTGGCATTAAGTCAGGGGCTTGAGGACGCTGAGTTATACTGTCAGAGATTCCGTAGGTGGGCAGTCCAGACCAAATGGAATGACGACGCTTTGGCAGCTCTTTTTCGGAAGGGACTGTCAGATAATGTAAAGGATGTTATGGTGGGATTCCCTGTTCCCTCTGGTCTCAATAATTCTATGTCATTAGCGATTCAAATTGACAGACGTTTGCGTGAGCGGAAAGGTATGCGTGGAATAATGTTGCCTTGTGAACCTGCTTCTGAATCCATGCAGTGTGATAGAGTTGTTTCTGGGGCACAGCGTCATGAATTTCGAAAGCGCAATGGGTTATGTTTCTACTGTGGTGATGCCTCTCATGCTATTTCAGTCTGCCCTAAGCGGGGAAGACATTTTGCACGCTCAGTTGTTTTGGGTAGTGTTCAGACTAAGTTTTTATTAACTGTTACCCTGATATGCTCTCTGTCCTAATTTTCTGCTCAGGCTTTGTTGATTCTGGAGCAGCTATTAACCTGATGGATTTTGATTTTGCTAAACGTTGTGGGTTTCCCTTGATACCCCTACGGAAGTCTATTCCCCTACTGGGGATCGATTCTACCCCTTTGGCTGAGAATAAACCTCAGTTCTCTACTCAGGTGATAATGAGGGTAGAACCTGATCATCAGGAGAGTTGCAAATTTTTGGTTCTGTATAATCTGCATGACATTATCGTACTGGGTTTCCCTTGGTTACAGTCTCATAATCCTGTTTTGGATTGGAAATCTGTGTCTGTTACCAGTTGGGGCTGCCAATGTGTTAATACCAACACTCCTGTTTTTTCTGCCTCCCCCCAGGCTCAGGATGTTCCTGACTTTTTGATTGATTTTTCTGATGTGTTTAGCGAAAGTAAATCTGCATCCTTACCTCCCCATAGGAGCTATGACTGTGCTATTGAATTAGTGCCTGGTAGTAAATTCCCTAAAGGTCGCCTTTTTAACTTGTCTGTACCTGAACATGACGCTATGCGGTCTTATATCAAGAAGTCATTGGAGAAGGGTCATATCAGACCATCCTCTTCACCCTTAGGTGCCGTTTTTTTCTTTGTGGCCAAAAAGGATGGTTCATTAAGGCCGTGTATTGATTATCGTCTCTTGAACAATATTACTGTGAAATATCAATATCCTTTACCCTTGATCTCTGATCTGTTTTCCAGGGTGAAAAACGCTACTTGGTTTACCAAGCTTGACCTCAGGGGGGCATATAACCTTATTCGCATTAAGCACGGGGATGAATGGAAGACGGCATTTAATACCCCTGAAGGGCATTTTGAGTACCTTGTGATGCCCTTTGGGCTCACTAATGCTCCTTCTGTCTTCCAGTCCTTCATGAATGACATTTTCAGGGATTTTGTGGATAAATTTCTGATTGTTTATTTGGATGATATCTTGATTTTTTCCAATGACTGGGACTCTCATGTAAAACATGTTTGGACTGTGTTCCAGATTTTGAGAGAGAATGCTCTGTATGTGAAGGGATCAAAGTGTCTTTCTGGCATTCAGAGGATCTCATTTCTGGGATTCATTTTGTCCCCATCTGTTATTGAAATGGACCCGGTCAAAGTTCAGGCCATCTGTGATTGGGTCCAACCTACTTCATTAAAGGCTCTTCAAAGATTCTTGGGTTTTGCCAATTTTTATCGTAAATTTATTGGTAATTTCTCTGTTATTGTTAAACCATTAACTGATTTGACCAAGAAGGGTTCTGATGTGGTGAATTGGCCTCCTGAGGCAGTCTCTGCATTTCAGGAACTTAAGCAGAGATTCACTTCTGCTCCTGTTCTACGGCAGCCTGATGTTTCTCTACCATTTCAGGTGGAGGTTGATGCCTCTGAAATTGGGGCAGGTGCCGTTTTGTCCCAAAGAGATCCAGAGACCTCTAAAAGTAACCCTTGTGCCTTTTTCTCTCGAAAATTTTCTCCCACTGAACGTAATTATGGGTAATCGGGAGTTATTAGCCATAAAGTGGGCTTTTGAAGAGTGGAGACATTGGCTGGAGGGAGCCAAACATCAGGTGGTGGTCCTTACGGACCATAAGAATCTAGTTTATCTGGAATCTGCCAAGCGACTTAATCCTAGACAGGCCAGGTGGGCCTTGTTTTTCACACGTTTTAATTTTGTAGTTTCATTTCTTCCTGGCACTAAAAATGTTAAGGCGGATGCCCTCTCGAGGAGTTTCCTGGCGGACTCTCCTGAGTTATCTGATCCTTCTGTTATTTTGAAAGAGGGTGTAGTTCTTTCCGCCATCTCGCCCAATTTGAGACTGGCTCTGGAGGGGTGTCAGGAGGATAAGCCCGAGCGCTGCCCTGTTGGGAAATTGTTTGTCCCGGACCAGTGGAAAAAGAGTGTAATGTCTGAGATTCATTGTTCCGCGTTGGCCGGTCATCCCGGAATTTTTGGTACCAGAGACTTGGTTAGTCGGTCCTTTTGGTGGTCTACCTTGTCTCGTGATATCAGGGAGTTTGTGCAGTCCAGCGGGACTTGCTCTCGCTCCAAGCCTTGCTCTCGTTCTAGTGGTTTGTTGATGCCATTACCTGTGCCCAAGAGACCATGGACCCATATCTCTATGGATTTCATTTCCGACCTCCCTGTTTCTCAGAGAATGACCGTCATCTGGGTGATTTGCGATAGGTTTTCCAAGATAATACATCTTGTGCCATTACCTAAGTTGCCTTCCTCCTCTGAATTGGTGCCTTTGTTCCTTCAGCACGTGGTTCGTTTACACGGCATTCCTGAGAACATTGTGTCTGACAGAGGAGTCCAGTTTGTTTCCAGATTTTGGAGGACCTTTTGTTCTAAAATTGGTGTTCAATTGTCTTTCTCCTCGGCGTTTCATCCTCAGACCAATGGTCAAACTGAGAGAACAAACCAGACATTGGAGACTTATCTAAGATGCTTTGTGTCTGCTGATCAGGATGACTGGGTCTCTTTTTTGCCTTTGGCTGAGTTTGCTCTTAATAATAGGGCTAGCTCTGCCACTTTGATGTCTCCATTTTTCTGTAATTCTGGGTTTCACCCTCGATTTTCTTCAGGACAGATGGAGGCTTCTGTCTGTCCAGGTGTTGACTCTGTTGTGGAGCGTATGCAACAGATTTGGGACCAGGTAGTGGAGAGGTTGTCCCTCTCTCAGGAGAGGGCCCAGCGGTTTACTAACCGGCATAGGACTGATGGTCCTCGGTTTAAAGTGGGGGACTTGGTCTGGTTGTCCTCAAGAAATATTCCTATGAGAGTGGCATCTCCTAAATTTAAGCCTAGGTTCATTGGACCTTAAAGATCATGGAGATTCTTAATCCTGTTTCTTTTCGTTTGCTTCTTCCAGGGACATTTAAGATCCATAACGTGTTCCACAAGTCCTTGTTGAAGAGGTTTGTTGAGCCAGTGGTTCCTACTACTGTGTCTCCTGACCCTGTTTTGGTTGAGGGCAATCTGGAGTATGTGGTTGAGAAAATATTGAATTCTCGTTTTTCTATACGGAAACTCCAGTATTTGGTTAAATGGAGAGGTTATGGTCAGGAAGACAATTCTTAGGTGTTTGCTTCGGACATCCATGCTAGGAGACTCATACGTGCGTATCATAGAACTCATCCTGACCGACCTGGTTGTTCAAATGAGGGTTCGGTGACCCCTCCTCAAGGGGGGGGTACTGTTGTGTATAGGCTGGAGATGAGTTCTGAGCAGAAGCTCCCTCTGGTGGTTACAAACGGTACTGGACTGTCCAGTGAAGATTGTGAGGATTGGGAATCAGGTGTTACTGACTGGTCTTATATAAGGGAGTCGCCTTCCCATCAGGGTTGCCGGTGATCAATTGTTCTGGTCTCAATCCTTGATTCCTGTTTCCTTGGTAGCCTGCTGTGTCGTGTCTGAATCTCCTGCTAACAGATAAGACATTTTCTTCTTTTGTTTTTGTGCTTGATTTTTGCATTTTGTCCTGCACTTCTGTGGGGGCCTTCAGGGTCCCCTCGGGGGGCTTTTGCCCTCTCAGTTCAGTTCAGCCACTGATGTTTGTACATTTGCTTTTTCCAGTTTTTTCAGTGGCTGCTGTTTTGTTTTTGGTTACACCAGAGAACTAATTTAGGTGGTAGAGGTCGTGTGATCTCAGGTGTTTTTGAAATTAGTAGAGTTGGTGCTTTTCAGGGTTTTTTGAGATTGCAGTAAGTGCCCTTCCTATCCTTTTCTATTTAGTAAGTTTGGGCCCCAACGTTTGCTCATACTATTTTCTGTCTGTGTCAGTATTTCTTCTTGTCTAACCGCCATTACATGTTTGGGGGCTTTCTATGTTCTTTGGGGATCTGCTCCGGGGCAGATAGCTTTCCTCTTTCTATCTTTAGGTGTAGTTAGTTTCTCAGGCTGTGACGAGGCGTCTAGGACCAACTTAGGAACGCTCCACGGCTGCCTCTAGTTGTGTTGGTTAGTCAGGGTACTGCAATCTCATAGTTTCCAACTGCTCTGGTGTATTTCCTTTTTTGCCTGCTCTCCTCAGCTACCAAATCATAACAGGGAGTGCATTGCAGTCACAGGCTTAGCAGTGATTGCAATGCCAAATAAAAGAGTGTTGGTCTTGGAAAAGCTATTTGTCCAAGGCAGATTTAAGAAAACCTTCTCTGGGCTATTATTTTTTAAACAGATTACAGGATAGTAGTGGTGTGGTCCGTTTCCTTCCCGGCCATGTTTTCCATGTGGCAGAGGGTTGGGTTTGTCAATTTTGGTTTTCGAAGAGTGCAGAGCAGGAGGCTCTGCAGATTACTACCTGTGTGAAGCAACACAAAGTTCAGCGGAGCCAACAAGCCTGGCACTCCTCAGTGTACATGGCGGTACATTCGCCTACGGATACTGTTTTCTTTTCCCGGCTGCGATCTGGAGAATAGCGTATGCTGTTTGTTGTGAGTTTGAACATTAAACCACATTTACTTTGAACTTTCCTGGGTTAATGCCTGTCTGTCACACTGCACCAACCCCGCTGCACTGCATATGGTTGGAGGATGTGGGCAGTGTGAACTGAGGAATACCCCAAAGCGTGCTGCATGTCAGTAATTAAGCCTGCAACACTTCAGCTCAAGCCTGCTGACAAAATGGAGGAGGTTTTGAAGCCATTAGTCCTCACTCAGCAATGGCAACTAGAGCAGCAGCTACAGTTTCAGCGGCAGCAGCAGCAGCAGCAGCAATGACAGCAGCAAATCGCTGCAGTTGCAGCAGCAGCAGCTGAAGCATCAGCAATGGCAGCAGGAGCTACAGTACAGACCAAAAGTTTGGACACACCTTCTCATTTAAAGATTTTTCTGCATTTTCAGGACTATGAAAATTGTACATTCACACTGAAGGCATCAAAACTATGAATTAACACATGTGGAATTATATACTTAACAAAAAAGTGTGTAACAACTGAAATTCTGTCTTATATTCTAGGTTCTTCAAAGTAGCCACCTTTTGCTTTGATGACTGCTTTGCACACTCTTGGCATTCTCTTGATGAGCTTCAAGAGGTAGTCACCGGGAATGGTTTTCACTTCACAGGCGTGCCCTGTCAGGTTTAATAAGTGAGATTTCTGCCCTTATAAATGGGGTTGGGACCATCAGTTGTGTTGTGCAGAAGTCTGGTGGATACACAGCTGATAGTCCTACTAAATAGACTGTTTGAATTTGTATTATGGCAAGAAAAAAGCAGCTAAGTAAAGAAAAAAGAGTGGCCATCAATACTTTAAGAAATGTAGGTCAGTCAGTCCAAAAAATTGGGAAAACTTTGAAAGTGTCCCCAAGTGCAGTTGCAAAAACCTTCCAGCTTTGGGTGGAGCAAGGGTGACCCGGGAACTGTGGACCAGTTGGTTGGTCTGGTTGAGCGGTATAGAGCCACTCAGGACTTTATATGGGACACTGGTCCACTTCTGCTTTCATGTAAAACCCGCCAGCCCAGGAGTCTGGGAAAAGTCCACGACCCTGCACTGAAACTTATCCAGACCAAGCCCATACTGAGGGGGTACCCTGCAGGGAGAGTGACACAAGACCCGTGTTCCCTAAATCGGTCCCAAGGTGATGGTTATGCCAAGGGCCCAGACATGTGGCTGCTAACTGCACCATAACAGCTGAACCCATGGACTGTGGGTATAATATGTACACCCAGCCCGTCTGCACTGCAACTACAGGCACTGCTGATATTGAACCCCATCTGTGCAAGGTACTCGTTAATGGATACCAAACTGATGCTCTCTTGGACTCGAGGAGCTTAGTGACTCTGGTTCATGGGTCCCATGTTGGCATAGCTGTAATTTCAATGCAAGATAAGAGTGTTGGTCTTGGGCAAGTTATTTGTCCAAGGCAGATTTAAGAAAACCTGCTCTGGACTTTTATTTTTGAAAAGGACTACAGGATGGTAGTGGGGTGGTCTTTTTCCTTCTTGGCCGTGTTCTCCATGTGGCCTACAGCCACAGGTCACTTGTAAAAACCCCTGCAGCAGAGGGTTGGGTGTGTCAATTTTGGTTTTGCAGGCGTGCAGGGCAGGAGGCTCTGCAGATCATTACCTGTGTGAAGCAACGCAGAGTCAAGCGGAACCAACAAGCCTGGCACCCCTCAGCGTACACAGCGGTGCAGTCACCTACGGATACGGACTGTTTTGTTTTCCCGGCTGCGATCCGGAAGATATAGTGTGCTGTTTATGCTGTGAGTTTGGGCATTAAACCATGTTTACTTTAAACTTTCCTGGGTCACTGCCTGTTTGTCACACTCCACCAACCCCGCTGCACTACACTACCTAATATAATGGCTTATGGTGTGTGTTGATTTACATATGTTGGCATTAGAGATGAGCAAATTAATCTAGAGATTCGAGTTTGAGTCAAATGTCATGAAATTCTCAGTTTCACATACACCTAAACATTTTGAAATTTGAATTGAGGTTCGCAAAAAAAACTTGCCCGGAATAATTTCCCACACTGCTGAATCATCAGAGAGTGGGCTAACATAATTTTGCATTGCAGTATGACCTCCCCTATTTCCCTGAAGCTATAAAATCTAACAATCCAGCAGATTATCATACCTTGTACAAAACCTGGACCATCATAAATCAGTGCTTCTCAGTGGAGCACAATTTGGATTGCAGAGAATTTTTCCATCTCAATAGTCACAGGGTGTTTATGTTCTGTAGTACTGGTCACCGGGGTTCTTCTCTCCACCCTCACATATTTTCTAAGCAATTAAAAGCTTTCAAGTATTCGAAATTCATGCAAATTTTTTCTTTGAAAAGTATATTTTTGAGGAAAATTTAGCTAAGCCACAAAATTCAAATTTCAAAAGATCCACTAATCTATAGTTGGTATATATTTTGTAACTGAATGCTAAAGCTACGTTCGTTATAAAGCTATAATTTTCTAAGCTGGGAACTCCACCAAAAAGCCTTTAAAACTGATTTTTTTTTCTTTATAACAGAATCAATAGAAGCAATGCTCAACTGAATAAGTGTACAGTTCTATTAATCTAGCACAGTGATCCCCAACCTTTCTGATCTTAAAAGCCACATTCAGCTTTGAGAGATGGTCGCGAGCTACATTTAGGCCTAAGAGAGGGTTATGAGCCACATCCAGGTCCTGTTCCCCTCACAGTGTAAACAAACAGAGCTCTCATTACTGGTATAATGACAGCCAATGCTTTTTCACAGAAATCACACCGAGGCAGTATACCAAGATCCAGAGATTCCCACAATATCTCCATTCAGTATACTAAGATCAATCACTCTCATCACACTGTTGCATCCAGTTTCAAGCTAGTCCTCTGACAGTATCATCCGGTCTTCAGCTTACCATACTTAAATTATCTCCAAGGTTACTCACAAAATCCACCATTCTAAGACCTGCTCTTCATAGTTGTTTCCTAGACCTGGTGCTAATGCACGAAGCTGCCAGGAAGCTGTCAGCCACACAACATTAGCCGCCGAGCCACATGTGGTTCCCAAATCACAGTTTGGGACTCCTGGTCTAGCACAGGCATTCAGACTCACTGTTCAATTGGACTCAGTAATCAGAAACTCCAAATGTGATATGAACAGAGCTGTAAATGCCCTACTGAAATAACAAAATGGCATCTCTCGGGTCTCTTTAACTAATCATGGCTTTGCTTAAGAAGTAACATAGCATTTGAAGTTGAAATATCTTTCACAGTCTGCCCCAACATGTGGTTCAAATTCTATAGTGTTAGAGGCATTCTGAGCGGACTTGCCCTTTAGTATACATAACTTACAATGAAGTCTTCCATGATTCTAATACTTGAATTCCTATTACACACATGCATATTTAAAAATATTGGAATTTAAAACCATGTTTTAAATCACAAATTACAAGAAGAATTAAGAAAAGTGTCAAATAGGGAAAAGCGTGTAAATTCTTGTTGGCTATCCCACAAGTTATTGCATTTTTAATGGAAGAGTATTTAATGAAGCTTTTATTTTTCATCCACTGAGGATCATAAAGAAACATGTTCTGACGATGGATAGCGAGCATCCTAATTAAAACTGCATATGTCATCACTGCTTGTTGTTTAACACTTTCCATTATTTCCATGGGAATATAATAGATTTTGAATAATTGTGCATAAATATTTCAAATTATAAACTAGCTTCAGAGACAATGAGAATCCTGTTATTCAAGAGGATGTAATCCCAATCGACCTTTCATTTGCTGCGAGGCTACATTGGCATAGTTCACAGTTTTGCTTTTTAGTTGAACAATTAGAGATAAAAGATAAAGTCAACAGGTCTGTGTATCTTTTTAAATTATTCTCTCTTAAAGAAAAATCTATTCACATATTTGAACAATGCATGCAGATTGGAATAATTGGATCCATTTTTTTCAGTGTATACAAGCTATTTAAACCCAAGAAAGACCATGTGCAATAAAGAAATTTGTATCCCAGCATTTCCTTTTTTTTAATATGATTACTAATTTGCATAATTAAAGAAACTGTAATGTCATGTAAAGCAGAGGATGCTGTATGTGCTTACATGAAATAACTAGGACATGCATCAAAAATGTACAGGCAATTTTTCTGAAGGACAAGAAATGACAGGCATCTGGATCATAGTACCCCCTCCATGGGGAAAAAAAAAAGCTTGAGGAAGATGATCTAATTTCACGATATAGTCTTCTGAGGTACATTACTTGATAAAATGAAGTTGACCATTGCAAATCTACATATTAATTATTTCAATGATGTCTGCCTCTCCTCGTTTGTGAAACATAGTGTGTACATCATTCATTACAAGCAAGATTGTGCTCCTTAGGGTGCATTTACATTGGTTGATTATCGGGTAAGAATGTTCCAACAAATGCTCATTTTCCAAGAATTGGCATGCCTAAACATACTGCAAGTCACCTCATGAATGAGCAAAGTGTTCCCTCAGTGGTTTAAATGAATTTCTAAGCTTGCTTATGAACCATTATCCTCAGTATGTTTTTCCAAAAAAAACATAATTCTAAGCACACAAAGTGATCGTGTTAATGATCATTTGCTGTGCATTAAAGGGGTTGTCCACTAATCAGACAACCCCTTCTCAATCCCTATGTTCCTCCCCCCCTAAAATAATAGCACTTGGATTCAATTCCGATGCTCTCGTCATTCCAGCGACGTTGGCATTGTCTCTCCCTGTGCTCGCATGCTATTGTGTCTCATGATCAGTACTAATTTCACTCATACTGACTTTAGACAAAGACATCCAGGGAAAATGAGAGATCAGCTGTAGTTTTCACTTCTTCCAGATGTCATGTCTGTAGGAGAGGAGAATGAAACCAGTGCTGAGTAGCAGCAGACAGCGTACAACATAATTGCACGCATGCTACTGGAATGGTGCCCGGACAGCAGGCAAGTCTATGTGTTATGGGAGGAAACATAGGGATTGAAAAGGGGTTGTCAAAGTGCAGGATAACCCTTTTAATCTGGAATTGGTCTGTCTAAACAGGCTATTAAATGAACACCAATTGACTAGCATTCAGCCTAATGGTGATTGGTTAACAATTGCCATTGGACAGTGTAAACCCACCGTTAAAGATAACCATGGACTTTTTTTTAAATAAAGAATTCAAAAGTATTCTTTTCATGCCCTAAACCTTTGTAAGTAGTAGCTTAATGGGAGTGACTGGGTACACTCACACTAGCAATAAAAAAAATAAATCTCATCCAGGAGAGAGGATGATTTTTTTCTCACTAGTCATCCATGTGCAGTCCGTATGCAATCCATTTTTTTACTCATCAGCTGTTAATCTTTTACAGGACCATCTACAGTTTGCGATGCTACAGAATTATAATGCATCTGAAAAATCGATGATATACTGATGGGCTGTATGGCATGCAATTTTGTTCTCATCACAGATACAGCTCAGAAAAAATATGCAGATCTGCATTGCCTCATTGAATAACATTAATCCGAGTGCAATCCGATTTTTTATCCGATTTATTCACAAGTGGGAGCAAGCCCTAAGTGTGTCAATATATCCATCTTGGGTTCTTTGTGAGCCAGAAATGATATTTCCAGTGTACGCCTATGGAACGAGGCTCCATAAGCTTACATTGTAAAACTCACACAGAGCGCAATGTGATCAAGAAAGGCTCTGGAGGGAAGAAAAGATGGCTATAGGTGAGTGAATTAACACACTTGCACTATTCTAATATCTTCACAAGTTTAGGAAATAGGAAACAAAATAATGGGAGTCTTTAATAAAAGTGTGGACAGCCCCAGACAGGTGACATTTTAAAACATAACTTATGGACTGAAGTGTGTAGAACATTCCCTAATGTCCCCAGAAAGCAAAAAGAGGGCCTTAACTTCTGGGTTATGTGATCCTCTGTGATCCTTTTCACAGTAAGGCTAAATTCAAACAAGTGTATAAAAACTTGCCTGAGTTTCATCCAAAAAATTAGGTAATTTTCATCTCAAATGTCATTCTTACGATCCGCATGGCCCATAGGGCATCCGATTTTACATATCAGCTGTTTTCCAAATTTACAAAACCAAATACTGCTTTTTACGATGAAGAACTGCAATGTATCCCTAAAATCGAATGTTATTCGGTTGATCCATATGCTAACCTTAGACTTCAATAGGCAAGTCTCATCCGATATGGAAGAAACCAGTAATGCAGCTATTTTTTCACATAATTCAGTCCGTGGAAAAAACAAAATATCCCATCTGAACAGTCTAATTAAATAACATTGGTCCTTGTGCTGTATGTATGACTTCAGGTTTTTTTTCATGAACAGTACTAGAATTGAAAATACGATCATGGGAATTTGCTTGTTACCACAAGATCTTGCTCTTTGTGCAAACCCAGAAAGTCAGCATGGATTGCTAAGCAGTGACCACTCAAAGGATGTTACCATTCGGTCACTGCTTAGTTAATGATGTTGCAGGCCTGGATTAGTGCACAGATTAATATTTTGTGATAACGCTCATGTTTTGTCATCTCATGCTTTTGCTGCAAAAAAATGTCTTGAAGGGTTGTGGGATTCTGAAATAAAAGACAAGAAAAGGTAGGTAGGTTCACGTCCCAAAAAGCAAGTATCTGCAACAAGTCCGTTGGTATTCAGGTGGTATGTACAGATTTAATATTGGACTATATATTACAAGGAAAAATTGCAAAAAAAAATGTATATAAATATTTATTCACAGCACGCAGACATTGAGAGGTAGACAGTTCCTTTTTACACTTCAGAAATGTTGAGATTTTTCTTGTGTCTTTAAAAATAATAAAAAAATGGCTTTTCTGTCTTGTAAGGCAGGAAGCACACTTTCTCTGACACATGAGAATGGGTAGAATGATTTTTCTTTCAAATTAAAATTAGTACTGAGTGGTATTAAACTGCCCTACTTATTATTAAGGTGATGTCACTGCAGCATAGCTCAGATCACTTATCAAAATCATTTTACAAACCTCATCTACATGGCCGGAAATGTGGTATCCAGTAAATTTGCGGATTATTCTAATGCAAGTCCATGTTCAAAATATGCTCCAGATATGCACAGTGTTCATTTATGATTATGAATGCTCTTCATTTCGGGTCAGCCATATAATGCCTCTATAAGAAGGGAATCACACAATTCCCATATAAGAATTAGCACCCACAGTGTTACCTTAGACCAGTCAATATACCATTGTCCAGTATTCCATTTTCTGGTCCATTCTCTCCCCTTCACTCAACTATAACTACCATGCCCAATCAAAATAAATATTTATTTCCAGTACGTTTCCCCTGTGATTTGGTTTTCTCCTCTCTTATCACACATGAACAGCTCATTAGTGTACATGGATATTCCTTTCTTTATGTCACTGGCCTAGAAAGTGTAGTATATGCCTACATAACATGATGGAATACAATGAATATACCTTTAGACATCTTATTATACTATTCTAAGTTACAATATTATCTTCTCATATTATTCAGTAGCATCAATTATATTTTAAAATCAATAGCTTAATTTTAATTTTATGCCGATTAAACTCTTTTTTTTTTATTGAGAACTTGCTACTATTTGGTTAGAAAAATCAAATCAGTTTCTAGCCGACTACTTCCAAGTATTTGCATAATGTTCTCAGCAAGAAATATAGATTTAAAGGTTGCTAGGGCCATTGCGAGTGAGGACCCATATTGATCTAACATTCTAATTCCTTTTCCTTTTTCACTAGCTTTATTGGCGTTATAGAATAATGAGTTCATTATCGTGGCATGCAGTGTGTCTGTTTGGGTATAACATTTCTACCTCTTCCTGCGTAGCTTTGTAGGTCACGACATAAAGTGTACCCAGTTGAATTTAGAAGACATCAAAATTCTCAAGCTTTCAAACAAATCTCAAAACTAAATTTCAAGGAGCCAATCAGAAAGCGTAGTAGACATGCAAAAACATTATTTTACTTTGCAATATTTTGATATGTTTTCCTCATTAGTTTAGCCTTTTCGTATGTTAAACATTCCTCTTTTAAAAATTTTCATTCTGCATAATGAAAGAATCAAATTACTAACAAAAATTTAATTTAATCCCAATCTTATTAAAGCAGCACTCCAACATTTTTTATTGCAGAGCTGAAGTGATGCTACTAATATATGGTCCCTCCACTTTGTTTTACACTTAACAGCCACCATATTCTTCTTTTATCTGTGCTGTTCCAGTCAGTTTCCAGCAGTTCGTGACATGCTGGAACTCTCCAGTGTTTGTTGGCTTATCCGAAAGTCACTGCTCAGTGTAACTCTATGAGAGCCAGAATGAGGCCAGAAGAGGCTCTCATAGACTTACATTGGGAGTTTGTGACCATTGCCTCTGACTTCCGGTCGGTCAGAAATTGTGGTCACAGGATGACGACTGGGAATTGAAAAGTTGCTTGGAAAAGCTGAAGAACGTGGCTGGTAAGTATAATACTAGAAGCAGGGAAATTATTTTAATGGCACCACACCAGTGCTGGAATAGAAAAAAAACAAAACACTGGAGCGGTGCTTTAAGTTTTCCTAATCACTGACATGGTACCAGTGTCTGTTTAATGTGGTCAACTTGACAGTGGGGTGATAATAAAATCATAAATAAATGGGTTTATAATTTTCTTGAAGACAATTTTTTCTTAGATTATAAAGACCTATTCAAAATTCAAGGGAAAAGGATAGTCACTACTATGAGACATATCAAAATATTTTCAATGAGGAAAGTAATCATATTACGAGTAGTGTTGAGCGATACTTTCCGATATCGTGAAATATCGGATCGGATTGGATCAACCCGATACCCAAAAAGTATCGGATATTGCCGATTCCGATACCGGAAACCAATGCAAGTCAATGGGATAGAAATATCGGAATTAAAATAAACCCTTTCTTTCCTTTTAAACACTAGATATATACACATAGAATACACACATATATATATATATATATATATATATATACACACATGTCATTGTGACACATATATATAATATATATTTATAGTTCATATAGTATAATAGCCGCTAATTCAATTTGTGAAATTACAGAACCCGACATGAAATGACACATGGTTACATACAGTTAACCATGTCATTTCATGTAGTTTGATATATGGTTTTCACTAACAATTACATGAATGTATGTGTGCAAAATTTCATACATGTAGGGGTTAATTAACCCCTTAATGTCCACTGACGTGCACAGTCCGTCATGACAAGGTGCCAGTTCCGGCACCAGGACGGACTGTGCACGTCATGCCTTTGATCTACCACTGCGTGTAAACACGCAGTGGTAGATCAGTGCCGACAGCTGTCATAGACAGCTGACAGGCACGGCAAGCGGTGCGGGGACCTTTGCCGTCGGTCCCCGCACCCACAGCGCTGTGATTGGTCAGTCTGACTGACCAAACACAGCAGCGATCGCGCAGGAGAAGCTGAAATTTCAGCTTCACCAGCGCGATCAGTGCAGGAGCCGGCGCTGCAGTGGCCAGGCTTCCTGCACTGACAGCCAGGAGCGGAGCCCCCACCGCCCCTGGCTGTTAACCCCCTGACTGCTGCGATCCAGCGCGATCGCAGAGCTCAGGGGGGGAGCAGAGGGTCGGGAGCTCCCTCTGCCTCAGATCGGTGCCCTGCAATGTATTTGCAGGGCCCGATCTTTGCCTTGATGACCCGGGGGTTGTCATGACAACCTCCGGGTCATCTACCTACAGGAAGCTGCTGTGATCATGTCACAGCAGCTTTCATCATAGGTACAATGCATTGCAATGCTGGAGCATTGCAATGCATTGTAACTGCAATAAAAAGTAAAAAAAGTGAAAGTCCCATAAAGGGACAAGTTAAAAAAAATCATTTTTTTAAAAAAAATTGTAAAAAAAATATTAAAAAATAAATTTAAAAAAATCCCCTAAAAAATACACATTTTTATGTAATAAAAAAAATAAAAAACAAAAAAAATACACATGTTAGGTATCGCCACGTCCGTAAATATCCCATCTATAAAAGCGTAACCCTAGTTAACCCCTTCAGTGAAAGCCGTAAAAAAAAAAAACACAAAAAAGTAGTAAATTATACTTTTTCCAAGCGGTATCATCATACCGCTTGGAAAAAGTGCAATAACACGCGATCAAAAAGTCAGATATAAATAATCATGGTACCGTTGAAAACTTCATCTTGTCCCGCAAAAAACAAGCTGCTATACAGCATCATCAGCGAAAAAATAAAAAAGTTATAGCTCGCGGAATAAACTGATGCAAAAATAATTATTTTTTCTATAAAAATTTTTATTGTGTAAAAAACGCCAAAACATAAAAAAAATATATAAATGAGGTATCGCTGTAATCGTAGTGACCCGAAGAATGAAGCTGCTTTATCAATTTTACCACACGCGGAACGGAGGAAAAAAAATAAATAAAAATTCCTGAATTGCTGGTTTTTGTTCATTCTGCTTCCACAAAAATCGGAATAGGAAGCGATCAAAAAACGTTATGTGCCCGAATATGGTACCAATAAATACGTCAGCTCGTCCCGCAAAAAATAAGCCCACAGATAACTCTGTCGGCCGAAATATGGAAAAATTATAGCTCTCAAAATACGGCGATGCAAAAATTTCTTAGAAAAAATTATTCCAAAAAAAAAGCATCTTTTAGAGTGTGACAGAAGCTAAACATGAAAAAAGGGTATAAATCTGGTATCGCTGTAATCGCACCTACCCGAGGAATAAAGTCGCCTAATCACTAATACCGCACGAGGAACAGCGTAAAAAAGAAAACCAATTCTTCACCTTTTGTAGATATGTTCATTGTGCCTCCCAAAGATCGCAGTAAGGCGATCACAGTGGTTCCCCCCCACATATGGGGTATCAGCGTACTCAGGACAAATTGCACAATAGCTTTTGGGGTCCTATTTCTTCTGTTACCCTTAGAAAAATAAAAATTTGGGGCAAAAAGGTCATTTTTGTGAAAAAAATATGATTTTTTTATTTTCACGGCTCTACGTTATAAACTTCTGTGAAGCCCTTGGGGGTTCAAAGTGCTGACCACACATCTAGATAAGTTTCTTGGGGGGTCTAGTTTGCAAAATGGGGTCATTTGTGGGGGGTTTCTACTGTTTAGGCACATCAGGGCTCTCCAAGCGCGACATGACACCCGCAGACCATTCCATCAAAGTCTGCATTTAAAAACGGTGCTCCTTCCCTTCCGATCTCTGCCATGCATCAAAATAGTGGTTCCCCCCACATATGGGATATCAGCGTACTCAGGACAAATTGCACAATAGCTTTTGGGGTCCTATTTCTCCTGTTACCCTTAGAAAAATAAAAATTTGGGGGCAAAAAGATTATTTTTGTGGAAAAAAATATGATTTTTTTATTTTCACGGCTCTACGTTATAAACTTCTGTGAAGCACTTGGGGGTTCAAAGTGCTTACCACACATCTAGATAAGTTACTTGGGGGGTCTAGTTTCCAAAATGGAGTCACTTGTGGGGGTTTCTACTGTTTAGGCACATCAGGGGCTCTTCAAACGTGACATGACACCCGCAGACCATTCCATCAAAGTCTGCATTTGAAAAAGGCGCTCCTTCCCTTTCGAGCTCTGCCATGCGTCAAAATAGTGGTTTACCCCCACATATGGGGTATCAGCATACTCAGGACAAATTGCACAATAACTTTTGGGGTCCTGGTAGCCTTTGGAAAATAACAATTGGGGGTGGAAAGATCATTTTTGTGGAAAAGATATGATTTTTTAATTTTACTGCTCTACGTTATAACCTTCTGTGAAGCCCTTGGGGTTCAAAGCTCTCACCACACATCTAGATAAGTTCCTTGTGGGGTCTAGTTTCCAAAATGGGGTCACTTGTGTGGGGTTTCCACTGTTTAGGCACACAGGGGCTCTCCAAATACGACATGGCGTCCAATCTCAATTCCAGCCAAAAAAGTCAAATGGCGCTGCTTCCCTTCCGAGCTCTGCCATGCGCCCAAATAGTGGTTTACCCCAACATATGGGGTATCAGCGTACTCAGGACTAATTGCACAATAACTTTTGGGGTCCTTTTATCCTTTCGAAAATAAAAATTGGGATGAAAAGATAATTTTTGTGGAAAAAATATGATTTTTTAATTTTACGGCTCTACGTTATAACCTTCTGTGAAGCCCTTGGGGGTTAAAAGCTCTCACAACACATTTAGATAAGTTCCTTGGGGGGTCCATTTTCCAAAATTGGGTCACTTGTGGGAGGTTTCCACTGTTTAGGCACACAGGGATTCTCCATATGCGACATGGCGTCCAATCTCAATTCCAGCCAAAAAAGTCAAATGGCGCTGCTTCCCTTCCGAGCTCTGCCATGCGCCCAAATAGTGGTTTACCCCCACACACGGGGTATCGGTGTACTGAGGAGAAATTGTACAACAAATATTGTGGTTCATTTTCTCCTGATACCCTTGACAAAATTTAAAAAAAATTGTGTCAAAAGAAAAATTTTGGGAAAAAAAGTTAAATGTTCATTTTTTCCTTCCACATTGCTTCAATTCTTGTGAAGTACCTAAAGGGTTAATAAACTTCTTAAATGTGGCTTTGAACACGTTGAGGGGTGCAGTTTTTAGAATGGTGTCACTTTTGGGTATTTCTGTCATATTGACCCCTCAAATTCACTTCAAATGTGAGGTGGTCCCTAAAAAAAATGGTTTTGTAAATTTTGTTGGAAAAATGAGAAATCGCTGGTCAACTTTTAACACTTATAACTTCCTAACAAAAAAAATGTTGTTCCAAAATTGTGCTGATGTAAAGTAGACATGTGGGAAATGTTATTTATTAACTAATTTTTGTGACATATCTCTCTGATTTAATGGCATAAAAATTAAAAGTTTGAAAATTGCAAAATTTTCAAAATTTTTGCCATATTTCCATTTTTTTCATAAATAAACTCAAGTTATATTGAAGAAATTTTACCACTATCATGAAGTACAATATGTCACGAGAAAACAGTCTCAGAATCGTCAAGATCCGTAGAAGCGTTCCAGAGTTATAACCTCATAAAGAGACAGTGGTCAGAATTGTAAAAATTGGCCTGGTCTTTAACCTACAAAATGGCTTGGTCATTAAGGGGTTAAAGGTGTAAATTCGTTGAAAAAAAATGTGTGGGCTCCCGTGCTATTTTCTCAACCAGACAGACAAAGCCAGCGAGTGGGGGCAGATAATAATAGCCTAGGGAGGGTGCAATTATTTTGTGCCCCCCTTGGTTACTAACATCTGCCCCCAGCCACCCCAGAAATGGCAAATCTATTATTAGATTTTACACTTTCGCACACATACACTCATGTCATGGTTAGTGAAAAACATATATCAAACTACATGAAATGACATGGCTAACTGTGTGTAAACCACGTGTCATTTCATGTCGGGTCTGTAATTTCACAAAAGCCGGCAATTGAATTAGCGGCTATTATACTACGTAGAAGTATATGAACTATAAATATATATATATGTCACAATGACATGTATATATATATATATATATATATATGTATTCTATGTGTATATATCTAGTGTTTTGTGAGCTGTCAGTGTGATTTTACAGTATTGACTATGTATAGCATTATGTATGGGAACTTCCGATTCCGGTATTCGATATGCAAAAAGTATCTGAACTCAGCATCGGAATTCCGATACCGCGATTATCGGCTGATACCCGATATTTGCAGTATCGGAATGCTCAACACTAATTACAAGTAGACTGAAGGCAAGTGGACATAATAGTAATAATATCAATAAATATTTTTTTTAAAAAAATGTAAGAAAATAAAATTGATCCAAAATTTTAAATACAAAAAATAGCAAAATAAAAAAACAACAAATAACTTGGTGATTTTCAGTAGACCATATAATCTCCAGTTTTATAAATTTAAATGCAATATAAAAAGAACTACACATTTTAAATCAGGACTACATTTAAAAAAAATAGATACTTGATCAGGGCTATAGAACTGTGGCTAAACGTGGTTTTTTCACTAACAAACTATTTATCTCCCAATGTATACCAAGATCACATAAGTAACAGAACATGACTATCACAAAAAGGTTTCTAAAAGTGTGGAAAAAAGTAAATGTGTCATTTGTCGATACTAAAGAAAAAAATAAATAATTCTTGAGAAAAAAGAGCAATTTAATAACTAGAGATGAGTGAATATTTCAATGTTCGATTCAGATTACGATCGCCGAATTTGCAATTTTCGCCGATTAATTTGTTGAATTATCGCCAAACATGACCGAACGCCATTCAGGTCAATGGGAGGCAAATACACACACATGCACAACACTTTATAATGGTCACAAATGCTGCCAAAACACATGAAATGAGGTACAGACACCAGAAAAGTGGCCTCAATTCACCCACAGCACAAATTGCCGCATGGCACTGCAGCAATCAGCCAGGCATGAGGTATTGGGGTCTTGGCCAGCATTTACAGCTTTCAATTGAGCATCACAGTAAGACGAGGTGGGTGAGGGATCAGTGAATGCCTTCTTTGCTGGGAGTCCTGATATCACATGCAACACCTCTACCAGCTGTCATGCTGAGCCACACTCAGGTGGCACAAATATCAGTTTTGTAGACTACCATTGTCAGAAAAATTTAAGGATAGTAACAAGGGTAGTAAAGTCCAAGGAAGTGGAAGCCTGATGGTCTTGGAGGCCTACTGCTACAGGCAACACGCATGAAGAAGACCTAACTAGGAGTGTTCACATTTCCAAAAATTATTGGCAGACACCATCAAAGTGGCATCAATTTCACCACACTAGAAATAGTAGAATAGGGACCGATAGGTCTTCCACTACACCCAATACAGAAGATGGACACCCAACCAGGAGTGCTCACATTTCCAAAAATTACTGGCAGACACCACAAACGTGGCATCAATTTCACCACACTATAAATAGTAGAATAGGGATCGACAGATCTTCCACTACACCCAATCCAGCAGATGGACACCCAACTAGGAGTCTTCACATTTTAAAAAATGAGGGCCTTATACCACCGAAGTGGAATAACTGTCATGAAAATAGAAATAGTATAATTGGGACCAAGACGTCTTCCACTAAAGCTAGCCCAGCAGATGTTGAACAACCATAACTGTTCATATTTAAACAAATTTGTGTTAACATCAGCAACCACAGCAGGCACAGAAGCCAAACTAAAGCTATCACAAATTGCAGTTACGTGACATTAATGCATCACACTAAAAAATGCAATGTGGCCTAGTATGTACAGTCTGCGATTGGGGAGCAAAAGTCCTTGGAGTTAGGTGGTCTACAATTTCAGGGGACAGCCAGCTGCACTTATCCATCAGGACATCACCAGCAGTGTTAAATACACATTCTGAGAGAACACTGGTTGCCAAGCATGATAAAACCTCCAAAGCGTGTGATGCGAGCTCTGGCTACTCATCCATTTTGGAAGACCAAAATGTGCAAAGGTCCATACCCTCTCTGATGGTATTTATATTCAGTTCTAGATACTCCTGCACTATCCTTTACAACAAAAATTAGATTTTAAACTCTGCACCAGCTCTATAAACAGCAGAATTTCATTGTTAGTAAATTCCAAGTTGAAATATGACATGCTGTATTGTGTTAGACACAGAAAAAAATAATTGTTTGAGTGTGGATAAGGCCTGTATGATAAAGACGTTATGCTGCAGACAATTTGAAAGTCAGGTACTCCCCTACAGGATGACATTAGGAACAGAAGGATTTTTTGTGGCCTATGGATCAGGCCTCTGTAACACACTAGATGCTAAAAACTATTTTAAAATCAAGTCCCCTACTGTATGACACTAGGAAAAGAAGAAATGACAAAGTGTGAGACAGTGGATTGTCTAACTTTTTACAACTGAAAAATTATATATATTTTTTAATGTGCCTTAGGTCTGCAGACAGTTTTCTTATCACCAAAGCACTAAATGACAAGGTGAGATATAGCAGGCTGTTTAATATTTAGCTAGTTTAAAAATGTTAGCTAGAGTTCTATACTCATGCATGAAGCACTATAGAAGCAGAGCACAACACACTTGTAGGATATGTGCCCTGCTGGATTTGTTGGTGTACCTCAGTAATGCCCCCCCAAAAAATGATGGAAGGTAAATTTTACATCCTCACTGGACACTAGCTAGCTTCACTATCTGACTGGTATACAACCACCTAGTTAACTACCTAGTTAACTAGCTAAAATCTTGTTGTTAACAGTGCTAGCATCAGGAGCAGCCTCTCTGTGCTGTTACAGTGTCAAAATGGCACTAAAACAAGATGTCTGCTTTTATATGGAGAGGGACATGTGATTTCAGCAGCCAATGACACAAGCCGTTGTGTCAGGACATTGTGGGTGTTTCCTGCGCCCTGATTGGCTAGCGACAACGTGAACACAAAGTTAGGGAAAAAAAAACTATTTACAAGAACACCGCGCCTCTGAGCTCTGCAAACCCCCCTTATCAACTACATGCCAAACGCTCATGGTACACCACCATTATCGCTGCTAAAGTGCTGAAAATACTTTTGTGGCAGCGCAAATGTTTTCCCGCACTTTTACTAAATGTTACCGATTTTTTTTACGATTTTATGAACTTTTGTTCGTGTTTCCGATTGAGATTTCGAATATGCCATATTTGTGCTGAGTTTATGATTGGCGATCGTTTCCAAAAAATTTCGCTCATTAGCAACATAATGAATTGTAAGAGCATATTGTATGATACTTTAAATATACAGAATGCAGCTTATCTGTAGGCTGCACATCAGAAAGGTTAAAAACGTGTGTCTGTACACATACATGGTCTCATAAATCTCAACAATACATATTCAGGGGTAACAAAGCACTTCATGGATAAATATAATAAAAGCATCAGTAGTTTGGTATGTTATGGGTTGGAAAAGATTACTTGCCCAGAATGGGAGGTGATTAGCGAAAAAATTATTAATTTGAGAAATACAGTATATTGGATTCTCCTGCTAAACACCAAACAACCTAATGGGTTAGTTTATAGAAACAGTATGATGAATATATGTAGAGGATTACAGCATCATGTTTACAGTAATCCTTAGTGTATCAGGTATTTTCTAAATTAATTATGGACATTAATGTTGTTGTTCACATGTGACTGGATGGTGTTGGTTTTAACCCCTCTCTGACATTAGACGTACTATCCCGTCCATAAAACCCGTGCCATTCTGACCATGGACGGGATAGTACGTCATAGGCGATTAGCTGCGCTCCCGGAGAGAGCGCAGCTAATCGCCGCCGGGTGTCAGCTGATTATCACAGCTGACACCCGTGACTGTGTGTCAGGAGCGGTCACGGACCGCTCCCGGCACATTAACCCCTTGCACACCGCGATCAAACATGATCGCGGTGTGCTGGGGGCACAGGGGAGGATCGCGCAGGGTGGGGGCTCCCTGCGCGCCCCCCTGAGACCCTCAGAGCAGCGCGATGTGATCGCGCTGCTCTGAGGGCTTCCTCCCTCCCAGGACCCGGATCCAAGATGGCGCTGGGGTCCTGGAGGGAGGCGGCTTCCTCAGTGCCTGCCGAGAGCAGGCATGAGGAAGCGTCCTGCACTGCCTGTCACATCGCTGGTGTGACAGAGTGCTGTGCACACTGTCACACCAGCGATCTGATGAAATACAGTGATGTCCCACCCTGGGACAAAGTAAAAAAGTAAAAAAAAGTAAAAATAAACATGTGTAAAAAAAAATCCAAAAAAAAAAAAAAAAAAAAAAAAATATTCCCCAATAAATTCATTACTTATTGTAAATAAAAAAAATAAAACAATAAAAGTACACATATATGGTATCGCCGCGTCCGTAATGACCCCCCTATAAAACTGTCCCACTAGTTAACCCCTTTTGTGAACCCCTTAAAAAATAAAAAATAAAAACGAAGCAAAAAATCAGTGCTTTATCATCATACCGCTGAACAAAAAGTGGAATAACACGCGAACAAAAAGACGGATATAAATAAACATGGTACCGCTGAAAACGTCATCTTGTCCCGCAAAAAACGAGCCGTCACACAGCATCATCAGCAAAAAAATAAAAAAGTTATAGCTCGCAGAATAAAGCGATGCAAAAATAATTATTTTTTATATAAAATTGTTTTTATTCTATAAAAGCGCCAAAACATAAAAAAATTATATAAATGAGGTATTGCCATAATCGTACTGACCCGAAGAATAAAACTGCTTTATCGATTTTACCACACGCGGAACAATAAAAACGCCTCACCCAAAAGAAATTCATGAATTGCTGATTTTTGTTCATTCTAACCTCCCAAAAATCGAAATAAAAAGCGATCAAAAAATGTCACGTGCTCAAAAATGGTACCAATAAAAGCGTCACCTCGTTCCGCAAAAATTAAGACCTCACATGACTCTGTGGGCCAAAATATGCAAAAATTATAGCTCTCAAAATGTGGCGATGCAAAAAACTACTTTTTGCAATAAAAAGCGTCTTTTAGCGTGACAGCTGCCAATCATAAAAACCGCTATAAATAGTAAATCAAACCCCCCTTTATCACCCCCCTTAGTTAGGGAAAAATAATAAATAAAAAAAAATGTATTTATTTCCATTTTCCCATTAGGGTTAGGGTTAGGGTTTCGGCTAAAGTTAGGGTTAGGGTTGGCGCTAAAGTTAGGATTAGGGTTAGAGTTAGGATTAGGGTTAGGGTTGGGATTAGGGTTGGGACTAGAGTTAGGGGTGTGTTGGGGTTAGGGTTGGAGTTAGAATTGGGGGTTTCCGCTGTTTAGGCACATCAGGGGCTCTCCAAATGTGACATGGCGTCTGATCTCCATTCCAGCCAATTCTGCGTTGAAAAAGTCAAACGGTGTTCCTTCACTTCTGAGCTCTGCCATGCGTCCAAACAGTAGTTTATCCCCACATATGGGGTATCAGCGTACTCTGGACCCCAAGAGTTATTGTGAAATTTGTCCTATTTCTTCTGTTACCCTTGGGAAAATAAAAAACTGGGGGCGAAAATATTATTTTTGTAAAAAAAATAAGATTTTTTTGTTTTTACGGCTGTACATTATAAACTTCTGTGAAGCACTTGGGGCTTCATAGCGCTCACCACACATCTAAATAAGTTCCTTGTGGGGTCTATTTTCCAAAATGGGGTCACTTGCTGGGGATTTCCACTGTTTAGGCGCATCAGGGGCTCTCCAAATGCGACATGACGCCCCCAGACCATTCCATCAAAGTCTGCAATCCAAAACGTCACTACTTCCCTTTCCGAGCCCTGACATGCGCCCATACAGTAGTTTTCTCCCACATATTGGGTATCAGCGTACTCAGGACAAATTGGACAACAACTTTTGGGGTCCAATTTCTCCTGTTGCTCTTGTGAAAATAAAATATTGGGGGCGAAAAAATCATTTTTGTAAAAAAAAAAAGGATTTTTTATTTTTACGGCTGTGCGTTATAAACTTCTGTGAAGCACTTCGGGGTTCAAAGTGCTCACCACACATCTAGGTAAGTTCCTTGTGAGGTCTATTTTCCAAAATGGGGTCACTTGTGGGGGATTTCCACTGTTTAGGCACATCAGGGGCTCTCCAAATGCGACATGACGCCCCCAGACCATTCCATCAAAGTCTGCAATCCAAAACGTCACTACTTCCCTTTCCGAGCCCTGACATGCGCCCATACAGTAGTTTTCTCCCACATATTGGGTATCAGCGTACTCAGGACAAATTGGACAACAACTTTTGGGGTCCAATTTCTCCTGTTACCCTTGTGAAAATAAAATATTGGGGGCGAAAAAATCATTTTTGTAAAAAAAAAAAAGGATTTTTTATTTTTACGGCTGTGCGTTATAAACTTCTGTGAAGCACTTCGGGGTTCAAAGTGCTCACCACACATCTAGATAAGTTCCTTGTGGGGTCTATTTTCCAAAATGGGGTCACTTGTGGGGGGTTTCCACTGTTTAGGCGTATCAGGGGCTCTCCAAATGCGACATGACGCCCCAGACCATTCCATCAAAGTCTGCAATCCAAAACGTCACTACTTCCCTTCCGAGCCCTGACGTGCACCCATACAGTCGTTTTCTCCTACATATTGGGTATCAGCGTACTCAGGACAAATTGGACAACAACTTTTGGGTTCCAATTTCTTCTGTTACCCTTGTGAAAATAAAATATTGGGGGCGAAAAAATCATTTTTGTAAAAAAAAAAAAGGATTTTTTATTTTAAGGCTGTACGTTATAAACTTTAGTGAAACACCTGGGGGTTCAAAGTTCTCACCACACATCTAGATAAGTTCCTTGAGGGGTCTAGTTTCCAAAATGGTGTCATTTGTGGGGGGTTTCCACTGTTTAGGCAGATCAGGAGCTCTCCAAACACGACATGGCGTCCAGCCAATTCTGCGTTGAAAAAGTGAGACGGCGCTCCTTCCCTTCCAAACTCTGCCATGCACCCAAACAGTGGTATACCCCAACATATGGGGTATCAGTGTACTCAGGACAAATTGCACAATAACTTTTGGAGTCTTGTTACCCTTGGAAAAATAAAAATTCGGGTGAAAAGATCATTTTTGTGGAAAAAATATGATTTTTAAATTTTACGGCTCTACGTTATAAACTTGTGTGAAGCACTTGAGGGTTCAAATTGCTCACCAAAGATCTAGATAAGTTCCTTAGGGGGTCTAGTTTCCCAAATGGGGTCATTTGTGGGGGGTTTCCACTGTTTAGGCACATCAGGGGCTCTCCAAATGCAACATGGCATCCAATCTCAATTCCAGCCAATTTTGGTTGGAAAAAGTCAAATGGTGCTCCTTCCCTTCCGAGCTCTGCCGTGCGCCCAAACAGTGGTTCCCCCCCACATATGGGGCATCAGCGTACTCAGGACAAATTGGACAACAACTTATGTGGTCCAATTTCTCCTGATACCCTTGGGAAAATAAAAAATTAGTGACTAAAAGATAATTTTTGTGGGAAAAAATAGGATTTTTTATTTTCATGCCCGGGCATTATAAACTTGTGTGAAGCACTTGGGGGGTTCAAAGTGCTCACCAAAGATCTAGATAAGTTCCTTAGGGGGTCTAGTTTCCAAAATGGGGTCACTTGTGGGGGATTTCCACTGTTTAGGCTCATCTGGGGCACTGCAAACGGAACATGACCCCCATCAACGTCTGCATTCCAAAACGTTACTACTTCCTTTCCAAGCCCTGCCGTGCGCCCAAACAGTTTTCCACCCCCACATATGGGGTATCAGCGTACTCAGGACAACTTGGACAACAACTTTTGGGGTCCAATTTCCTTGGGAAAATTCAAAAATTTAGGACTAAAAAATCATTTTTGTGGAATTTTTTTTTTTTTTTTCACACCCAGGCATTATAATCTTTTGTGAAACACTTGGGGGTTCAAAGTGCTCACAACAGATCTAGATAAGTACCTTAGGGGGTCTAGTTTCCAAAATGGTGTCACTTGTGGGGGGTTTCCACTGTTTAGGCGCATCAGAGGTTCTCCAAGCGTGACATGGCGTCCAATCTCAACTCCAGCCAATTTTAGTTTGAAAAAGTCAAACGGCGCTCCTTCCCTTACGAGCTCTGCCGTGTGCCCAAACAGTGGTTTTCCCCCACATATGGGGTATTGGCGTACTCAGGAGAAATTGCATAACAACCTTATCTGTCCATTTTCTCCTTTTACCCTTGTGAAAATAAAAAAAAAGTTTGTAAAAGATCATTTTTGTGGCTAAAAAGTTAAATATTCATTTTTTCCTTCCACGTTGCTTTAGTTCCTGTGAAGCACCTGAAGGGTTAATAAACTTCTTGAATGTGGTTTTGAGTACCTTGAGGGGTGCAGTTTTTAGAATGGTGTCACTTTTGGGTATTTTATGTCATGTAGACCCCTCAAAGTGACTTCAAATGTGAGGTGGTCCCTAAAAAAAAATGGCTTTGTAAATTTTGTTGTAAAAATGAGAAATCGCTGGTCAACTTTTAACCCTTATAACTTCCTAACAAAAAAAAATTTTGATTCCAAAATTGTGCTGATGTAAAGTAGACATGTGGGAAATGTTATTTCTTAACTATTTGTGTTACATATTTCTCTGTTTTAAGGGAATAAAAATTCAAAGTTTGAAAATTGCTAAATTTTCAAAATTTTCGCCATATTTGCGTATTTTTCAAAAATAAACGCAAGTTATATGGAAGAAATTTTACCACTAACATGAAGTACAATATGTCACGAGAAAACAATCTCAGAATCGCGAAGATCCGTTGAAGCGTTCCGGAGTTATAACCTCATAAAGAGACAGTGGTCAGAATTGTAAAAATTGTCCCGGTCATTAACGTGCAAACCACCCTTGGGGGTGAAGGGGTTAAATATAGTCACAGTTAAAAGCCGGGGTCACACAAGCATATAACACAGCCGAGTACTATCCAATGTTTTATCTGATAACACTCTGCCCAATACTATAGTATGGGGCAGTGCAGATCTCCGATTATTTTCTTATGCCCATTGGACATGGGAGAACAATCACAGCATGCTGCAATTGGAAGCAAGATAAAAGTCTATGGGCGTGTGTAAAACAAATGACTGCACTCGGAAGTCATCCGAGTGCCGTCCAATATGCACTAAGACAGGCAATGAAGGATATGGAGAAATTACTTTCTTCATCTCCTCTGCACGTGTGCTGTGATTCACTCGTGCGAGATGATCGGATCACAGTAGCATTACACTCTGCTCACGCTCGCAGCAGAGCTGGAGACAAGTGTCTTAAGCATATCAGATCCGATGCTCTCCTCTCGCATCAAATGCTCTAAGCTAGTGTGATTCTATCCAAAGGTGAATTATCTTCATGACTAAGGGTGTGCTATATGCTTGAAATGTGTCAAAGGGTTAACATGGACTTGCGAATGTTATTTTTTTTAATAAAGATATCAATAAAAAAACTCCTGTTTTTTTTTGATATAAAAGATCCATTATCTGTATGGTTATAAATATATATGCTTGGTCATAAGTTTCTCTAAGTGGTAACATAACGCTTACGGGGTCCAAATTGGATTTAGTAACAAGGCTCTCAACTATCCTCCTTCATTTATTAAAGTACGAATATCTTAATTTATATAATGGGGTTTTCAAGATTTGAAAAAACCTTTACCCCCACTTACTGTTTGTTATAAAAACATATATAATCTGTACTCCAGTCACCCTCTGCAACCCCAAAACAGAGTCTGTGAAACTGCTGTTGGTGTTTATTATTGTCTGTAGCACAGATTATTGTCCGTAATACGATTTGTGTGAGATGCATCAGCACTAAATAGTTGGTGAAGAGAAGTGAGAAAAATATAGGCATAAATTAAACTTATGAGATTATATAACTAAAAATTGTCATGTGAATATGTATTTACCCATTTTACTATTAAGCCCCTAAAAAATTTGGAACAAGCAATTACCTTAATAAGTCACATACTTAGTGAAAGGAAGGCCACCTGTATGCAATCTAAGTGTTACTTGGTCTGTCAGTATATACACACCTTTTTTGAAAGGCCACAGAAGCTGAGTCACCATTAAGTAAGATGCACCACTAACCAAATACCATGAAGACAAAGGAGATCTCCAAAAAATTCAGGGACCTAGTTGTTGAGAAGTATAGGTCAGGGATGGGTTAGAAAAAATATCCCAATCCCTGATGATCACTCAGAGCACCATCAAACCCATCATCATTAACTTGGTACTACAACAATCCTACAAAAGAGGGCTGCACACCAAAATTCTCAGCATGGACAAGAAGGGTATTAATAAGAGAGGCAGCACAGAGACCAAAGGTAATCCTGAATGCACTGCAGAGTTTCCAAGCAGAGACTGGAGTATTTGTCCATACAATCACAATAAGCTGTACACTCCTGAGAGGTGTTGTCATGGGTTTACTGTGACATAGAGGGGCCAGAAGACCACGGTTTCTGATTTCTCCTACTCCTGCACTTATTAGAAGCACCTCACCCTCATATTAAACAGTGAAGGTTTCTGTTAGCAGTGCAGGGGTTAATCCGTTCAGATAAAGCTCCTTTTCTGCTTTGATGGTCTCGGCTGTTCAGTAATGGCCACTCCTTTCTGCTATATATACTTGTCTCTGACAAGCAGGGATTGCCAGTATTATTTTAGTCTATTGCTGGAGTTAGAGATGTTGGTTGTTAGAAGCCATTTGGAGTGTTGTTCTAAAGATTTGTCGATTTATCTGTGTGTGTATATCCGCCTTATCTCCTATGTAGTTTTCCTCCTTTACTTACCGGTGATCAACTCTGTTGTTAGTGACTGCATATTTGTATGAGTGGTATTCTCTTTTATCCCTGTACGTCTTCCCTTGTTAGTCTGGTTTGTGTATTCGTATACACTGCTACTCCCCACTTCTCTGGATAAGGAAGGTGACAAATAACGGCTTAAAGCATTTAGGAGCTCAGTAAGGCATGTGGCTTCTTCACCATCAGAAGAAATCCAGGGAGCAGGGATGGCTTGGGCACTCCTAACTTTAGAAACAGGGAAGGAGCACCTAGTCCCAGGATCTCTGGCAACTGTGCTGTGACAGGTGGCCTATATAGAAGAGTGAACAGAAAAAAGCCTTTACTGACACACCAAAATTGTACAGCTCATTTTGTGTTTGCCAAAAGACATATTGGAGACTCCCCAATTGAATGGAGGAAGGTGTTGTGTATGAGACCAAAATTTAACTTTTTAGCTACTAAGATAAACACTATGTCTGGCACCACACTAACACAGTTCATCACCTGAAGAACACCATCTCCACA
>JARQOD010000005.1:168374368-168481930 GCA_033576555.1 Oophaga sylvatica
GAGACAAATTGGACAACAACTTTTGGGTTCCAATTTCTTCTGTTACCCTTGTGAAAATAAAAATTGGGGGCGAAAAAATCATTTTTGTAAAAAAAAAAAAGGATTTTTTATTTTAAGGCTGTACGTTATAAACTTTAGTGAAACACCTGGGGGTTCAAAGTTCTCACCACACATCTAGATAAGTTCCTTGAGGGGTCTAGTTTCCAAAATGGTGTCATTTGTGGGGGGTTTCCACTGTTTAGGCAGATCAGGAGCTCTCCAAACACGACATGGCGTCCAGCCAATTCTGCGTTGAAAAAGTGAGACGGCGCTCCTTCCCTTCCAAACTCTGCCATGCACCCAAACAGTGGTATACCCCAACATATGGGGTATCAGTGTACTCAGGACAAATTGCACAATAACTTTTGGAGTCTTGTTACCCTTGGAAAAATAAAAATTCGGGTGAAAAGATCATTTTTGTGGAAAAAATATGATTTTTAAATTTTACGGCTCTACGTTATAAACTTGTGTGAAGCACTTGAGGGTTCAAATTGCTCACCAAAGATCTAGATAAGTTCCTTAGGGGGTCTAGTTTCCCAAATGGGGTCATTTGTGGGGGTTTCCACTGTTTAGGCACATCAGGGGCTCTCCAAATGCAACATGGCATCCAATCTCAATTCCAGCCAATTTTGGTTGGAAAAAGTCAAATGGTGCTCCTTCCCTTCCGAGCTCTGCCGTGCGCCCAAACAGTGGTTCCCCCCCACATATGGGGCATCAGCGTACTCAGGACAAATTGGACAACAACTTATGTGGTCCAATTTCTCCTGATACCCTTGGGAAAATAAAAAATTAGTGACTAAAAGATAATTTTTGTGGGAAAAAAATAGGATTTTTTATTTTCATGCCCGGGCATTATAAACTTGTGTGAAGCACTTGGGGGGTTCAAAGTGCTCACCAAAGATCTAGATAAGTTCCTTAGGGGGTCTAGTTTCCAAAATGGGGTCACTTGTGGGGGATTTCCACTGTTTAGGCTCATCTGGGGCACTGCAAACGGAACATGACCCCATCAACGTCTGCATTCCAAAACGTTACTACTTCCTTTCCAAGCCCTGCCGTGCGCCCAAACAGTTTTCCACCCCCACATATGGGGTATCAGCGTACTCAGGACAAATTGGACAACAACTTTTGGGGTCCAATTTCCTTGGGAAAATTCAAAAATTTAGGACTAAAAAATCATTTTTGTGGAATTTTTTTTTTTTTTTCACACCCAGGCATTATAATCTTTTGTGAAACACTTGGGGGTTCAAAGTGCTCACAACAGATCTAGATAAGTACCTTAGGGGGTCTAGTTTCCAAAATGGTGTCACTTGTGGGGGGTTTCCACTGTTTAGGCGCATCAGAGGTTCTTCAAGCGTGACATGGCGTCCAATCTCAACTCCAGCCAATTTTAGTTTGAAAAAGTCAAACGGCGCTCCTTCCCTTACGAGCTCTGCCGTGTGCCCAAACAGTGGTTTTCCCCCACATATGGGGTATTGGCGTACTCAGGAGAAATTGCATAACAACCTTATCTGTCCATTTTCTCCTTTTACCCTTGTGAAAATAAAAAAAAAGTTTGTAAAAGATCATTTTTGTGGCTAAAAAGTTAAATATTCATTTTTTCCTTCCACGTTGCTTTAGTTCCTGTGAAGCACCTGAAGGGTTAATAAACTTCTTGAATGTGGTTTTGAGTACCTTGAGGGGTGCAGTTTTTAGAATGGTGTCACTTTTGGGTATTTTATGTCATGTAGACCCCTCAAAGTGACTTCAAATGTGAGGTGGTCCCTAAAAAAAATGGCTTTGTAAATTTTGTTGTAAAAATGAGAAATCGCTGGTCAACTTTTAACCCTTATAACTTCCTAACAAAAAAAAATTTTGATTCCAAAATTGTGCTGATGTAAAGTAGACATGTGGGAAATGTTATTTCTTAACTATTTTGTGTTACATATTTCTCTGTTTTAAGGGAATAAAAATTCAAAGTTTGAAAATTGCTAAATTTTCAAAATTTTCGCCATATTTGCGTATTTTTCAAAAATAAACGCAAGTTATATGGAAGAAATTTTACCACTAACATGAAGTACAATATGTCACGAGAAAACAGTCTCAGAATCGCGAAGATCCGTTGAAGCGTTCCGGAGTTATAACCTCATAAAGAGACAGTGGTCAGAATTGTAAAAATTGTCCCGGTCATTAACGTGCAAACCACCCTTGGGGGTGAAGGGGTTAAATATAGTCACAGTTAAAAGCCGGGGTCACACAAGCATATAACACAGCCGAGTGCTATCCAATGTTTTATCTGATAACACTCTGCCCAATACTATAGTATGGGGCAGTGCAGATCTCCGATTATTTTCTTATGCCCATTGGACATGGGAGAACAATCACAGCATGCTGCAATTGGAAGCAAGATAAAAGTCTATGGGCGTGTGTAAAACAAATGACTGCACTCGGAAGTCATCCGAGTGCCGTCCAGTATGCACTAAGACAGGCAATGAAGGATATGGAGAAATTACTTTCTTCATCTCCTCTGCACGTGTGCTGTGATTCACTCGTGCGAGATGATCGGATCACAGTAGCATTACACTCTGCTCACGCTCGCAGCAGAGCTGGAGACAAGTGTCTTAAGCATATCAGATCCGATGCTCTCCTCTCGCATCAAATGCTCTAAGCTAGTGTGATTCTATCCAAAGGTGAATTATCTTCATGACTAAGGGTGTGCTATATGCTTGAAATGTGTCAAAGGGTTAACATGGACTTGCGAATGTTATTTTTTTTAATAAAGATATCAATAAAAAAACTCCTGTTTTTCTTGATATAAAAGATCCATTATCTGTATGGTTATAAATATATATGCTTGGTCATAAGTTTCTCTAAGTGGTAACATAACGCTTACGGGGTCCAAATTGGATTTAGTAACAAGGCTCTCAACTATCCTCCTTCATTTATTAAAGTACGAATATCTTAATTTATATAATGGGGTTTTCAAGATTTGAAAAAACCTTTACCCCCACTTACTGTTTGTTATAAAAACATATATAATCTGTACTCCAGTCACCCTCTGCAACCCCAAAACAGAGTCTGTGAAACTGCTGTTGGTGTTTATTATTGTCTGTAGCACAGATTATTGTCCGTAATACGATTTGTGTGAGATGCATCAGCACTAAATAGTTGGTGAAGAGAAGTGAGAAAAATATAGGCATAAATTAAACTTATGAGATTATATAACTAAAAATTGTCATGTGAATATGTATTTACCCATTTTACTATTAAGCCCCTAAAAAATTTGGAACAAGCAATTACCTTAATAAGTCACATACTTAGTGAAAGGAAGGCCACCTGTATGCAATCTAAGTGTTACTTGGTCTGTCAGTATATACACACCTTTTTTGAAAGGCCACAGAAGCTGAGTCACCATTAAGTAAGATGCACCACTAACCAAATACCATGAAGACAAAGGAGATCTCCAAAAAATTCAGGGACCTAGTTGTTGAGAAGTATAGGTCAGGGATGGGTTAGAAAAAATATCCCAATCCCTGATGATCACTCAGAGCACCATCAAACCCATCATCATTAACTTGGTACTACAACAATCCTACAAAGAGAGGGCTGCACACCAAAATTCTCAGCATGGACAAGAAGGGTATTAATAAGAGAGGCAGCACAGAGACCAAAGGTAATCCTGAATGCACTGCAGAGTTTCCAAGCAGAGACTGGAGTATTTGTCCATACAATCACAATAAGCTGTACACTCCTGAGAGGTGTTGTCATGGGTTTACTGTGACATAGAGGGGCCAGAAGACCACGGTTTCTGATTTCTCCTACTCCTGCACTTATTAGAAGCACCTCACCCTCATATTAAACAGTGAAGGTTTCTGTTAGCAGTGCAGGGGTTAATCCGTTCAGATAAAGCTCCTTTTCTGCTTTGATGGTCTCGGCTGTTCAGTAATGGCCACTCCTTTCTGCTATATATACTTGTCTCTGACAAGCAGGGATTGCCAGTATTATTTTAGTCTATTGCTGGAGTTAGAGATGTTGGTTGTTAGAAGCCATTTGGAGTGTTGTTCTAAAGATTTGTCGATTTATCTGTGTGTGTATATCCGCCTTATCTCCTATGTAGTTTTCCTCCTTTACTTACCGGTGATCAACTCTGTTGTTAGTGACTGCATATTTGTATGAGTGGTATTCTCTTTTATCCCTGTACGTCTTCCCTTGTTAGTCTGGTTTGTGTATTCGTATACACTGCTACTCCCCACTTCTCTGGATAAGGAAGGTGACAAATAACGGCTTAAAGCATTTAGGAGCTCAGTAAGGCATGTGGCTTCTTCACCATCAGAAGAAATCCAGGGAGCAGGGATGGCTTGGGCACTCCTAACTTTAGAAACAGGGAAGGAGCACCTAGTCCCAGGATCTCTGGCAACTGTGCTGTGACAGGTGGCCTATATAGAAGAGTGAACAGAAAAAAGCCTTTACTGACACACCAAAATTGTACAGCTCATTTTGTGTTTGCCAAAAGACATATTGGAGACTCCCCAATTGAATGGAGGAAGGTGTTGTGTATGAGACCAAAATTTAACTTTTTAGCTACTAAGATAAACACTATGTCTGGCACCACACTAACACAGTTCATCACCTGAAGAACACCATCTCCACAGTGAAACATGTTGGTGGTAGCATCATGCTGTAGGGATGTTTTTCAGAAGCAGGGACAAAGAAAATGGTATGAGTAGAGGAGAAGATGGATGGTGCAAAATACAAGGATATTTTTGGGCAAAACCTGTTATAGTTTGACAATGATTTGAGACTGGGACGGAGGTTCACCTTCCAATAAGACAATGACCCAAAGCATACTGCTAAAGCAACACTGGAGTGGTTTAAGGGGAAATACGTAGAGGTTTTGAAGTGGCCTAGTCAAAGCTCAGATCTTAATCCAATTGAGAATCTGTAGTTAGAATTGAAGATTGCTGTTCACCAGAGGAAATCATCTAACTAGAAGGAGCTGAAGCAATTTTGCCTTGAGGAACGGGGAAAAATCCCAGTGGCAAGATGTGGATTCCAAATTGACTTGCAGCTGTAACTGTGGCAAAAGAAGGCTCTACAAAGTATTGACTTTAGGGGGTGAATAGTTATGCACACTGACATTTTCAGTTATTTTGTCCTATTTGTTGTTTGCTTCACAATAAAAAGAAAACCAAATGTTCACAGTTGTAGGCATGTTCTTTAGATGAACTGATGCAAATCCTCAAAAGAAGAAATAAGTGAATTTCCAGGTTATGAGGTAGCAAAACAGGAAAACTGCCAAGGTGGTGAAAACTTTCTCAAGCCTCTGTAGGTTTATTCAGGCCTTTTAAAATTCTAGCAAAGAACACTAAGGCTTCCTGTACATGGACATATTTTTGTCAGTGTGCAAAGGATAACACATGGGTAAACATTAGCCTATTTGCCATCGCACAAGAGATTTTTCAAACGGACTAAATATTTGCAGCATGTGCTAGTCTGGTTCATTTTACAGACCAGAATGCCACATGTAATGACAGCTCTTACTATGCAGACTAATGTGCTGAGTACATGGATTTTCAAAAATATTTCTGAAAAACTGCAAGAGTGCAATTAGGATCTAATGTAAATAAATGGTACAGAAGTTTTAGAACTGCTCACCTAATTGAGTTGTATAAGACAACACCTATAAAGCTTGGAATCCAGATGCTCCAACTTCCTGTGGATATGTCAGATATAGATGACTTGAAAGGAAGTTGCTCTGCATTCTCTGTAATCACAGCAAACCAGTAGTAAGGATAAAAATGGCATTCCCCTCACTGCTGACTTCAAAGAGTGAGGTCAACTAAGTTCAATAGTGTGTGAAATTTCCTCTGCTCACAACTAGCAGCATGAACTGAAAAGCAGAAAGGCAATACACCATGGTCAAGGACAGAATCATGAGCTTCAGAATAAATGACCAGTCAACCTACATTTTTATTCTTACTACTGGATTGTCGTGACTCCAGAGAACGCAAAACAACTTCCTTTCCAGGCATCTATTTCTCAAAAATATTTATGGCCTTCTGATCTTGGCTTAAGTCTGGGATATCACAAAAATAAATTGGAGTCAAAAACAGGTATAAGATCCCAAAAGTTTAAAGAAGAGATTAAAATTTGAAAACGAGGCTAAAGTTTTTATTTTGTGACATCCACAACAATTGCCATAAAGCTGCATGCCTGATTTAAGTTTGGCACAATTTTTGAAATCACATCTAGCAGGGGATGCAGAAAGCAGGAAAAGTATAAAGCAAAGTGTAACGGGTCTGGGAGGCGGAACCTCTGAGCTACTTATACAAGGAGGTGGTCCTTGTAAGAGAGCGGGTGGCGACCAGGGTAGACGGGCAGACAGTCACAACAGGTAACCGGGCAGTCTCTGGGTAAACGGGCAGCCAGTCACAACAGGTAACCGGGGCAGTCTCTGGGTAAACGGGCAGAAAGTCACGGCAAGTGACCGGGGCAGTCTCTGGGTAACCGGGTAAGAGGTCACGGCAAGTGACCGGGGCAGTCTCTGGGTAACCGGGCAGGAGGTCACGGTAGGTGACCGGGGCAGTCTCTGGGTAACCAGGCAGGAGGTCACGGCAAGTGACCGGGGCAGTCTCTGGGTAACCAGGCAGAAGGTCACGGCAAGTGACCGGGGCAGTCTCTGGGTAAAGGTAATACGACCTGTGATGGCTGAGCCTCCCGGTAGGCTAGCAGGCGGATAGCAGATGAGCGCTCCCAGGTGAGCGGGCAGGCTGGTCCATAGACAGACTGGCAGGTGACGATGAGGAGACTGTCGGACGGCAGAGCCTCCAGGTAGGCTAGCAGACAGGTAACAGGTGAGCGCTCCCAGCTGAGCGGGCAGACTGGTCCATAGACAGACTGGCAGGTGACGATGAGCAGACTGTCGGACGGCAGAGCCTCCAGGTAGGCTAGCAGACAGGTAACAGGTGAGCGCTCCCAGGTGAGCGGGCAGACTGGTCCATAGGCAGACTGGCAGGTGACGTTGGGCAGACTGTCGGACGGCAAACTAGCAAGCAGGTACGCGGAATATCAGGCAGGAACCTGGCAGGTAACTGGCAACGGAACCTGAGGGCTGAAGCAGAGTAGTGAACAGTGCAACAACATTGCTCGGGCACCTTCCTTCTAGAGGAAGTGCCTTATATAGGGTAAAGTCCTCCGGCCATTGGCCGGGGACTTTTTAGGATGGCGCGCGCGACCCCTTTAAGAGAGGGGGAGCGCCCGCGTGCGCGACCTAAACACAGTGGCCGGAAAGGAGCGCGCGCTGCCAGCAGGGCGGGAGGAGGACGCCGGACTCGAGACAGAGGGACGCAAGCAGCCAGGAGAGTGGGGGAAGGACGCCGGCCCCGAAGCAGAGGAGCGCGCGCAGCCAGGAGAGCGGGACGAGGACGCCGGCCCCGAAGCAGAGGAGCGCGCGCAGCCAGGGTGAGTGGAACAGCGTCCCTGCCTGACAGCAGGCAGAGACGCCTGCGCTACACAAAGACTGATACTTCTCTATTTTGTATCCTCTCCTGTGATTGGCATGCAAAACAATGCATCATCATTTGTTCCAAAAACTGCATTCGTGGCATGTTAAGTTTCTACAATTTTGCCAGTAATGTAAATGAAAAAAAATCATTTTGTTGCCATGGACATCTGTGACCTATACACAGTATTTGCTCCTGCTAGCGATGTGGCTCCTCATGCATGGTCATCTTATTTTTTATTCTTAAGGCGCTAAAATGCAGAGTGCTTCTTGTTGGCCTCTATGGAGAATATCATAATGAACCATTTTAAAATCTGACATCATTATCATCTATATATTAATTTCACTACATAGAATGGCTTATTGGACAGTTAAGCTGACTACTAATTGTGCAGGATATTCTGTTAGTGTGTATCTGTATTTATATAATGGAATGTACTACAATTGTCACAAGCATGAAAATACAAAAAATAAAGTATACGCTTTACCTCGTATTCAAATGATAAAATTAGCAGCAGACAGTAGGGTTATGGCTGTGCAAAAGCCATTATTTAGGGCAACTATCTGTGAAGACGTTGAAGGACCTATTTCCCCTTAAGGCACTGCACTGAATCACAGGCAAAGCAGTAAACATCTTATTAAACAACAAGTGCAGAAAAGCAAAAGACAGGAGCCTCTAGAGTCATGTTAATTATCTCAGGGTCGGTGTCAGTAAGAAGGCTGTCTGGCAGTTTCTAAGGCAGTCAGATGGTAATGCCAACATTTAAACATCCCCAAGGTCTTGCAGTTACAATACTGTCATATTTCAAATGACAGGTAATACTTATGAACATCGCAACACTAACCTCCTCAATTATATTCAATGTCAACCAGACAATCCTGTAATTGTAAGTAAATATAAAAACACTAATAAGCATTTTCTTTCTATGGTTTGAAGGTCTACAAAAATACAACATTATGCAAGTGGAAAAAACTAAACTTTGAAGAAGTTTCCACCATCAGATTTAACACTTGTTACACACCCTCCTATCACTGTAATAAAAATAGATTATGCTCTAAACATTTTTACAATATAATTGTGCCATTTATATTATGTCTTGATCACTTATGAATATAAAACAAAGACATAGTTCACGTTCACTGCCTGCAATGTATCATTGTTGTAAATGGTTACCATTGTTCAACAAATTCTGTAAATCAATTGTGCTAGCAAATATACGTAACGCATCATAGACATATATTTCTCCACTTATGAGCCACTACGCTTCACAGCTTCTTAAACTAACTATTTACTCTGAAATACTACTAAAATATTTGTCGCTGATGGACAGCAAGCTCACTCATAGTTTCCTATAGAGATGGAAGGGAAAGAAGCAGATAATGCAACTACATTTCATTGGTGTGGAAAGTGTACTGTTTACACTGCTCAGAGCTGTTGCATTTTGTCATCCCTGTCTGTGAGGCTGTGCTACAAAAGACACAGGAGAGCAGGGATCCCTCATATCTCTGTGTATTGTATATGGCAGCTATTCTACACTCACTTCACCACAGACAAATAAAATTTAGGCAATGAGCCTGCAGATGTGATATTGGAGAAAAACAACTGCCAGATATAGTGCTATTCCCAATGTGAAAACAGAGAACAGTTTCTTTTGCAAAATCACTCTAAATGAGTCCCCATTGAAAAAGTGTAGTAACACTCCCTAATATAGCACAATTTTTAGCAAAATTTTACTCTAAAAGGTCCAATTTATATGGATGTGCAAGGTTAACAAACAGATCTTGTTTAGCTAAATTATTTAGAAACAAGTCTAAGGCCTGATTAAGACATCAGATTTTGCATACGATTGCTATCCAGGTTTTCACGGATAGCTCTCATACCTGTGTTAGTTTATGAGGCTGTTTTTTTGCTCTGATGGAGTGGTCCATTGAAATTTTCGGGGATTTGTCTGATTTTGATCCGATGGTCTGATCAAAATCGGCAATGGAAATCAATGGGTTCATGAAAACAATTGGACTGCACTCACATAACATCAGAGTTTTGTCTGTTATGATTTGGTAGCTGAGAAGGACAGGAGCAAAAAAGAGCCAAGGCAGCCGAATACCCAGAGAGGTTGGGATCTAATGGGTTGCAGATCCCTAAGCTAACCGCACAACTAGAAGCAGCCGTGGGACGTACCTACGGTGACCTAGTCTCCTCGGCACAGCCGGAGAGATTAGCTACACCTGAAGATAGAAACAGGAAAGCTAACTGCCCCGGAGTAGAGCCCCAAAGGAATAGGTAGCCTCCAAACATATAATGGTGGTTAGACAAGAAGAAACACAAACGCAGGCAGAAAATAGAGTGATCAAATGCTGGGGCCAAATACTGCCAAGATAGGACAGGACAGAATACTATCTGCAAACCAGCAAAACCCTAGAAAAATGCCAACACTTCTGATTTAAAAAAAATACTGAGACCACACGATCTCGCCACCCGCTAAATCAGATATCTGGTGTGAACGAGCGGCTAATCCTCAGCCACTCAAATAGCAGGGACAGAGCAATGGATCAAATAAACAGTGGCTACTGAAAAACAGAGAGTAGCACATGCCCCAGGAGGGGAACCCGGCTAACCTCCCACAAAAGTGCAGGCAAAAAATGGAAATAGCAAACACGATAGAAACAAGCAGCAAATAACTTATCTGAAAGTAGCAGATGAAGGCAAGACATCAGCTGACTTCCAAATGAACCAGGAAACAACAATTGATCACCTGCCAGGATCATGGGAAGGCAGCTCACTTATATCAGCCCTGTCCGTCTCTCCTGATTGCCAGTCATCGCTCACAGGTGATGGACTTCTACTATTCAACACTGGTTCAATACCCTCAGCAACCACCAGAGGGAGCCCCAACTCAGAAGTCATTTCCAACATTCTCACAGCAGTACCCCCCTTGAGGAGGGGTCACCGAACCCTCATAGGCGCCATGAGGCCAATCAGGGTGAGCCCGGTGAAAGTTGCAAACCAATTTCTCCGCATGGATGTCAGAAGCCAACACCCAAGAATTGTCCTCCTGACCATAACCTTTCCACTTAACCAAGTACTGGAGTCTCCGCCTAGCCAGACGAGAATCCATTATCTTCTCCACTTCATATTCCAGATTGCCCTCAACCAAAATAGGCTCAGGAGGCACAGCCATAGGAACCACTGGCTCGACAAACCTTTTCAATAAAGATTTGAGGAAGACGTTATGAATCTTAAACGTCCCAGGAAGCGCCAAACAAAAAGAAACTGGATTAAGGACTTCCAAGATCCTATAAGGTCCAATGAACCTAGGCTTAAACTTTGGAGACGCAACCTTCATAGGGATATTCTTTGAGGACAACCAAACCAAGTCATCCACCTTAAACAGAGGACCATCAGTCCTATGCCGGTTGGCAAACCTCTGGGCCCTCTCCAGAGAGAGAGACATTTTATCCACTACTTGATCCCAAATCTGCTGCATTCTCTCCACCATAGAGTCAACACCAAGACAGACAGAAGCATCCACCTGCCCCGAAGAAAACCGAGGATGAAACCCGAAATTGCAGAAAAAAGGAGACATCAAGGTGGCAGAACTAGCCCTATTATTCAGAGCAAATTCAGCCAAAGGCAAAAAAAGAGACCCAGTCATCCTGATCAGCATACACAAAACATCTCAAATAAGTCTCCAAGGTCTGGTTTGTTCTCTCGGTTTGTCCATTGGTCTGAGGGTGAAATGCAGAGAAAGATAACTGAACACCAAGTTTAGAACAAAATGTTCTCCAAAATCTGGAAACTAACTGGACTCCTCTGTCAGACACAATGTTCTCCGAAATGCCATGTAACCGAACCACGTGCTGAAAGAACAAAGGCACCAATTCGGAGGAGGAAGGCAACTTAGGTAATGGCACAACATGTATCATCTTGGAAAACCTATCACAGATTACCCAGATAACGGTCATTTTCTGAGAGACAGGGAGGTCGGAAATAAAATCCATAGAGATATGGGTCAATGACCTCTTGGGCACAGGCAATGGCATTAACAATCCACTGAAGCGAGAGCAAGGTTTGGACCGAGAACAAGTCCCACAGGACTGCACAAAGTTCCTGACGTCACGAGATAAAGTAGGCCACCAAAAGGACCGACTCACCAAATCTCTAGTACCAACAATACGGGATGACCAGCCAAAGCAGAGCAATGAACTTCAGACATAACTTTTTCTCTCCATTGGACTGGGACACACAATTTCCCCGCAGGGCAACATTCAGGTTTATTCCCCTGAAATTGCTCCAGGGCCAGTCTCAAATCGGTTGAGACAGGGGAAAGAACGACACCCTCCTTCAGAATGGCGGTAGGCTAAGTCACATCAGTAGAATCCGCAAGGAAACTCCTAGAGAGGGTATCCGCCTTAACATTCTTAGTACCCGGGAGGAAGGAGACCACAAAGTTAAAATGTGTGAAAAACAAGGCCCACCTGGCCTGTCTGGGATTCAATCGCTTGGCTGATTCGAGATAGATCAAATTTTTGTGGTCAGTGAGGACCACAACTTGATGTTTGGCTCCCTCCAACCAATGTCTCCACTCTTTGAATGCCCACTTCATAGGCAATAATTCCCGATAACCCGACATCATAATTACGTTCAGCTGGGGAAAACTGCCAGGAGAAGAAGGCACAAGGGTTAATCTTAGAGGTTACAGGATCCCTTTGGGACAAAACGGCTCCTGCACCAATCTCAGAAGCATCTGTCTCCACCTGAAATGGTAGAGGAACATCAGGTTGCCGTAGAACAGGAGTAGAAGTGAATCTCCGCTTGAGCTCTTGAAATGCAGAAACTGCCTCAGGAGACCAATTCACCACATCAGAACCCTTTTTGGTCAAATCAGTCAGTGGTTTCACAATACCAGAGAAATTACTTATAAATTTACGGTAAAAATTAGCAAAACCCAAAAATCTCTGAAGAGCCTTCAATGAAGTGGGTTGAACCCAATCACAAATGGCCTGAACCTTGACCGGGTCCATTTCAATAGCAGACGGAGACAAAATGAATCCCAAAAATGAAACCTTCTGTATGCCAAAGAGACATTTCGATCCCTTAACATACAAAGCATTCTCTCTCAAAATCCAGAATACCATCCGAACATGCTCCACATGAGTATCCCAGTCATTGGAAAATATCAAAATATCGTCCAAACAAACGATCAGAAACTTATCCACCAAAACCCAGAAAATATCGTTCATGAAAGACTGGAAGACAGAAGGGCATAAGTGAGCCCAAAAGGCATCACTAGGTACTCAAAATGCCCCTCAGGGGTATTAAACGCTGTCTTCCATTCATCTGCGTGCTTGATGCGAATAAGATTATACGCCCCCTAAGGTCAAGCTTGGTAAACCAACTGGCACCTTTCACTCTGGAAAATAAATCAGAAATCAGGGGTAACGGATACTGATATTTAACAGTGATCTTATTAGGGAGACGATAGTCAATACTTTGCCTCAATGAACCATCCTTTTTGGCCACAAATAAAAACCCGGTGCACAAGGGTGAAGAGGATGGTCTGATATGACCCTTCTCCAAAGACTCTTTGATATAAGATCGCATAGAATCATGCTTGGGTACCGATAAATTGAAGAGCCGACCCTTGGGAAATTTACAACCGGCTACTAACTCAAACGCGGAGTCATAACTCCTATGAGGAGGTAAGGACGCAGACTTACTCTCACTAGACACACCAGAAAAATCAGCCAAATAGTCAGGGACATCTTGAGACTGGGGAGAGGTAGAAAAAAAAGGAGTGTTATTACGAACACATTGACAACCCCAACTGACCACAGACACAGACTTCCAATCCAAAACAGGATTATGGGTCTGCAACCAAAGAAAACCCAGCACAATAATGTCATGTAAATTATGTAACACCAAAAATTTACAATTCTCTTGGTGGTCCGGGTCAACCCGCATTATCACCTTGGTTCAAAACTGGGGTTTATTCTCCGCCAAAGGGGTAGAATCAATACCCAGCAAAGGAATAGACCTCCACAGGGGTACCATGGGAAAACCACAACATTTGGCAAAATCAAAATCCATCAGGTTTAGCTCTGCTCCTGAATCAACAAAAGCCTGAGCCGAAAATGTGGACATGGAGCAAATCAAGGTAACAGTCAAAAGAAATTTAGTCTGAACATTACCCAAAACAACAGAGAGCTCAAAATGTCTTCCCCGCTTAGGGCAGATAGAAATAATATGAGAAGCGTCTCCACAATAGAAGCACAACTTATTACGCTTTTAAAACTCTCAACGCTGAGCCCCAGAAACCACTCCATCACACTGCATGGGCTCAGGGGCTGGCTCGCAAGGCATCACCACATCTCGCATATTTCTACGCTCACGTAAACGTCTATCAATTTGAATAGCCAATTACAGAGTCTTTGAGACCAGAGGGAACAGGAAATCCCACCATAACGTCCTTTACGGTTTCTGCCAGTCCCTTCCGAAAAAGAGCTGCCAGGGCATCATCATTCAATTTAGTATGGACTGCCCACTTTTGGAATTTCTGACAATACAGCTCTGCGGCTTCCTGAAACTGATTCAATGCCAACAAGGTTTTCTCAGCTTGATCAGTAACATTAGGTTTATCGTACAACAACCCCAGAGCCTGAAAAAACACATCAACATCAGTCAAAACAGGATCCCCAGGTGTCAGGGAAAAATCCCAATCCTGAGGTTCGCCACGCAACAGGGAGATGACAATTTGAACCTGCTGTGCTGCGTTCCCTGAGGACTTAAGTTTCAGGGCAAAAAACAACTTACAGTTATTTTTAAAATTCAAAAATTTAGACCGATCCCCAAAAAATAAATCCTGAGTAGGGATCTTAGGTTCTACAGCAGGCAAACGAGTGAGATAGATTGCAATATTCCGAAATTCAGCAGCAAGCTACTCCACAAGATCGGACAAGTGCTTGATTTCCATTGCAGAAAAACTCCTCCTACAGACCCCAGAGATAAAGATGAAAAAAACAAACACAAAAAAAAATTCGGACTACTTTTTTTTTTTTTTTACTATTTTTTCCTTCTTCTGAGTACCATTGAATTTACAGTCAGGCCGGTGATTCTGTTATGATTTGGAACTGAGGAGGACAGGAGCAAAAAACAGCCAAGGCAGCCGAATACCCAGAGTGGTTGGGAACTAATGGGTTGCAGATCCCTTAACTAAACGCACAACTAGAAGCAGCTGTGGGACGTACCTACGGTGACCTAGACGCCTCGGCACAGTCAGAGAGATTAGCTACACCTGAAGATAGAAACAGGAAAGCTAACTGCCCCAGAGTAGAGCCCCAAAGGAATAGGTAGCCCCCAAACATATAATGGCGGTTAGACAAGAAGAAACACAAACGCAGGCAGAAAATAGAGTGAGCAAACGCTGGGGCCAAATACTGACTAGATAGGACAGGACAGAATACTATCTGCAAACCAGCAAAACCCTAGAAAAATTCCAACACTTCTGATTTCAAAAAATGCTGAGAACACACGATCTCGCCACCCGCTAAATCAGATCTCTGGTGTGAATAAGCGGCTAACCCGCAGCCACTCAAATAGCAGGTATAGAGCAATGGAACAAATAAACAGTGGCTATTGAAAAACAGAGAGTAGCACAGGCCCCAGGAGGGGAACCCGGCTAACCTCCCCCAAAAGTGCAGGCAAAAAATGGAAATAGCAAACACGATAGAAACAAGCAGCAAATAACTTATCTGAAAGTAGCAGACGAAGGCAAGACACCAGCTGACTTCCAAATGAACCAGGAAACAACAATTGATCACCGGCAAGGATCATGGGAAGGCAGCTCACTTATATCAGCCCAGTCCGTCTCTCCTGATTGCCAGTCATCGCTCGCAGGTGATGGACTTCTACTATTCAACACTGGTTCAATACCCTCAGCAATCACCAGAGGGAGCCCCAACTCAGAAGTCATTTCCAACATGCTCACAACAGCTGTCTAATTTTCATGGACTGTCAAAATGGAGAAGGTAGAGAAATTGCTTTCTCCACCTTTTGAGAAATGTAATTTCATGTGTGAGAAAAATGGTTGCCACTCGAACCACACTATGATGAAGCTCTGATCAGTATAACCAATCCAATTTTCTCACACGTGAAAAAAAAAATTGGATGTCTCAGTGAGGCCTAAGGATGTACATAAATTTTGTGCTCCAGATGAAGGAAAGTCCAGCTAAAACTAATGGTATAAGTTGCTAAAGTAACAGTTTACAAGTGGCCGATTACAAACTGTGTACAACTTAGCCCCATTACTTTCAAATGAGCCCTATTTATGATTTAGTCAAAATATCACATGCTCAGGCTAGGAATTGCATCTGCAACATGAAGCAAAGTGCAGCTGCTCTATGATCATGTAAATCGGCATTTAATGAGACATATTTTTCTTATACAAATTAAGTTACTTAAGTGGCCTAGCCAGTCTCCAGACCTTTATTCCATAGAAAACTTATTGAGGGAGATGAAGCTCTGAGTTGCCAAGCGACAGTATCAAAATCTTAATGATTTAGAGATGATCTGCAAAGAGGAGTCGACCAAAATTCCTCCTGACAAGTGCGCAAACTTCATCATCAACTACAAAAAACATCTGACTGCTGTGCTTGCCAACAAGGGTTTTGTCACCAAGTATCAAGTTTTGTTTGCCAGAGAGATCAAATACTTAATTCTCACTGCAAAATGCAATATAAATTTATATAATTTATACAATGTGATTTTCTGGATTTAGTTATTGATATTCTATCTCTCAATGTTAAAGTTAACCTACCCTTAAAATTATAGACTGCTCAGGTCTTTGTCAGTGTGCTAACTTACAAAATCAGCAAGGGATCAAACACTTTTTTACCTAACTGTATGTAATAAACGCTGCATCATAGTGTTTGAAAATAGAAAGACAAAATGAGGTAATGAGATATACTGCATTACATAAATTCATAACATTACAAAGGCTGATCAATAATGACATGAAAAAAGTTTAGTTACTCTTTCATGAAGCATTAAAATATATTGCACAATGATGCAGGTATGTTTATAAAGTTGCTGAGCTACACTTCAGATTTTGTCACAGATTCATATCTACCGATTAAAAAAAAAATCAGAATCTGCCTAAAGGTAGCATTCACTATTCAGAAGCTCAAGTACTTCTACAGGAGCTTTATTTTAGTATTTAATTGGGCAGAGGGATTTGTACAACTGAGACATTAAAAATTAACAAATTTGTAAAAAGTGTTTGAAAATCTCATGAAATATGATACCCAACATAAAAAGGCTAGTGCTTATGTTGAGTACCATATTTATCAGAATTCTTAATACTAATTAGCTAGAAAAAAGTACAATTGCATTGACACCATTCTATAATGTCTACTGACATTGTTTTTCTTTATTAATAGGGAGTCGGTCAGTTTTATTTTCCAGCTGAAATTAGGGGTATCGCTATTTAGGACCTAGTAAATATATGAAAATTATTTCTGTTTTGTAGTTATTTGTAAAACTCAGCCTTTGAAACCAAATGCAAACTGATCTAGGGGTGAATTGGGGTGTGTCAAAGCACTAAGAGTGAAACGTCTCCAATACATGTCTAGACTCATTTTCATGTGGTTCAAAACCTGATTTCTTATGGCTGGCAAACAATTTTACTATGAAATAGTCATTTTTATTTTTTGTGCTAGACTTGTACACTATTATTTAAATAATATATTTGCATGCTTAACTTTGGATAGTTATATACTTGCAGTCATTGTAGTGATTGTTTGCCTGGGAGAAGGAAACATTTCTAAATAAAATTGCTCTCCATAGGGGATATTATCTCATAACAGTCCTAAATTGTCCCTTCGGCTCAATCCTTTATGTACAAATATAGTTACATCAATGTTAACAAGTCCCCTTTAACATACTTCATCATTAGTTTTGAATTTATGTGTTGTTTCCTTTTATCTTGAAAACAATTATGTACTGTAATCCGTTTCATCTTCTCAGTAAAATGTAATATCCGAGTAGATACCCTTTCCTTGTACTGATCTTATCGCTGATGCTATTGAAGTGTTTAGAGCAGATAGTTGACAAGTTTAATTGATCTCGAATTTTGAAAGCAAATACACTAAAGTGGAATGAATTAAAATACAAAACATTTTATAATGTCAAACAGTTATACAGGGACACCGGATACTTACTGTTAAAAATTACATTTATCTAAAGGCATTTTCCCTCAATGCTGAACAAAAATGCTGTAAAATTAGAGAAATATTAAGATTTGAGAGCCCTCAATGGTTGATACTTTTTAATGGCTAACAGAAAAGATAACAAATTGCAAGCTTTCGAGGCTACTCTGGTCCATTCATTAGGCACAGAATAATGATATGCGAGTATGTTAGTTGCTTGGGTTTTCCCGAGCATGCTCGTGTGTCCACCGAGTATTTTTGCGTGCTCAGAGATTTAGTTTTTTATTTTTACACAGCTGCATGATTTCTGGCTGATGGACAAGCCTGAATACATGTGAGGAATGCCTGTTTGTTAGGGAATCCCCACATGTATTCTGGCTGTCTAGGATTTGCAAATCCAGCAGCTACAGCGACAGAAACTAAATCTCCGAGCACACCATAATACTCGCAGGACACTCAAGCATGCTTGGGAAAACCCGAGCAACAAGCATACTTGCTCATCACTAGCACAGAATAAAACAAAATCTGATGAGCCACATATTTATACACAACAGGACACAGGAATAATGCAATTGATAATACAAGTGAATTGCAGAGACATCACATGAGCTACCTGCCCTATAAAATAACTCCTGTGACTCACAGTGTCCAAGGCTGTAACTGTTAGGTCATGTTCACATGTTTAGTATTTGGTCAGAATTTTACACTAGTCTTTGTTAGCCAAAACCAGCAGTGGGTGATAAATGTAGTAGTGGTGACATGTTTCTATTATACTTTTCCTCTGATTGTACTGAGGTAAAATACTTGACCAAATACTGAATGTGTGAACATGACCTCGGGAGTGACTAACCATACTGAACAGGGCAGGTGTCAGCACCCAGCATACCCGGGCAAGTGCCGAGACCCTGAGCAGGTGGGGGGCCCACTCGCTGTCGGGCACCCCGGCGCCCGTTAGCGGATGAGAGTGGTACCAGCGCCGCACTGGGCCCCCCACTTGCTCAGGGCCCCGGCAGCAGCCGGCGCAATACTTACCTCTCCCCATGCCTCAGCAGTTCCGGGCTCCAGGGGGCGCCTGCGTTTCCTCTCACAGCAGCGCCGCTGAATGACGTCATCATTCAGCGGCCGGCAGTAGCAGAGAGTAAGCGTGGGCGCCGGACAGGTGAGATGTGAGGTGTGTGTCTGTGTGTGTGTGTGTATGTGTGTGTGTGTATGTAGTGCGGTGCTTTGTGTATGTGAGCGAGTGCTGCGGTGCTGTCTGTGTGATGGTGTGGTGAGGGGAGGCAGTGATGGTGGTGAGGAGGCAATGATGATGATGGGGAGGCAATGATGTTGATGATGGGGAGGCGATGAAGATGATGATGATGGGGAGACAATGATGATGATGATGGGGAGACAATGATGATGGTGGGGAGGCAATGATGATGATGATTGGGAGGCAATGATGATGATGATGGTGAGACAATGAAGATGATGGGGAGGCAATGATGATGATAATGGAGAGTCTTTCCACAGCACCCTTTCCTGAGCCATAACAGTGCAGAACGCAGCACAGTGCAGAGGAGAGCTCCATATTTTGTATGGAGCATTATATGGGGACCAGTATCCTGTATGGAGCATTATTTGGGGTCCAATATTCTTTATGGAGCATTATATTTGGCCCATAATACTGTATGGAGGACTATGTGGTGCCCATAATATTGTATGGAGGACTGTACTGTCCAGTCTGTACTGTGCGCTGTGAGGATTTGGCGGTTTCTGAGCTATTGTAGAATTTACAATAGATATCACTCATGTAATGGAAGAAGAGAAGTGTTTGGCATTGTACTATACCCATATTTCTATGCAGTATCTGTGCATCATGAATCGTTGTCTGTGTTAAAGGGGCCCACTGAGACTCTTTCGCCCGGGGTCCATAAAAACCTGGAGCCGGCCCTGATACTGAACACTGGCGTGCTGCTAAGGGAGACTAATATTATGGCTTTTCATAGGTCTCTGTTAATGATAGAAGTTGAGATAGATAGGATCTGGGGCATCACCTTAAGACACATGGTGATATCACAAGGTTTTTGAAGTAATAGGATTCAAGACATCATATTTACTACTATCAATGACAATATCTAATGTGTCAGGGAGAGATGACAGTCACATTGGGTTTTAGTCCTATAGAATAAAGCACAAAGACTCTAGGTTTTTAGCAGCCATATATGCCTTTCTGCAATCAGTAAATCAGAGTACTTTTCCCCTACGTATTTTTACCTATACAGATCTTTCAAAAATAAAAATCTTGGAATGTTAACCTAGTAACTTTCAGAATGATTATACATTTTTAATAGGTTTGACCATTCTGCGGCATATGGATCTTTGTTTACATTGTATACTATATTTTACATGCAACATATTTGCAAAAAATAGCTTTACATAGCTCAAATCTCGCTGTTTAGAGTCCCAAAGCACTTAGTTCAAAAAGCTGAAAGAAATAACAACTGATTTCCTAAGCATGCTACCTCACTTCTGAGACTGTGGAGACTGTAAAGTATATTTCATATTAGTTCTGCAATAATAATCTTGCTAATCTCTTCAATAAATTATTCAAAAGTGTGGCAAGTGGGGATTCTGTTAAAAGATTGTTAACATGCATTTTAGAGGGGAATACTCACTGAAATGAAATAAAGTCCAACATTTCTATCTACTCCTACGGCTTTTATTTATTACATATATGGATATGGGCTTTCAGTAACAAAAGTTCTAAATGGCAGCAGATCATTTCTAGCTATCTGATGTACCCATAAAACAGAATTGTTGACCCACTTAAAAATAATACCATTACTTTGGAAGGATGATGGCTAAGACAGATGTGTGAACTGCTAACTTCCATTTATTTCCACTAACAGTACTTTTGTTAGCTCATAAAAATGTAAAATTATTAGTGATGAGTAGTGTTGAGCGATACGATACTGCAAATATCGGGTATCGGCCGATATTAGCTGTATCGGGCTTTCGATTCCGAGTACCGATATTTTCGTCATATCGGATACCGGAATCGGATTTGTCACTGTCACTGTGTGTCCGTCGGTCGGGTCTGTCAGGAGTCAGCGGCACTTACCTGGCAGAAGATCTCCGGCGGTCACGTCCTGGACTGCTTGATGGCCGCCATTATCTTCTCCCTGGCGGTCACATGCAGTTTTTCGCGATAACTGCAGTGACTGCAGGGTAATCCCGGCCGTAAACCAGTCCGATGACGTCACCGCCGGGGAAGCAGGTAATCAGCTGTGCTGCGCCAGGATGACAGGCTCTGCCTGCCTGCCTGCCTCTGATGTCATTCTGATGTAGCAGAGCTGGATCGTCGTGGGACACTCGTTACTATGGACTGCGTCGGACAGGTGGTATACTGCTGGTTTTTTTTTTTCATTTTTTTACAGGAGATCGATGGCGTCGCAGGATGAGACTGTAATAGAAGTAATGAAAACTGTGTTGTTTGTTTTATTAAATTAAAAAACTTTTTTATGAACATTCACCCATCCGGGTACATCAACAATTTAACTATTTACATACAGGGACCCTGTCCGGGTTATTTATAATTCTTTGGCAGGGGTGTTCCAGGTACCACCTGGTACTCTTCTGATGCTTGCCAAACATCCGAGACACCAAGGACCACCAGGACCTGATGACGTCGTGTGGCCTGTACAGTCAAGTCGTGACCCGCTATCTGTGTCTGTGTGGCCACCTCTTTCATCTCCCTCCGAGTCTGGAGCCCTATGTCCCGGACTGAACGAACCCCAGGGGGCCTAACAGGCGCCGGGTACGGGCCAGCTATCATTATCATGTCCATAGCTGGGGCTGCTGAGGAGACCACTGAGGGAGGCTGGGGAGATTTACGGCATGGGGTGGGCACTTGTGCAGAGGCCTGGATGTGGGAGGCTGAAGGCTCCGAGGGTCTCACAGGTTCCTGACACTCTGGGGACCAGGGGTCGCACCTGGTGACATTTAGGGCATACCATCCATTGTAACCCCAGTGTCGGGTGTAAATTACCAAGTCTCCTGGCAACAGGTCCCTCCCCGGGTGTCCTTCTGGGAGGTGAGTCTCCTCATCCCGCCGGGTCACAAACACTTCTAAATAAAGTCCAGGCTCCTGGATGAAGCCCCAACCAGCTTTCAATTTAAAGCTCCGTACTGCACCCTTACGCCGCGGCTCCCTCAGGGTTCCTTTATCTTTTCTCATCCGGTCCTTATCTGCCCGATCCTTCTTGATGTGACGTTGGCGAAGCTTCTGGGATTCGCGCTGCTTCCTTTGTCGCTCGGCTTCTCTCTCCCGACGTCTACACTCTTCCTCCTGACGCCGGTTGTAATTCTCCTCCACCAGCATCTCCATGTCTCCACCATCAAACTGCAGCTTACGATGTCCGGTTTGCGGAAGCTCTCCTGGCGCCCGACAGTCCTGGCGGCGCTCACCTGTGGAGGAAGCAGCCGGCTCTGGAACAGATGACAGTCGGGGCTCCGGTACAGACAGGTAGACCTCTGGTGCCTGCGCGGCCTCCTCCATGAGGACGGGTGTCGCTTCTTCTGTCTCAGCGACGGGGGCAGACAGCGGGATCTGGGGTGCCGGTGCAGCGTTTTTTGCAGGAACGGGTGCCTCCACTGCGACAACGTCAACCGGATCACATTGCAAGGGCTGGGATGCCCGCACGGACTCCTCTACTAGAACGGGTGCCTCACCTTCCAGTACAGACACTTCAGGTAAGAGGGATTGGCGCCGCTCCAAGTTTAGTTTTAGGGCACGCCAGCTGGCTTCCATCCTGGCGACCTCCTCCCGGTGCCGGGCCAGGCCTCTTAGGGTATCCTCCGCTTCTTGCAGCGTAGGAGGGTTTCCAGGCCGGGTGCCCAACGGTGGTTCCGTGGCGATCGGGTCGCTTCCGTGGGGGGAGAGCTCTGGCTGCTCCATCCCTTCACACTTCTGCTCGTGTCCATTAGCCATCTCTGCCAAGTCACATGTGTCATTAGCATCTGGAGAGGGCCCCTCGTTTGTAGTGAGGTGGGACCTTCGTGTTAGTTTCCGCACACTGAGGAGGATGAGGAGGCGGAACTCAAGAGCTGTGGGGCACGATCTTACATTGCAGTACCATTTAGAGTGGTCGGCCATCGTTTTCGCGCCACTGAGTGAGTGTACACCCACGAAGAGCACGCCCTTATTCTTCACCAGTGCCTCGTCGTGACGCAGATATGGCGGAAAAATGGCAAATACATTCTCTGATGATTTTAGCAATTCTCAAGCACAAAACCAGTTCAATTCAGGCACACAGGACTCGCTTATAGCGAGCTACAGAATCCTGTTCGTGACGCCCAAGTTGAGTCGCACAGAGCCAGAGGTTTTGGGGGTACTCGGCACCGAGCCCGTCGACTTCTATGGGGTATGTCACGGCTTTACCCGGCAATTGAATCAGAGTCTATTTTACTATGTAGAAGTGTATAAACTATAAATATATGTATATATATGTCACAATTAAATGTATATATATATATATATATATGTATTCTATGTGTGTATATTTTGTGTTTACAACGAAAGAAAGGGTTTTTTAGTTGCGATATTTTGTTCCCATAGACTTACATGGGACTTCCGGTATCGGAATCGGATATCGACGATATTTAGTGATATCGGCGATACCATTCTGATCCGATATTTTTAGATATCGAGCAGTATCGCTCAACACTAGTGATGAGCAAACATGCTCTGATAAGATGTTATCCCAGTACGCTCGTGTTCTAATCGAATGTCTTTGGCGTGATTGAAAAATATTTTCGAGCCCCCCCCCAGCTACTGCATGTCTTGAGGCTGTTAAACAGCTGCAACAAGTGCAGGGATTGCCTAAGAAACAGGCAATTTGTGCTTGTGTTGCTGTTGTCTTACAGCCTCGAGACATGCAGAAGCGAGGACTTGAACATATTTCTAGAGCACACAAGCATGCTCGGATAACACCTTATCAGAGCATGTTTGCTCATCACTAATTACTATCTATTATACCTACTTTTGTATACTGAATTGTTTATTAGAGAGTCGTCACATGAAGATGTGACCTATAAAAGAATATGTCTCACAGTAGTGTCCCATGAGCAAGAAAAATCCCAAACCTAAAAGAACCCAGGGCATCCATTGTATTATATGAATATCCATATATTAGACTGTCTGGATTGCCTTTTTCATGGTATTTAGAGCAGCAAAATGATATTACTAGAGACGAGCAAATCTTTTGAAATTTGAATTTGCCTACTTAGCTGAATTTCCCCCCAAGTATTTGATTGGTAACTAATAAATTATCAAAAATTTCAATACTAAAAAGCCTGTAATTGCTCGTAAAAAACACATTGGGAGAGGAAAGAGAAATAAAACCCAGCTGAGCTGACCATAAGACATTACACTTCACAGCAGAGCAAGAAGGAGAGGGAAGAAAAGAAATGGAGAGAACGGGAGAGGAGTTGGAGGGGAAGTTGAGAGGGGGAGGGACAAGGTAGAAGATGAAGGGAGGGAGAGACAGGCAGTGGGAGGCACAATTATTTTTTGTTTTTGTTATATACTATGTTCACAAATTGCTAAAACTAACCTGCCATTATGATTCTCCAGGTCATTATGAATTCATAGATTCAAACAATACAAACTAAGAAAGCCAGCTCACCGTTTAGAAGGAAGGTGCTCGGATCCCGTCCTGATGAGATGTGAACAACATGGAAATTCAGAAAAATGTTCCGGCTCACTTCAAGTATATAAAAATATATTTTCTTTATTTCATATAAATAAAAACATGAATAAGCTCCTCGGACATCACATTGCATTGTCCTCCAGTGCCATGTGATGTCTGAGGAGCTTATTCATGTTTTTATTTATATAAAATAAAGAAGATATTTTTTATATACTTGAAGTGAGCCGGAACATTTTTTCTGAATTTCAATGAATTCATAGATCCCAAACATGTATAAGTCCTTTTTTTTAAGTGGTGAAAAAAAATACAAAGTTTGTAAAAGGAAGAAAAAAGTTGCCATTTTTAGATATCCGTAGCGTCTCCATTTTTCATGACATTGGGCTGGGTGAGGGCTTATTATTTTGAATGGGAGTTGATTTAAAATTTTATATTTTAATTTTTTTTAAAACTTTTTTTTACTATTTTCAAGTCTCCATGGGAGACTAGAAGCTGTGATCTTCCAAGTGCTTGTGCTACACAGAACAGTGCTTCAGCCCTGCTCTGTGTCACAGAAATGCTCATCTGCTATGAGCTCCGGCCACTGGGCATCAGTCATAGCTATCTGGCAATTATAACCACAGGAGTCTACTGCAGACCGTGGGTTGTCATGCCAGCTTAACGGCAGCTCACGCTCATGTGTCATGGGTGTTGATGGACGAGATTTGTGACACACTTCTGGCGAGATTATGTTAAATGCCGCTGTTAGAGTTTGACAGCGGCATTTAACATGTTAACAGATGCAAGTGTATCACAATTCCACCCACGGCTGTTAGGATCACATGTCAGCTGATGAGCCAGAAAAATTGCGAGCTCATCGCCGGAGCCTGCAGCAAACAGAGGAAGGAGATCTTGGATGTACCAGTAAGTCCATGGTCATGGGGGGCCTAAAGGGATTGTCTAATGAGTTAGTTGATTGTTGTAACTTTTCTAAACAAACTTTCACAAATGAAGTTAAAATTCAGTTCTATTGTAGTTTTCCCAGTATCCATTGTTGTCACCAAAATCAGAAAAGTAGATGAAGAAACAACCTCTCCCCTAATTAGTGTTGAGCGATACGATACTGCAAATATCGGATATCGGCCGATATTAGCTGTATCGGCCTTTCGATTCCGAATACCGATATTTTCGTCATATCGAATACCGGAATCGGATTTGTCACTGTCACTGTCTGTGTCCGTCGGTCGGGTCTGTCACTGTCAGTGTCCGTCGGTCGGGTCTGTCAGGAGTCAGCGGCACTTACCTGGCAGAAGATCTCCGGCGGTCACGTCCTGGACTGCTTCATGGCCGCCATCCTCTTCTCCCCGGCGGTCACATGCAGTTTCTCGCGATAACTGCAGTGACTGCTGGGTAATCCCGGCCGTAAAGCAGTCAGTCCGATGACGTCACCGCCGGGGAAGCAGGTAATCAGCTGTGCTGCGTCGCGATGACAGGCTCTGCCTGTCATTGCGATGTAGCAGAGCTGGATCGTCGTGGGACTGTCGTTACTATGGACTGCGTCGGACAGGTGGTATACTGTTGGTTTGTTTTTTTTCTTTTTTTACAGGAGATCGATGGCGTCGCAGGAATGAGAGTACAATAAAAGAAATGAAAACTGTGTTGTCTCTTTTATTTCATTAAAATACTTTTTTCTTGCTTTGTCTTTTTTTATGCATTTAATAACTTTGGGATTAATAATGGATCGGTGTCTTATTGACGCCTCTCCATTATTAACCGGGCTTATTGTCACCGTGCAATCAACGGTGACATTAACCCCTTATTACCCCGCTTGCCACCGCTACAGGGCAAGTGGGAAGAGCCGGGTAAAGTGCCACAATTGGCACATCTTTTGATGCGCCAAATGTGGGGCTGCTGTAGCCTGGTATTATCAGGCTGTTGAGGGCCAAAATCCATGGGCCTTGACAGTCTTTTAATACCAGGCCGCAGCAGTCTGCATTTTACTTGGCTGGTTAACAAAAATAGGGGGACCCCCTACGCGTTTTTTTTTTTCGAGGGGATCCCCTATTTTTGTTAACCAGCCAAGCTAAGCAGACTGCTGTGGCCTGGTATTATCAGGCTTGCAAGGTCCATGGATATTGGATCCTTACCAGCCTGAAAAACCAGGCCTCAGCGGTCTGCTTCATCTGGCTGGTTAACAAAAATAGGGGGGACCCCACGCCAATTTTTTTCGAGGGGATCCCTTATTTTTGTTAATCAGCCAAGATATGCAGACTGCTGTGGCCTGGTATTATCAGGCTGGCAAGGTCCATGGATCTTGGCTCCTTAACAGCCTGAAAATCCAGGCCTCAGCGGTCTGCTTCATCTGGCTGGTTAACAAAAATAGGGGGGACCCCACGCCATTTTTTTTGAGGGGATCCCCTATTTTTGTTAACCAGTTCCCTCTGACGTCACTGATTGTGTCCCTGGCTGACCTGAAGTGAAAGTGGAAAGCAATCAATTAAGCTTTCCACTTCCTCTCCTGTCAGCCAGGAGAGGAACTCATTCATTTGGGGGTTTACTGTGAGGCTGCAGCATTAGCTGCGGTCCCTGCAGTAAACATTAACCCTTTCTGAAGGATTACACCGTGGGACCTGACTGTACATCGGATTGGTAAGAATAATTTTGCTTTATTATTTTATTTTTATTACAGGAAATGGTTTTAGCAGGTAAATAAAATATGGTCAAAAACTGTGTGATTATTTCATTAAACTTCTTTTTTATTAAAGTGTGTGTGTTTGATTTTTCTTTCATACAATAGGATTAATAATTGATAGTTGTCTGATTGACAGCTCTCAATTATTAACCTGGCTTAAAGTGACCTTTCAATTGCAAGGTCATTTTAACCCCTTATTAACCCATTCGCCACCGCTACAGGGCAATGGGAATAGACGGGCAAAGTGCCAGAAAGGGCAAATCTAATTAGAGATTTGCCCCTTCTGGGGTGTCTGGGGGCAGATGTTAGTAGCCGGGGGGGGCCAAAAATAATGGTCCCTCTCTGGGCTATTATTATCTGCCCCCACTCACTGGCTTTGTCTGTCTGGTTGCGAAAATAGGGCGGGAGTCCACGCATTTTTTTCAGCAATTTTACACCTCATATATATATATATATATATATATACATGTCATTGAATTTGTGACACATATATATATATATTTATATTTATAGTTCATACACTTCTACATAGTATAATAGCCGCTAATTCAATTGCCGGCTTTTGTGAAAATGCAGAACCCGACATGAAATGACTCTTGGTTTACATAGAGTTAACCATGTCTTTCATGTAGTTTGATATCTGATTTGCACAAACAATTACATGAGTGTAAGTGTGCAAAATTTCACACCTGTAGGGGTTAATTAAAGGTGTAAATTCGTAGCAAAAAAGTCCGTTTTTTTTACAACGAATTTACACCTTTAATTAACCCCTACAGGTGTGAAATTTTGCACACATAGACTGATGTAATTGTTTGTGCAAATCAGATTGCAAACGACATGAAAAGACATGGTTAACCCTATGTACACCAAGTGTCATTTCATGTCGGGTGCTTCTGTCTTTTCACAGAAGTCGCCTTTACCCGGCAATTGAATCAGAGGATATTTTACTATGTAGAAGTGTATAAACTATACATATATGTATATATATATGTCACAATGACATGTATAATATATATATATATATATATATATATATATATATATATATATGTATTCTATGTGTGTATATTTAGTGTTTACAAGGAAATAAAGGTTTTTTTTAGTTGCGATATTTTGTTCCCATAGACTTACATTGGACTTCCGGTATCGAAATCGGATAACGACGATATTTAGTGATATCGGCGATACCATTTCGATACGATATTTTTAGATATCGAGCAGTATCGCTCAACACTACCCCTAATATATAATAAGATACCAGTATTAATAGTAGGTATGGGAACCTAATGAGAAAAGCCAAATCATGTCCAGCAGTTATCAACCAGAGCACAGCGAGATACACATAATAGAGAAGAAAGGTTTCCAACATAAGACAGTAGTTCTTATGTACATTCTAATCAAACTGAAATTTATATAACAGGAACATGAAAGAGCTGAGATTATTAAGACCTTTTCTGTCTCTTAATCATAGCAATTGTTAAAGACCCATAAAGAATCTGAAACATCAGCTGTTCATGTTCCTATTGCTCTAATCTCTAATGGCCTTTCTAAAATGATTGCTGATGTGTAAACATGCAAGATGCCTACAACCAACCACGATTAGCAGTGATGAACAATAATTTTGTCTGTATTCAAGATGCAAAATAATTTAAAAAGTAAACCTACTTTATGTACAAGATATATTTATGCTCAGTCTGTGAAAATGTACCTTTCCACAAGATCACAAACAAAACTAAAAAGGCAAAAATATGCTGTTTTACCACCATTAACAATGAATTTTAACATGTTTAAGGCCTCATTAAGACAATTTTTCTATGTGAAAAAAATTAACTATTTTCTATCAGTGTGCAGGAATAATTTATTTTTGGTCCTTGTTGCTTTTCTTACCATCAGTGTGAAATCTCAAGCCAATCCTACCCATTAAACAGTGAAAAAAAAATAGAAAGCACTATGAGGACATGCAGATCGATTCGGAGTGCTTTTCATTTTTTCAAAAACCCATTCATTTGAATGGACTAGTTTGATTCCAAAATTGAATCAAATGCATTCAATCTAGGAAAAAAAAATCAGATTTAGAGTAGTTTCACTTGTCCTTACATATCTGGTACTGGAAAAATTAGTAACTGAGAAATCATTGTCCGTGTGTGTCATACTTGTGGCATACGTGTGGCAACCGTGTGCCATATCAGTACCACACTTAATGGCGCCAGGGAAGCAGTTGTACTGTTCACGCTGTTCCCTGGTGCCAGGTGCTGAAGACTACTCATCATTCTCCCCTGCTTGCACTGTGATCAACGCTAGCAGGCGAGAATGTTGAGAGATGTATACAACTGATAACAGCGAGAGCAGGCTGTGACTGATGGGATTATTAATCAGCTGTCGCCTGTTCTATAAATAAATAAAAAAACTGCATGGGCTCCCCTGTATTTTTGATAACCAGCCAGGCAAAACTGACAGCAGCTGTGGGCTGCAACTCTCAGCTGTCAGCTTCAGCAAGGCTGGTTATCAAGAAAAAAGGTATTCTCACTCTGTTTTTTTTAAATTATTTAAATAAATAACTTTACAAAATGGCATTGGTTCCCCTTTATTTTTGAAAACCAGCCTTGCTAAAGCAGACAAAGCTGGAGGCTGATGTTCTCAGGCTGGCAAAGGGCCATGGATTTTGATGCCTGTCTATTGTCTATAAGACGCCTATCCATTACTAATCCTATAGTTATATGGGAAATAAACACACAGCCAGAATAAAGTCTTTTATTTGAAATAAAAACAAGTCACTCTTCCATTTTTATTTAAAAATGACAAAGCACAGGTATACTCATACCCATTCCACTGAATCCTTCATCTTCTATGATATAAACAGTAAAAGTTGGAAAAATAGCCAAATTTTCAAGATTTTCACCAAATTTCTGATATTTTCAGGAATAAATGCAAGTTATATCGAACTAATTTTACCACTACCATGAAATACAATATGTCATGGAAAAATAATCTCAGAATCACTGGGATATATTGAGTTTTTTCAAGTTATTACCTCATAAAGTAACACTGGTCAGAATTGAAAAAATTTGGCCTGGTAAGGAAGGCGAAAACAGGCTCTGGGGCCATAGAGTTAATGTCAGTTTTTAATGCAGCATTTAAACCAAAAGCCTCATTCAAATGTCCATGTTTAAAATATGAATTATATTCATGTTTTTTTATAGATAGGCTATAACTGGTACTTGTTCTATCTGGCTGTATTTTAGACTCCAAAATGTCTGTTTATGATCTTAGTCACATCTCAAAGTTACATATTCATGTCTATGGGTCCATGAAAAGCTCAAAACTGCAAACAGCCATCCTAGTGCTGGTTTACACTGATCTTTTGTGGCAGGTCCCTGGCAGCTTCTCCCAACCCAACTTCTTGTGACTGACTGGTCTTTTCATGTCTGTGTGTGATAAACATATCAGTATAGAGAAGTAAGGCATGGAGAAGCCAACAGAGATTCTCTTTGGACTAGTCATCCAAAATGTTAGTCTGTACCCGGATTCTCAAAGTATGTTTACTCTGAACAGCTGCAGCATTTAAGAGTAAAACACAGAAGGTCGCAATGACACAGAGGTGTCCTCTGTATGCTGCTTGTAGTTTGGGCATCACAAGTCAATGGACAAATTTCCTTTAAAAAGGCTGTGAAAGTATGCCTCATATAGTTACACTTTTCTGTTCTTTACTTCAACTGCAAGAAAAGTAAATGTGTATGGCATGGTTTGTTTTCTTATGTTATCCAGCAGTATTGAAATGGTAAGCCTTAACAAATGTATGAATACTGTAATAATGTGATATACCTATATATAGCAAGATTATATTTTACATATATTAGTAGCAGAAATTTGCCTGGAAAAACAATAACATGTATTTAAATCAAATAGTGATAATAACTTCATTAGTCTTACTTTAGAAAATGTCGAAAGGATGAAAAGCCTCTGCCAGCATTAGAAGTGTACATGTGTCTTAATACCTAATTAACAGATAATACATTGGAAGCTTCTAAGGTACAATTCAAGTGCCTTGCTCACTAATGGGTTTAGTATTCTTCAAATAACTCTTCATGACAATTACATCCTTTATTGGGATGAAAATGCTTCCATAGTCAATGTAAATGCCACTAATTAAGAGATATTCTTTAAATAATTGAAGGTTTATTAGAAATAAACATGATTAAAGATAAAATGTTTTACTACATGTTTAAGTTAATACTAAAGGTACTGCCACACTAAACAATCCCGCTAGCGATCACGATAACGACGCATACTAATGCGATCGCTAGCGGGATTGTTTCTATATCGCTAAGTGCGGCCACATTTAGCGATATAGTTAACGACGCTATCGCCGTTAGCGATCTTCTTAACGACTTTAGCGGTACGAAAGTACCGCTAAATCGCTAAGAAAAGGTGCCACACTAGCGATATATACTTACCCAGCGGGAGCGCCGACGAGAAAATAGGGTCCGGAACGATTCCAGCGACGAGCGAGATCACAGCAGGAAGCTCGTCGCTGGCAGATGCCGCACTGAACAACATCGCTAACGGGATCGCTAAATAGTGACGTTTTTTAGCGATCCCGTTAGCGATATTGTTCAGTGTGGCATACCCTTAATGATGGACGAACCCGAGCGGTAAAGTTCAGGGTTCGTACTGAACACCTAGTGTCCGTGCATAGATCCCAATCACGGACTTCTCCAGGAAGTCTGTATTACTATTTGGGTTCGGCTTCCCGAACATTGGGTATTTCCCATGCAGTCATCTGTGCAACAGCATGAGAAACACTGGCTCTGATCGGCCGGTCAGAGCGCTACACTTTCCACATTGTCATGCAGATGACAGCGCATGAGCCAGCAGCTGTGAATAGTGATAAAAAGGATACCACCGGTCACAGGCTTCAGCAGAAGAGAGCACTATTCTCCTCATTGTATGCCTGGTCTCGCTGCTATCAGCGGCAGCAGTGATAAGGTAATGAGAGTATTCATCAGCCAGACTCTGTGCAAAAAACAAAACGGGGTGTGAGGTCCCCTCTATTTTCGACAACCAGCGCAGGCAAAACCGACTGCTGTGGGCAACAGCCCGCAGCTGTCAGCGTTATCTTGTCTAGTTATCAAAAATAGAGGTGTTCCCAGGACGTTTTTTAAAATTATTTAAATATATTATTTTAAAAAATGGCCTGGGAACCCCTCTTATTTTGATAGCCAACCAAGATGATGCTGACAGCAGAGGTCTGCAATCAGCGAGAGCAGGCGTGCAATGATGAGAGTCGCGCTCTCATCAGCCAATGCCTGTGACCGATGGTAACCTCTTTACTACCAGGCACAGCTGTTGGCTCACACACTGTCATCTGTATGACTGTGTAGGAACCAAAGAGCTATGAACAAAGATAACTTGAAAGGTTGCGTTGATAAGAGCCAGTGGTTCTCGCACTGTCACATAGGTGACAATGTGAGAAGCACTCAATTTTTGGATCACACTTTAATTTGAATGGGATTCGGGACCCAATCATCCATGGATTAACCCATCTTTTGTGAACACATCTGGGAGTCTTTTTCTCTTCTGTCAGCATCTCTGTCCGCTGAGCCATAGCACGTTTTATTGCTACTCTGAGTTTTTAGGAAAGTCAAATAAGTTTAATTCTAGGGTTTCCATCTTACACTGCACTCTCCCTCGATTCCTTAGTAGGTATGTGGTATACACGATGGCCTCTTAAAGGAGCCAGATCAGAGATGTCTTCTCTAATTTTACCTTCAGTACAGGCACCAGGTGGGGTTTGTGCAGTTTTTTCTTAGACCTTTTATCACCATGTTAACTACCATGTATGCATAACAGCAATAAACTAGTTCATTCTGCAAACATAGGTTAGTGTGAAAAACTACTGATATTTATAGGCACACAAGTTTTTATTATTGCGTCAGTGTGGTGAGAGTACAGATACCACACAAGCCAAAAAGTCAGCTGTCAAAATCCAGAATAAAATAGGAAAATGCTGAAAAGTATCTTTATTACAAGACCTAAAATTTAGTTTAATTCTTGCATATACAGTACAGACCAAAAGTTTGGACACACTTTCTCATTCAAAGATTTTTCTGTATTTTCATGACTATGAAAATTGTAGAATCACACTGAAGGCATCAAAACTATGAATTAACACATGTGGAATTATTCATTACACTTTACAAAAAAGTGTGAAACAACTGAAAGTATGTCTTATATTCTAGGTTCTTCAAAGTAGCCACCTTTTTCTTTGATTACTGCTTTGCATGCAGAAAAATTGAACGACTGGACTCTACATGCCTAGTTCCCACCGTGAAGCATGGAGGAGGTGGTGTGAAGGTGTGGGAGTGCTTTGCTGGTGACACTGTTGGGGATTTATTCAAAATTGAAGCGGTGAGCGGTCCAGCTCACCCCAAACCATCTCGATTGGTTTCAGGTCTGGTGACTGTGGAGGCCAGGTCATCTAGCGTAGCACCCCAACACTCTCCTTCTTGGTCAAATAGCCCTTACACAGTTTGGAGGTGTGTTTGGGGTCATTTTCCTGTTGAAAAATAAATGATGGTCCAACTAAATGCAAACCGGATGGAATAGCATGCTGCTGCAAGATGCTGTAGTAGTCATTCTGGTTCACTATGCCTTCAATTTTGAATAAATCCCCAACAGTGTCACCAGCAAAGCACCCCCACACCATCTCCTCCATGCTTCACGGTGGGAACCAGGCATGTAGAATCCATCCATTCACCTTTTCTGCGTGCAAAGCAGTAATCAAAGCAAAAGGTGGCTACTTTGAAGATCCTAGAATATAAGACATATTTTCAGTTGTTTCACATTTTTTTGTAAAAAAGTGCAATGTTTAATTCCACATGTGTTAATTCATAGTTTTGATGCCTTCAGTGTGATTCTACAATTTTCATAGTCATGAAAATACAGAAAAATCTTTGAATGAGAAGCTGTGTCCAAACTTTTGGTCTGTACTGTATACATGAGGGTTATAAAATGGGCAAAGAGAATCTATAAATTTAAATCATATCTATCAATATTGAGCTTTGTTAATATAATTAATGCACACCAAAGAAATAAAAGTCCGCACAGCGAAGAATCCGGCCCTCGACACAGGTACATGCCACTTAAACCAATATCACATGTTTAGCGGCTATTGCTCTGATGGAATACGGATGCCTCTCCAACAAAGAACCCATGCAAATCTAATGAAAAAGAAGAAGCGGATGGCACTCACTGGTAAAATTCACTGTTTATTCCAACAATTAAAACATTCACGTCGGGAGGATGGGAGCGGTAGTGCAGGAGACGACGGCCGTTTCACGCTGGAGTTGCGCTTTTACGGGTAGCACAGATGAGTGGAACTGACATAACAACTTAAAGATGAAAGTCAGAAAAACCACCCCCCCCAACGCGTAACACAAGTGTAGCAATAAAAAAAAAATTAAAACAATTCAAACACAAAATATCCATGAAAAAATACATAGTAATTGAGTAGGATCTCATAGAAAAATGGACATATCAATTCTCTCATTCAAGCCAGAGGATTCCTGAGACTGTGTGCGCATAATCCATCTGGTTTCTCTCCTAAGTAGGAGCCTATGCAAATCCTCTCCTTGGGAGGGCAAAGACACCTTTCAAGCCCAGCAAAGGACAGAACACCTGTATCCCCCCAATGCATCTCTCTACCATGACTAATATGATTAAAGAAGTGCTTTGTGTAGGACAAAGTTATTATCTATATGACAGACATGCGAGAACTTTTAGATTAACGTGAAGACTTCATGCTAGCACACCAATCGGTCACTAGAATGGACTGTAAAGCATGAGCATTACCACTAAATTTTACTCTCTACACAACTGTTAAAGATAGCAGAGTAAATAATTCACCTAACTGTCTTATAGTGAATGGACAGAGAGGCAGCATGCATACTCAACCTCTGTTCCATTCAAAGAAGTTGAAAATTCTCCAATTACAATGACTTATGGAGTCTCACCAGTTGGACTCTCCATGTGTGTGCATAGGTAACAACTTATTTAAACATCCCTTTAACTTTACTTTTTAATACTAAATTGTGTGTGTGGGGTCAGCATACAAAGTTATTATTTAAACGAGAAAATTAATGTATCTGAGTAAAACCTAACCTCAGGCAACAGTAATTTAGATACTGAGCTGCTAACTGTACATTCATGGTCAGATTCAACCACAAGCAGCAGCGGAGAAGGGCGATTAGTAGATGGAACTTCTACATATAAAAACACATCTTTGCATTGTTAAAATATGTAAATGATGTGAATTCATGTGTTAAGAGAAGGGAGATACTCAGGACACTCAGGGAGGACCAGGGGAAACTTGTAGAGTATGGCAGCTCCTGTATAATAACAAACATCGTAATTCACTTGGACCATTTCCAAGCTATTAAAATAGCTGTCATCCAACTGACAGACATAGACAGAAAAGGCCCATGTGTGAAAACAGTATATTGGCCCTTTTGTAGTCCAGTATCTTATGATAATACACAATTCCACCTGCTTGGACACCAGAATTGTCAGTGGGACCCAAGCAATATGATCAGCTATTCAGATTTCTCTTCATAAGCTATTTTATTGATATTCAGTGGACATTGGAGCTAAATAACTGTTGTGTGAAATTTAGTCCTACTTTAAAAAAGCATTTTTAGCCAATATTTTACATTACTTTCAAAACAGAGTATTAATTCCTACACAAACATAAAATCTATTAAAAATGATTGTTACAACAAAGAGAGGGTTTCATTATTTTTGGTGTGTTTTAATATTTCTCTGTATAAAAAGTGTCTATGGAATATTTTATACACTAAGCAAATAGAAAAAAATGTAATCCTCTAAGAGTATGATGAATCCTTGTGTTGAGATTACAAGCCCACTCATCTTTAATTAGTATTAATTATCAAATCAATACTAGAATAAATGCTTATTGGACACACATTGCAAAATTAATGAAAATTACACTGAATTTATTTGCTACCTTCAAATGTTGATAAATGTTTTTAAGTAGAAAGTTCAAAGGTAAAGTCTTCATTTCCAATGGAAGTAACCATTATGAACAATTACTAATTGCTTGGTATACTAAGTGTTTTATTTGTTTCATTTGTCTTAGAATTTGAAATTACAATTCTTTTCTACAAGGCAGTGAAGCAGTTCAAGTCTGACGTTATGTAGATTACTTGCATTAATCTTCTGGATTTATTGCCAGGTTTTAAAGGTGAATTAAAATTAATAATATGTAAACAAATGTAAGCATTCAGACGGCATGAAAGCAGACCTTTGCACCACATACCAAATGAATTACAGCACATTGTGCTATCCTATATTAAATAACTATATATTTCCCCATACCTACAAATACTACAATATAAATATACATATATTGTGATGTAGTGAGAGGTATGGTGTTGGATGGGAGATATGTTCCCGCCATTATGTGCCCCTCGCAGTGGTTAACAACAAAGGAAGTAAGACCTGGCCTGGATCTTCTATGCTATACTGGGTTTTTGGGGCAAAGCCCAGTTTGCACAGCCGCAGGTCTTAAAACAGTATAAATAGACAGCCAAGACTCCTCAGTGTGTTTTTGTTATGAACTGCTACAAGCACTAAGGAAAGATGGGAACTCTGTCCCTACAATAAAACTGAGCTTGATCCCTACGATGTAACGGGGAACCTGATCCTGCGACCAGACCCGCTAAAGTCCTCAGCTAGTCTGAACGAAGACCTATAGTTGCGAGGGAGGAATCCCTACAAGATCTAGGGATTGGGAGAAAAGGTGGACACCTCCTAACAGAAATTGTAGCAGGGAACATTAAACAGAAAACAAATTACTACGAGATCCTAAGATTAAGCAAAACTGACAGAGTAAGGCACCTAAGCACCCGGCTAGCTTAAGAGTAGATAATACAATGAAGTCCAGCAAAGCCAGAAGGGCGGAGCCAGACTAAATAGGGAGAAAAGGTCATGTGACCAGCAAACTGAAACAAAATCTAACAAGAGGGTTCTAACAGTACCCTCCCTTCTAAGAGGATCCTCCGGATCCCCTAGGACTTAGGCTTATCCGGAAACCTCTTGTGAAACGCTCTGACAAGTCTAGACGCAGAAACATCATCCGCCCTCACCCATGAGTTATCCTCGGGTCGATAACCCTTCCAAGCGATGAGGTACTGCAAACTCCCTCTATACCGTCTAGAATTTAGGATGCGGGAAATCTTATATTGCCCGTCCTCCACCACCAGGGGAACAGTGGCCGAGACGTCTCAATCTGAGACCTCAGCTTTTTTCAAGAGAGAAACATGAAACACCGGATTAATCTTCCAGGAGGTAGGAAGCTCCAACTTAACAGCAGATTGGTTAATAACCTGAAGCACCTTAAAGGGCCCTACAAACTTGGGACCCAATTTCTTAGACGGAATCCTCAAGCGCAGATTCTTAGAAGACAACCAAACCATGTCACCAATAGCAAACAAAACCTCTTGACGTTTTCTATCAAAATACACTTTGGATCTTTTGTTAGCCTCCTGAAGATTACCACGCACATCAGTCCAAATTCTCTCCAACACACCAGAAAAATTCTCCTCTTCAGGTATAGCCGATCCCAACTTGGAAAATGACCCAAAAGACGGATGTCTCCCAGTACAACAAAAAAAAGGCGAACAACCAGCAGAAGCGGATGTATGATTGTTAAGAGCAAACTCAGCAAGTGGCAGAAACTCAGACCACCCCTCTTGATTATCAGTCACAAAACAACGCAAGAACTGCTCAACATCCTGGTTTTTCCTTTCTGTCTGGCCATTAGACTCAGGATGATATCCGGATGAAAACGACAAATGAACTCCCAACCTGTCACAAAAGGCGCGCCAAAAACGAGCCACAAACTGAGGTCCCCTATCAGAAACAATGTCAGTAGGAACACCATGTAGTCTGACTATTTCCTTGACAAAGGCCTTAGCGAGAGTCTTAGCGCAGGGCAATTTGATGAAAGGAACCAAGTGACACATCTTGCTAAAACGGTCCACGACCACCCAGATGACAGTGAAACCCTCAGAGGGGGGAAGGTCAGTAATAAAGTCCATAGCCAAATGTGTCCAAGGTGCACTAGGGACCTCCAGAGGGCAAAGCAACCCTGCAGCAGGAGTATGAGAAGACTTAGATCTAGCACACACAGTGCATTGACGCACCCACTTAATGACTTCCTTCTGCCATCCAGGCCACCAAAAGCTGCGACCCACAAGTCTCTTGGTCTCAGAGATTCCAGGATGACCTGCCAACCGAGAGTCATGACATTCAACAAACAAATCTCTCCTCAGGGTACCAGGCACAAACAACCTCCCATGCGGCGTGTTAGATGGGGCATTTCCTGTGCTTTAAGAATCTCATCTTCCAACACGGAGTCCAAAACCGCAATAACAACCCCCTCTTGCAAAATGTTTTCCTCCTCCTCAGTACCCACCATAGGAGAAAAGCTGCGAGACAAAGCATCAGCGTTAACATTTTTAGTACCTAGGATGTAAGTAACGGTAAAATTAAACCGTGAGAAAAACAGTGCCCACCTAGACTGACGGGCATTCAAGCGTTTGGCAGCATCAAGGTAGATCAGATTTTTATGATCGGTGAAGACTTGAACGGGAAATTCCGCTCCCTCCAAAAAATGACGCCAGTGTTCAAATGCGAGTTTAATTGCCAACAATTCCCGATTACCGATATCATAATTTAGTTCAGACTCAGAAAATTTCTTTGAAAAAAAAGCACAGGGATGTACTCCATCCGTCTTTTCCTGAGACAACACCGCGCCGACCCCCACAGAAGAAGCATCAACCTCAACCAAAAATGGTTTAGTCACATCAGGCTGCGTAAGGATGGGAGCAGAGCTGAACCTCTCCTTTAGCAACACAAAAGCCTCAATGGCCTCAGTAGTCCACTGAACCGCATCAGCACCTTTCCTGGTGAGATCGGTCAGAGGTTTGGCAATCACAGAAATTTTTTTTATGAATTTTCTATAATAATTGGTGAACCCCAAAAACCTCTGTATTGATTTCACACCAATAGGTCTAGGCCAATCCTGCACAGCTTGCACTTTCACAGGGTCCATCTCAAAACCTTCACTGGAGACAATGTAGACCAAAAAACTAAGTCTCTGTACAGCGAACTCACATTTTTCTAGTTTGGCAAAAAGTGAATTATCACTCAGTAACTGTAATACTTCACGCACACTTCTCCAATGAGACTCCAAATCCGGTGAATAAATCAAAATGTCATCCAAATACACAACCACACTTCTGCCGATCAAAGGTCTAAGGATGTCATTAATAAGATTCTGAAAAAATGCCGGAGCACTGGAAAGCCCAAAAGGCATAACCAGATTCTCAAAATGACCCAGTGGAGTGTTAAATGCAGTCTTCCATTCATCCCCCTCCTTCATGCGCAACAAATTGTATGCCCCTCGAAGATCAATTTTCGAGAACCACTTGGCCCCCACTAACTGATTAAACAAATCAGGAATCAATGGCAGTGGGTAAGGATTGCGTACAGTAATCTTATTAATCTCACGAAAGTCTAGACAAGGCCGTAAACCCCCGTCCTTTTTTTTAACAAAAAAAAAATCCAACCGCCACAGGAGATTTGGAAGGCCTAATGTGACCGGCGGCCAAGCTTGTCTGTATGTATTCCTCCAAAGCCTTTCTCTCAGGAATAGTCAAATTAAATAAACGACTTTTAGGAAGAGTCGCTCCAGGGACAAATTCAATTGCACAATCATAATCTCTATGAGGAGGCAATACCTGCGATTCCTTATCAGAAAAACTTTCCAAAAATCCTGAATAGGTACAGGTAACTCCCCCTTAACTACAGCAGCAATACGCCCGTTACAACACTTGTCATAACACTTAGGACTCGAGGACTTAATTTCATTGGTAGACCAATCCAGTACCGGATTGTGCAATTTTAACCAGGGTAACCCCAAAATCACCGGTGAGGGCAAATTATTCAAAACTACCAAATCCAAATTCTCTTGATGAACACCATTAATAGTAAGAGGAAATTCACAGATATGGTGAGTAACATTTTTCAAGGGAGAAACCATCCACAGACACCACATTAATAGGGGAAGACAGAAGTTTGGGTTTTAATTTTAGTTTTTCCAAAAATTTCCCATCAATCACATTGAGAGTTGAACCACAATCCACAAATACCCGAAACTCCATTAATTCCTCCTCAACACCAGTGGTAGCAGAAAGAAAGACACCTTTATTGTTTAAACAAGCTATGCGGGCGACACTGACCTCATTTTTTTTTTCTCTTTATTCATTCGAAGCGCACAGTTCTTAATGAAATGCTCAGATTTACCACAGTAGAAACACAAACCTTGAGCAAATCTGCGTTCTTTTTCCCGAGAGTGAGGTGCCATTGCTCCAATTTCCATCGGCTCTGCAATGTCAGTACATTCCTTCTCCAAACCTGAAGCTGACAAAGCAGACTTACTCTCATTAACCCTTGCACGCAGTCTCCTATCCACCCGTATGGCCAATTGCATAGCCTCTTGCAAGTTACCAGGTATAGGATAAGCAATCAGCAAATCTTTAACCCTTTCACTTAATCCTGCAAGAAATAAACTTTTCAAAGCTGAATCGTTCCAGCCCACCTGAGTGGACCACCTACGGAAGTGAGTACAATATTTTTCCACATTACCCGATCCCTGTCTCAAACGTCTCAACTCTGTCTCAGCTGATGAAACACGATCCGGATCGTCATACAACAACCCCAAAGCAGAAAAAAAAACATCCACGGATTCCAAAGCATGGATCACTAGGCTGCAGAGAAAAGGCCCAGTCCTGAGGTTCTTTGCGCAAAAGTGACATTATAAACCCTATGCGCTGTGATTCATCACCAGAGGATCTGGGTCTCAAACGAAAATACAAGAAGCAAGCATTTTTAAAAGAAAAAAAATCTTGTTGTTCACCAAAAATAAATCAGGCAAACGTACCTTTGGCTCCATGAAATGTGCTCCAGAACAACTACTCACGTGTTGCTGGATTTCAGCCACCTCCAGAGAGAGACCCTGCAGGCGTTCAGCCAAATCCCGAACCAACACCATGATGGAAACAGAAAATCTTTACTTAGAGATTTTTTTTTTTTTTTTTCTTGGCTGGACTTACTGTTATGAACTGCTACAAGCACTAAGGAAAGATGGGAACTCTGTCCCTACAATAAAACTGAGCTTGATCCCTACGATGTAACGGGGAACCTGATCCTGCGACCAGACCCGCTAAAGTCCTCAGCTAGTCTGAACGAAGACCTATAGTTGCGAGGGAGGAATCCCTACAAGATCTAGGGACTGGGAGAAAAGGTGGACACCTCCTAACAGAAATTGTAGCAGGGAAAATTAAACAGAAAACAAATTACTACGAGATCCTAAGATTAAGCAAAACTGACAGAGTAAGGCACCTAAGCACCCGGCTAGCTTAAGAGTAGATAATACAATGAAGTCCAGCAAAGCCAGAAGGGCGGAGCCAGACTAAATAGGGAAAAAAGGTCATGTGACCAGCAAACTGAAACAAAATCTAACAAGAGGGTTCTAACAGTTTTGGTGGATGGTAAAGAGCTGAGGGGTGTTTTGTAGCAGCATCAGACCTGAACAGGGTGGCATATCTGGGATCTGAACCTATGATGAAGGAAAGGATCTGGACTTTTATTTTCTGCTGTCACTGTGAATAAAACAGTGAGCTTGGATAGAAAATCTGTGTTTGCCTCTTTACTGTGTCTCTGCCTTTGCCTACGAGAGCAAATCCCCACTATAGATTTATATACATACACACACACACACACACACTAAGTGAAAAGAAATCAAAATAATTAACTGCTATGTCCAATCGAGTATAAGGCCTCAATTAGATTTTTTACATTTCCCTCTCCGTGGGCGGCACCATAATAACACCCCGGCAGCAGGCTCGCTGTCTGGGTATTATGTTTGACACCAATCTCTCCTTCACCTCCCATATACAATCTCTTGCCCGCTCTTGCCGCCTACACCTAAAGAACATCTCTAGAATCCGCCCTTTTCTCACCATGGAAACAACAAAAACCCTCACTGTAGCATTGATCCACTCCCGCCTGGACTACTGCAACGCTCTATTACTTGGCCTCCCCATTACTCGACTGTCCCCTCTACAGTCCATCCTTAATGCAGCAGCCAGGGTCATCCATCTGGCTAATCGGTACACGGATGCGTCCACTCTTCGCCAGTCCTTACACTGGCTGCCCATTCATTACAGGATCCAATTCAAAGTACTGGTTTCTCCCCACCAAGCTCTCCACAGTGCAGCACCCGCCTACATCTTCTCCCTCATTTCTATCTATCAGCCTAACCGACTGATGCGCTCTGCAAACGACTTTCGATTAACCTCTGCACTAATCCGTACCTCCCACTCCTGACTCCAAGACTTCTCCCGCCCTGCGCCAATCCTCTGGAATGCTCTACCCCAAGAAATTAGGACTATCCACAATTTGCATGGTTTCAGGCGCTCCCTCAAAACACATTTGTTCAGAGCGGCCTGTTATGAATGTGCTGGAGATGGTTTCTGAGCAGAGGCTCCCTCTGGTGGTTGCAGACAGTACTGAACCTTACAGCGAGGAATGGCAATTCAATTGTTCTTGTCTCAATTGTGGTTCCTGGTTCATTTGGAAGTTTGCTGGAGTCTTGCATGCATCTGCTGCTTTCAGATAAGATATTTTCTGCTTTCCTTTTTGTGCTTGCTTTTTGCATAATTTTTTGCACTTTTGTGGAGGTCAGCCGGGTCCCCTCCTGGGGCCTGTACTCCTCTCAGTTTATCTGTAGCTACTGTTATTTGGTCATTTGCTTTTTCTGTTTTTTCAGTGGCTGCGGCTTAGTTTTGTTACACCAGAGATCTGATTTAGGTGGTGGAGATCGTGTGATCTCAGGTGTTTTTGCAATCAGAAGAGTTGGTATTTTTTAGGGTTTTTGTTAGATTGCAGTCAGAATTCTTTCCTGTGCTTTTCTGTCTAGACAGATTGGGCCCCAGCGTTTGCTCATTCTATTTTCTGTCTGTGTCCGTGCTTCTTCTTGTCTAACTGCCATTACATGTTTGGGGGCTTCCTATTTTCTTTGGGGATCTGCTCCAGGGCAGATAGCTTTCATCTTTCTGCCTTTAGGTGTAGTTATCTCTCAGGCTGTGACGAGGCGTCTAGGATCAACGTAGGAACGCTCCACAGCTACCTCTAGTTGTGTGGTTAGTTCAGGTTACTGCAATAAAATAGGTTCCAGCCTCTCTGGTGTATTGTCGTTTTTGCTTTTTCTCCTCAGCTACCTGAACATAACAGCGCCCTATCACATTCACTAATCAAAGTCATTCTATGTGTAAGTGTGTATGTGTAGCCCATTTACTATCTCCATCCATCCCTCACTCCCTCAAGATGGTTGGACCATCATTGTAAATGCACCATTGTATATACACACCTGTACTTTGTATCTCCCCCACCTCATTGTAGATTGTAAGCTCTCACGAGCAGGGGCGGCTTATTTTGCTTTAATTATTGTATTGTTAACGTTGTTACTTATGACTTGTGTTTTGAAACTGTTAAACTGTAAAGCGCTGCAGAATATGTTGGCGCTATATAAAGATTATTATTATTATTATATATTATTATTTACATGCGTTCTCTAGCAGTAATTTTTACAAGTTAAACACATATCCTTTATGGTTTATGGAGTTGCTCGCATGTACATTTTTGTTGTGCATCATGTGTCCACCTCCCAAAAATGAAAAAAAAAATCAAAGCAACATACTTTTTCTTTCTCAGTAAAATCATCTATACAAATATATGGATCAATAAAACCGGATGCCCTCTGTGTGCTGTCCATTTCACATTGCAATGGTAAAGGATTTGCAAAAAAAAAGAAAAGAAAAAAAAGACAATGTCACTGATTAAACACTGATGGTATACATAGACTCACTCATAAAATTATGTTCTGAAACATTAATAAAAATAGGTCCACAGCTTTGCGTCTGAGAAAAATCACTGAAGTCCGAATGAGTTCACATGCCAAGGACAGGAGGTGTTAAGCTATGTATCGATAGAGTTTATTCATTTTCCTTCTGCAACAAGTCTTATACCAGTTCTTGACTGGAGTAACATTTGTGGCGAGGCGCACAAAGCCATAGGCCACTTTTAGTCTGAATCATTAAGAGGTATGTGGCATGTGCTTCTAAATAAATCAGGCACCTCTGAGTCCAGCATGCGTCCTCATTAGTGTTGAGCGATACGATACCGCAAGTTTCGGGTATCGGCCGATATTAGCTGTATCGGACTTTCGATACTTAGTTCCGATATTTTCCATATATCGTATACCGGAATCGGAAGTTCCCATAATTCTTTGAGAGGCAATGTGATTTTAGTCAGCCAATGAGGAATCCTAAGAAGTGTGGGCACATCCTGTACTGCTGCGGTGATGTTAACTAATGGCATGGCTGTGATTGGATGCTGAAATGATGTCAGAATGCACTATAAAAGGCGCCGCCGCCATTTTAGCGTCACTGTGCTGTGAATTCAGTTAGGGACAGAACGCTGCTGTGCTGACTCTGAGGGACAGTTAGAGATTGCGATTTAGTGTACTGTGCTTTAGGCAGGCTAGCACCAACCGCTGTGTAAAGCTTCCTTTTGCCTGCAGTGTTGTTTTAACAGCTCTGCAAGGTGTGTGTGAGTGCAGGTGACGCTGCAGTTTGCTCTGCATGCAACGCTGTCTGTAGGCATCTGCACGTGTCACTCACAGACTCTTTTTTTTTTCTTCAGTGTAATTCTTGCTACTCCATGCAATTTAAATTTTAGTGTGACGCGCTTCCATCCGTATCCAATACATTGGTTGCAAACACTATAGAAGTAGACAAAGGAGTAGCCTTTCACAGATTGTGAACAGTTGTGTTTCAGTGTTCACTTCAGTCTGTGTTTTTTATTTTTTGAGTGCACATCACGCTCCAGTTACTTGTTCAAGCACTGCTGCTTGTACTCTGCTGAGCGTGTCTCAGTGCTCATCCTTGTCATTTCTCTCCAATTGGTTCTGCTCCATTCCATTTAAAATAAATATAATCTATTAGTGTGACGCGCTTCCATCCGTATCCAATACATTGGTTGCAAACACTATAGAAGTAGACAAAGGAGTAGCCTTTCACAGATTGTGAACAGTTGTCTCTGTTCACTTCAGTCTCTGCGTAATAACCACACTTAGGCCTTATAACTTTTCTGACTTTCTTTATCAATCTACCAAGATGAAGAAGTCAGTGAGTAAGGCACGTGGTCGTGGCCGTGGAGTTTCAGCAGGGAGAGGACGTGGGGATTCTGTGGCTGCTGCCGCCCTTAGTGACACAGCATCCACCAGTTTTCCCCATGAGCGTTCCTTTATGCGCACTTTGGTAGGAGCTTGGCGTGCCCCCCTGCTGCGGGAAGAACAAATTGAAGCCGTTGTTGGTTGGATGGCAGCCAATGCATCGACTTCAATTCCTTCCACCTCCTCTCAGGAACACAACACTGTTGAGCAACCATCTGTCTGTTCACCGCCTGTCAAATTGCCCAGGCAGTCAGAGAGTTCTGTACAGGAGCCAGCTGAGTCTCTGCTTCTGTTCTCAGAATCTGTTGGCTCGCAAACATGGGCACAGGCAAGCAGCATTCTGCAATTTGAAGAAGAGGGAGTATGCAGTGATGCGCAACAGCTGTGTCTCTCTCAATCTGAAGAGGCGGGTGAGCCAGTGCCGATGGACAGCACACCGCAGAACGCATCTCATGATGATGATGAGACTCAGGTGCCAGGTTTTGTGGAGCATGGTGCTGCCCAGACCATCCAACAGCAGCAGGTGTTGGAAGAGGGTAGTGGAGATGATGAAGTCCGAGACCCAACATGGCGTGAGCAACAGGAAGGTGGTGGGAGCAGCTCTGAGGAAGAGATTGGCCAACGGTACAAAGAGGAGGGAGAGGTAGGCTGCAGACTCGCTTGCCTGTAGCCTCCAGTTTGGCACCTGTTGGGAGCAGTTCTCTTACAAATGTCAAAATTGGCGCTCCCATGACTTAGCACTGCGTGGTCCTTTTTTGACAGACTTGTAGATGATATTTGCTATGTTAAATGCAAGCTGTGTAAGCAAAAAGTTAAAAGAGGTAAAAATATCAGTAACCTGAATACCACAAATATGTGGAAACATGTACGGACAAAGCACATAGCTGAGTTACAAATACACACTGGAGATGTAGGCCAACCTACAGCAGCACCTACATCTTCAGGTCGTGTTGGAGCCTCTACCTCCAGCTCACACACACCTGGTTCGGCTTCCTCACAGGATCTCCATGGAAGAACCTCGGTCACTGTTGTCCATAGACAAACTGTTATTCCACCCACAGCAGCAAGTTCACAGTCATCGTCACACTCCCAGGCCACAAAACAGCCATCGGTAGCACAGGCATGGGATAAAAGACGGCCATACTCGGCAAACCATCCACGAGCACAGGCTCTGAATGCTGGCATTGCAAAACTCCTGTCCCTTGAAATGCTGTCATTCAGGCTGGTGGAGACTGACAGTTTCAGGAACTTAATGGCATTGGCAGTCCCACAATATAATGTGCCAAGCCGATTTTATTTCAGCAGGCAAGCCGTCCCTGCTCTGCAAAAACATGTCGAGGGAAACATTAAACATGTGCTACTAAACGCCGTCAGTAGCAGGGTCCACCTGACCACCGATGCGTGGACCAGTACCCATGGCCAGGGACGATACCTTTCCCTCACTGCCCATTGTGTCAATGTTGTGGAGCCGGGTACAGGTCTTGCCAGTGGCGCTGTACGTGTTCTGCCAACTCCAAGGATTGCAGGAATCCAGTCTGTACACATTGATTCCTCCTCCTACTCCAGTTCCTCAGAATCATCGCTGCACGAGCCGTCACGGTATACCTCCACATGGACCCGTGAACGCTTACCTGTTGCGACCGATATGAGCACAGCCGTGGCTAAACGTCAACAGGCCGTCCTGAAAATGATTTCAATGGGGATTCTAAGCCACACAGCGCAGGAGATCTGGAATGCCATCAAGCAGGAGAGCGACGTGTGGTTTTTGCCTGCGAATCTCCAGCCAGGCTTGGTAGTGTGTGACAATGGCCGAAATCTGGTGGCAGCTCTGGGCCTTGGCAACCTTACTCACATACCATGTCTGGCACATGTGCTCAACTTGGTCGTGCAGAGTTTTTTGAGGGACTATCCGGATCTTGCTGGACTGCTGCAGAAGGTCCGCCTAGAGTGCGCTCACTTGCGACGTTCCAGCATAGCCAGATCACGCATTGCTGCTCTGCAACGCCGATTTCGCCTTCCTGAACATCGCATCATATGTGACGTACCCACCAGGTGGAATTCCACGTTACATATGTTGGAGCGGTTGTGTGAGCAGCAGCCAGCAGTAATGGAGTATCAGCTGCATCAGGCGCAATCAAGTCGCTCTTTGCGCCGTCCACACTTCACCACTACTGAGTGGGCCTCTATGAAGGACATCTGCGACGTTTTGCGTGCGTTTGATGTCTCAACGGGATGGCGAGTGCAGATGATGCACTAGTCAGCATGACTGTCCCCCTTATCTGCCTGCTTCAGAAATCACTGAAAGCACTAAAGGAAGAGGTTTTGGAAGAGGTGGAGGATGAGGAGTCACAAATTCAATTACCTTCAGGACAGTCAGCGCAACGTGGTTCCTCACAAAGGGCTGGGCAGGGCTCACTTTGTGACGAGGATGAGGAGGAGGAGGAGTCAATGGAGGAGGAAGAAATCCCTACAGAGGGAGGTACACAACGCTTTAGTCAGTATGTAGAGCGAGGGTGGGGTGATGCAGAGGAGGCAGAGATGACGCCTCTTCCAGAGGACAGCTTTTGTTGGCCAGTTGGGAGTCTGCAGCACATGGTTGATTTCATGCTTCAGTGCCTGAGAAACGACCGCCGCATCGCCCACATTCTCACCACGTCAGATTATTGGGTGTACACCCTCCTAGACCCTCGCTACCGGGACAACTTACAAACCCTCATCACACCGGGGAACCGGGACCGTAAAATGCGGGAGTACCAAGACACACTGGTGCAATCCATACTGTTGTACATTTCAGCCGAGAGAGCTGCTGCTGCTACTGCTTTACAAAGCAGCTCTGTGCGTCGAGGCAGTGTAGACACCTCTATAACAAGAGGGAGCACAAGCAGCGCCTCTGCACAGGGCAAGAGCTGTATGTTACAAATGTGGCGAAGTTTTGTGACAGCGCCAGCAAGGTCTACACCATCCGAGACGGCTCCAGTCACCAGGAAGCAACGTTTCCGTAAGATGGTGACAGACTACTTGTCTTTCCCTCTATGTGTACTCCCAGATGCCTCTTCCCCTTTCAAATTTTGGGTCTCTAAGTTGGATACATGGCCAGAGCTTAGCCAGTATGCATTGGAGGTGCTGGCTTGCCCTGCTGCCAGTGTATTATCTGAGCGCGTCTTTAGTGCTGCAGGTGGTGTACTAACAGACCGTCGCATGCGACTATCCTCAGAGAATGTAGACCGGCTTACTTTTCTGAAAATGAACAAGGCATGGATCTCACCTGAATTTGCCTGTCCGTTTTCAGATTAAATAACTGTTTGGCAACGTTTTCCATGTCTCCTGTTATGTTCATCTTTCTACCACCTGAACTCTACTTCCTGGGCTACAACACCGCCATTTGTTGCTCGTAAGTAATTGGCAGGGGTACTGGCTCCTGGCTAGCCTGGTTACAGCACGACAGCTGTTTCCTGGCAGTGTGAACGCAATTATCCTCCAATAAGTTGTGCTGTCGTGTTGCATTCGGGTTAGCCGACTCTATGGTGCCTGCAGTTTAGGTGATTCCTATGTGTGCTGTGGGATATGTAAATAAAGGCTGTTTCCATTGTGACAATAGGACAAGCACCCACTGTAGGACTGTGTGATTCGGTAACTGCGGACGGCTTGCGTCCTGTCAACTTACATTTTCATGGGTGCGTTCTGCTACCCGTCCGGGGTCCAGTACCGTCAACTGGTTCTCCCCAGTGCCTTTGTTCTAGGTGCCTCCATCTCCGTATACGAGTTCCAGCAACGTCTGCTGGTCCTTGGTAGTGCTTTGGAGCACAGGTACCTCCTGCTTAGTAACCGTGTCACAGTAACGTCAGCTGGTACTCGGTTGTGACATTGCCTCTTTTCCTTCTGCTACCCGTCCGGGGTCCAGTACCGTCAACTGGTTCTCCCCAGTGCCTTTGGCCTAGGTGCCTCCATCTCCGTATACGAGTTCCAGCAACGTCTGCTGGTCCTTGGTAGTGCTTTGGAGCACAGGTACCTCCTGCTTAGTAACCGTGTCACAGTAACGTCAGCTGGTACTCGGTTGTGACATTGCCTCTTTTCCTTCTGCTGCCCCTCTGGGTTCCAGCACAGTCAGCTGGTCCTCGTTACTTCCATTGTCTCTTGTTCAATCTGATACCCGTCCGGGTTCCAGTAACGTCAGCTGGTTCTCGGAAATTAGACGACCTTAAAGACCACCCAGAAGAAGATGACGACAACAAGGACGACGAGCATGAAGCCAACCAGCCTGAACACCATCACAAAGAAAAAATAAAAGATTACCCAGAAGAAGATCACCAACAGGACAAAGAAGGTTAAGACAAACTACAAGATACAGAACAAGAGACAGAAGAACAATAAGCAGAAGATCAAAAAGCAGAAGAACATGAAGTATAAGACCAAAATGAAGAGCAAAATATATGCTCTAAATTCTAAGCAGAAGAAGACTAAGCAGTGTATGGGGGTGAGTCCGTTCCTCCTCGTGGTGCCCCTGGAAAATGCCTGCTGCTGCAGGCTAAACTGAACACGGACAAATACTGTTGTAATTTAAATCTTTTGTGACAGCAAGAACGGAAGGATGAAAAATTCATACTTTTACAGATTACAAGTACAGGAATCTCTGTCACAAATAAGAATATGATGAAGAAGATGAAGAGGAAGAAGATGAAGAATTTGAATATGAAGAAGATTAATAGTTTAATAATAACAATATGAGTAATGTAAACAAAAACATGAATAGCAAGAAGTTTAAGAAGAAGATTAAGAAGGTGAAGATGAAGAATAATTTGATGAGAAAGATGATGCTGCTGAAGATTATGAAGGAGAAAGTGTGGCACTGGCAAAAGTTAAAAAGGTGAAGAGCATGGAAGTTGTGAAACATACATATTTGCCAAAATAGAAAAAAGGTTAACAACATTGTCAATTTGTTCGTCAATCCAAACGTATTTCCAAAAAAAAATATATTAATGCTATTCCAATGCATTGGGTTAAACATGTATGCCTTTATTGTCTCCTCAACCTCCCCCAATACATTCTACATTAGTCTTTGTTGTTTTCCTTTATGTACAATTAACCAACAAGGCAAGAATGGGTTTTTTTTTAATGTCGATATTTGGTTCCCATAGACTTACATTGGACTTCCGGTATCGGTATCGGGTATCGCCGATATCGATACCATTCCGATCCGATATTTTTAGATATCGAGCAGTATCGCTCAACACTAGTCCTCATCAAGACTGACATTAACATAACCCGTCTTGAATAAGTTAAGGCCATCATATCTTTATGGTGTACTAACCTAATGTGAAAAACAAATGTAAAGATAGAGAGTTAAGTATTGAATTTATATGGCAAATATTTCTTTAAATAATATTCTATATTTGCTAATATTTACTGTTTTATGCACATCACATATTAATGGCTCTCTCATTACCTCTATAGGCAGGATGGTAATCGAAAGAGAATGGAGAAGTTGGGTACAGCTGGTGATTCCACTTAAGAGAATTAGCATTGAGCTGTCCATATATTTTAGAAGAGGCTGTTCAGAACTTTTCACACAGTCCACAGTTTCTGATGCTACTTTTGGCCACTCCCTCTCTTCACGGGCAGCTTCAGAGTAGGAAAGTTGGAACGTTTGGCTCCTTCAAGTCACTTTATCATGAAGTGATCCAGTATGGCATTACTTTATTGAACCATAAACAGACAATAACTCATATCACAGTCCCAGCAAAATACCCAAGATGGTCCAAAATTATAGAGTCTCACCCAATATCTGACTAGCTGGGATTAAATCAGTTGAGACTTCCAGGACCAACTACCCCCATCTGTGGCATGCACAGAGAAGAGGTAATGACAAGCTTAGAAGCTGACAGTCCACTGAGGTATAGGCGTAATAAAAATTTTAAAAACATGATAACACCTAGCTAAACTATGAAGAAAAAGAATTATGAAGCAGGGGGTTATAAATGTGAGGGTACTATTCTGGAAACTAGTGGAACTTTCAAATGCATTTACCATATATACTCGAGTATAAGCCGACTAGAGTATAAGCTGACCCCCTTAATTTTGCCACAAAAAACTGGAAAAACTTACTGACTCGAGTATAAGCCTAGGGTGGAAAATGAGATTATGCCCTATATGCTGCCCATGTATTATGCCCCCATAGATGCTCCATAGATTGTGCCCCCATAGATGATCCATAGATTGTGCCCCATAGATGCTCCATAGATTATGCCCCATAGATGCTCCATAGATTGTGCCCCATAGATGCTCCATAGATTATGCCCCCATAGATGCTCCATAGATTGTGCCCCCATCGATTCTCCATAGATTGTGCCCCCATAGATGCTCCATAGATTATGCCCCCATAGATGCTCCATAGATTATGCCCCCATAGATGCTCCATAGATTGTGCCCCATAGATGCTCCATAGATTGTGCCCCATAGATGCTCCATAGATTATGCCCCCATAGATGCTCCATAGATTATGCCCCCTTAGATGCTCCATAGATTGTGCCCCCATAGATGCTCCATAGATTGTGCCCCCATAGATGCTCCATAGATTGTGCCCCCATAGATGCTCCATAGATTGTGCCCCTGCCGACCCCTGGTATATGACTCGAATATAAGCCGAGAGGGGGACTTTCAGCCCTAAAAAATGGGCTGAAAATCTTGGCTTATATTCAAGTATATACGGTATCAGAAATTTAAGAGCTCTAAATGGATTAATTTAGGTAGAAAGCAATTTGTATCAGTTGCTACAAGGGAAAGATTTTTTGCAAAAATTATTTTAAATTCTTACAGTTCGTATGTCATTTTTAGTTTCTGAAGGATTGTATGAATTTATGGACCATACAGGCTGAATAAGGATACATAGATATTTGTTTGGAATTGCTAATCGCATTGTTTATTATTATCTGGGGGTATGTGTTTACACTGATATGTGATTACATGGTAAAGGTTTAAATAATTAATTAATCTAATTACTTACACTTATGTGCTTATAAGAATGCATTTCACTCTGTATGTATGTTTTTGTTTATTTCTGCCTGATGAAGAGAGCAGTGAAAATATATCGTAGCACTACCGTGATGGTGCGCAAGTAGGTTTCCCAACCAAAATATCGTGAATAGAAAAACTTGGCACTCAACTTTAGAAAATAGATTCCGGTTTATTGCAGTCAAAGTACAGATGAGTACATCTAGGAAACGTTTCGGTCCAAACGGACCTTCGTCAATCCGACTGCTTGTGACGAGGCGATAATATGAGTAAAGAGGCAGATTGCCTAAAAGGTAAATAAAGTACTTTAGAGGAGAGAGTCCCTCTATGTTTTTATTGGTTGGGCTCCTGAATGATAATCCCTTGTTAGGGCTTTTGTCTTAAAAGAAATCCAAGTATAGGAATAAGGGCCAGGATGGCTCTAAATATAACTTTTGTCCTTAATGAAATCCAAGTTAAGGAATAAGGGCCAGGATGGCTCTAAACATGACTGGGCAGGTGAAGTGAGGAGCGCTGGTCTCTCTTGTCTGATGCGGTGTCCATTGTCTAAAAAGCCGGCGGGTGAGGCGGAGTGGCGGTGCAGAGGCAGGAGCCGGCGACTGTGGCACAGTGACAGCTGCAGCCGCTGGCTTCCAGAAGACATCAATACTCATCCTCGTGCCATCGCTGCATCTCCATCCCTGCATCTCTGTCCCAGCGCTGGCAGTTCTTCCTGTTTCTGTGCTGAGCGGTCACTTGGTACTGCTCATTAAGGTAATGAATATGCACACGTCTCCACTCCCATAGGTGTGGAGTAGAGTTGAGCGAAACAGGTCGGTCAGATTCAAAATTCACCGACTTTCGCCAAAGTTGGGTTTCGCTCGGCGAAACCCGACCATAGCGTGAGGTCGGCCATGTGGTCATCGACCCGAGCGCCAAAGTCGGTTTTCCCAGAATGCTTGCAGGCGCCTTTTCTCAGCCAATGAGCAAGGATGCACACTGTGGGCAACGAGATGACATGGGCAGCGGCAACCACCATCTTAGAGAAGGGTATTGCAGTGATTGGCTTGCTTTGTGCGGCGTCACTGTGGCTATAAAAGCCCTGACCGCCGACCACCATTTTACTTATGCCGATCTTAGCATAGGGAGAGGTTGCTGCCGCTGTTTCTCAGTAGGGAGAGAGTTAGGCAGGAAAGAAAAGTGATTCTGTGATTGTGCTGATAGCGATTGTGCTGTACAGTTAGTGTGCAGTGACAGGGGAGAATTTTCTTGTGTGCAGCAGCAGAGGTGATTATTAGACTGCCTGCTAGCTGTATTGCTGTGTGTACACTGCTGTGCAGAGTGCTTTTTACACAGCACCTACACAGCACTAATACTTTTATTCTTTTTTTCTGCACAGTTGCCGAGCGTTCATTTTTTCCTACACCGTATAGAGCTGTACGCTCCTCACACACTGCCATGTACTGGCTGGTATCACAGACAAATACATGCTGACTATCTGTGTGTGACTCCGGAAATATATACAGAGATTTAAATTTTCCCCAAAAACGTATACAGCTGGTATCTTCTGATACAGTACCGTTTTTCTACCTTCTGTGTTACGGTCAAATCCATACTGAGAGAGCGTCTATGTGTTACTCTGGAAATATATACGGAGATTTACAATTACCCCTACGCTGTACACGCCTGGTATATTCGGATACATTAACCTTTTTTTGCTTTTTATATTCTGGTCTACTCCATACTGAGCCTGTGAGCGTCTATGTGTTACACCGGAAATACAGTATATACGGAGATTTAAATTTTCCCCAAAACTGTATACAGCTGGTATCTTCTGATACAGTACCGTTTTTCTGCCTACTGTATTACAGTCAAATCCATACTGAGACAGCGTCTCTGTTTTACTCCGGAAATATATACGGAGATTTACAATTAACCCTACACTGTATACGCCTGGTATCTTCGGATACATTAGCCTTTATTGCTTTTTATATTCTGGTCTACTCCATACTGAGCCTGTGAGCGTCTGTGTATTACTCCGGAAATATATACTGAGATTTTAATTTTCCCCAAAACCATATACAGCTGGTATCTTCTGATACAGTACCGTTTTTCTGCCTTCTGAATTACGGTCAAATCCATACTGAGATAGCATCTGTGTGTTACTCCGGAAATATATACAGAGATTTACAATTACCCCTACACTGTATATGCATGGTATCTTCGGATACATTAGCTTTTTTGCTTTTTATATTCTGGTCTAATCCATACTGAGCCTGTGAGCATCTGTGTGTTACTCCGGAAATATATATGGAGATTTAAAATTACCCCAACACTGTATACAGCTGTACGCTTTAGATACATTACCCTTTTTCTACTTTTTATATTCTGGTGTAATCCATACTGAGCCTGTGAGAGTCTGTGTCTGACTCTGGAAATATATACAGAGATTTAAAATTACCACAACACTGTATACAGCTGTATGCTTCTGATACAGTACACTTTTTCTGCTTTTCATATTCTGGTCTAATCCATACTGAGCCTGTGAGCGTCTGTGTGTTACTCCGAAAATATATATGGTGATTTAAAATTACCCCAACACTGTGTACATCTGTACGCTTCTGATACAGTACACTTTTTCTGCTTTTCATATTCTGGTTTAATCCATACTGAGCCTGCGAGTGTTTGTGTGAGACTCCGGAAACATATATATGGAAATTTAAATTACCTCAACACTGTATATAGCTGTACGCTTCTGATATATTACCCTTTTTCCACTTTTTATATTCTGGTGTGATCCATACTGTGCCTGTGAGAGTCTGAGTCTGACTCTGGATATATATACGGAGATTTAAAATTACCCCAACACTGTATATAGCTGTACGCTTCTGATACATTACCCTTTTTCTGCTTTTTATATTCTGGTCTAATCCATACTGAGCCTGAGAGCATCTCTGGGTGACTCCTCAAATATATACGGAGATTTAAATTTTACTCAGTACTATATACACCTGGTATCTTCTGATAAAGTTCACTTTTTCTGCTTTTTATGTACTGGTCTAATCCATACTAAACCTGAGAGCGTCTGTGTGTATCTCCTGAAATATATACAGAGATTTACAATTTCCTCAATACTATATACACCTGGTATCTTCTGATACTTGTACCCTTTTTCTGCCTTTTATATTCTGGTCTAATCCATACTGAGCCTGAGAGCGTTGTGTGTGACTCCTCAAATATATACAGAGATGGAATTTTTCCCCTTCACCGTATACAGCTGTATGCTTGTGATACAGTACCATATATCTACTTGTATTTTGGGTACATTTTCCCAAACATGAGAAAGTATGGTGGAAGAGGCCGCAGACGTGGGCGGGGGGGCCAGCTGGTACTGATGGTGGTGGTGGTGCATCTGCTGGTAGTGCCAAAAGCACAATAGCACCTAAGGGAGGAGGTGTTGAGCCTGCTTTATCGTCTGGCTCCAGAAGTCCTGGAAGGCTCCATTTTCTGGGAGTAGGTAAACCACTTTTAATGCTGGAGCATCAGGAAAAGGCTTTGGCTTACATTGCCGAAACAGCCTCCAGCTCTATCGCCTCCTATTCTGAAGTTTCAAAAAATGCAAGCACTGAGTCATCAGTGCAGCCTCCTGGTCAGGAACAACACCTTTCCTTGAGTTCTTCACCCCAAAAAAAAAGTGAAGGATGCGGCAGGCTACACTTCTGATTACTCCATGGAGTTCTTTTCACATACCATGCCTGGATTATCAAGTCAAATCCTGTGTTCCCCAGTCCAAGATGAATCTGACATGGAGTGCACTGATGCGCAGCCACTGCTAGATGATTCTGCTGGTACCTTCACCCACAGCACTACTTTGCCCTCGCAGTCTACTGAGCCAGAATCTGACCCTGATGAAACTCAGGTGCCCCTTCCCACATACTCTACCACCTTACACAGTGACACAGAGGAAGGTGCACATGAAATTGAGAAGGAGGTGATGGATGACCAAGTTGTTGACCCGCACTGGTATCCATTGGGGGAAGAGGGTGCCACTGGCAATAGCTCAGAACAGGAGGAGGATCCACAGCAGGCATTGACATCGCAGCTGCGGTTATCTGGCAGGCCCGTAGCAGTCCAAAAACGTATTAAAACAACAAAAAGAGTTGCAGGACAGCTTGGCCAGACAGTCAGATTAGCACAGCGTGCAAGCCCCGAAAAGTCGTACCATAGTAAGAAGAGTGCAGTCTGGCACTTTTTTGACCAAAATCCTATTAATGAGGCAAAGGTTATCTGTAAGAAGTGTGGAAGGACCTTTAACCAAGGTAAAAATCTCTGAAATTTGAATACCAGTTGCATGCTTAGACATTTAAACACCATGCACTTGCAAGCATGGACAGACTACAATACCTCAGGTAGCACACGTGCACCTGCTCCGACTGAAGGTAGCCAGCAACGCTAAATTACTTCCCCAACTGTAAGCCCACTGGTTAGCACACCACCAGAAAGAAATGTTCACGTTTTGTCGCAAGGCCAAATCAGTCAGGGAGTCACAATATTTATGCATCGAAATACTGATTCTAGGCCATCACCACCACCACCACCACCAACCCCCTTTCAGTCCGCCATGTCCCCCACTAGTTCCCCCATATGCAGCTCACCCTAAAAGACTCTGAGTAGGACAAGAAATTACTCATCCTCTCATCTGCGCACACTGGCTTCGAATGCCAACATTGCCAAACTGATCTCATTAGAGATGATGCTCTTCCATTTGGTCGAAAGCGCAGCACTCCAAGCGCTCCAAGAGCTCATGGCCTACGCTATGACCTACCCAGTTGGCACTTCATTCTAGAAAAGCCATCCCTGCCCTCCACCTGCATGTGAAAGATCACATTGTTTATGCACTCAAACAATCAGTGAGTGGAAAGATGCACCTCCAAAAGATGCATGGGCCAATAGGCATGGCCAGGGCTGTTACATGTCCATCACTGCTCACTGGGTTAATGTGGTGGATGCAGGGTCCACAGGGGACAGCGGCGGTGGGACAGTGCTGCCTTGCCCATGCTATAGGCAACAGTTGTCTGTAGGCATTCGACCCTCTACCTCCTCCTCCAGAAGCGAAAGCTCATCGACAGAGCGCAGTCACACGAGCACTCCATCCGCTACTGCCAGTGTTGCACACTAGGTGTCCCACTATCGAACAGTTAGTGATAAGCGTCAGCAGGTTGTTTTAAAAGATGATTATCTTTGGGAGACAACAGACACACCACGGAGGTACTGGCCGACTACTTGCAGCAAGAAACCTGAGTCATGGCTGGGCAGTCTACATATTGAGCCAGGCAAGGTAGTCAGTGATAACGGCCGTAATTTTGTGGCGGCCAAAGCCCTGGCAAAACTCAGACACATACTTTGCCTGGCTCACACCTTGAACCTGGTGCTGCAGTGCTTCCTAAATAATTATCCAGAGTTATCAGCCCTGCTCCATTAGGTGCAAAGACTGTGCTTCCACATATGTCGCTCGCCCGTAGACTCTAGTCGAATGCAGAGGCTGCAGCGTTCGCTCCATCTCCCCAAGCACCGCCCAATCATAGACGTTGCAACAAGGTGGAACTCCGCCATGCACATGGTTGAGAGGCTGTGTGAACAGAGGCAGGCTGTAATGCATTTGTGGGAGGATACACGGGCAGGCAGATTGAGAGCAGACATGGAGTTGTCCAGTGTGCAGTGGTCAAAGCTGAAAGACCTCTGTAAAGTCATTCAGTGTTTTGAGGAATGCACATGGCTGGTAAGCGCAGACGACGCCATCATAAGCATGAGCATCTCACTTATGCGTCTGCTCATGCAAACCTTGATGCACATAAAGGATCAGGCGTCTGCAGCAGAGGAGGAAGAGGAGGAGGAGGAGGGAAGCCTTGATAACAGACAGCCATTGTCTGCTCAGGGAACTGTCCTGGATGAGGTGGAGGAATAAGATGAAGAGGAGGAGGAGGGGATGATTATTTTGGGGAGGAGGATGCTTCTCAGGGGCAAGAGAAAATGTTGGCTTGCCTGGGTCAGGTACAGGGTTTGTGCGTGACTTGATGGATGTGGATTTTGCAGAAAGTGCTCCTCGACCCACCACTGGAAGCGCATCATTGACAGCTGGAACATTGGCCCACATGTGTGATTATATATTGCCGATCCTAAAAAGGGACCCCCGCATTGTCAAAATGATGAAGGATGAGGACTACTGATTGGCCAGCATCCTCGATCCACGCTATAAAGGCAAATTACAGAACATCATGCCACACGAGAACCTAGAGCTAATATTGGCGAACAAACAAGCAACTCTGGTAAACCGTTTGTTAGAGGCATTCCCAGCACACAGCAGCGGTGCAGGTTCTACCACGAGCCAAACTGGGCCAAATGGAAGAGGTGTTCGTGGTGCACACAGCCGAAGTGGCATTGGAGACAGGGGTTTCATGACCATGTTGTGGACTGATTTCTCGAGTACAGCTCACACGATTGTTAATACTGAATCGATTGCAACAGACAGGAGACAGCAGTTGTCAACTATGGTTTCAAAATTACCTCTCCTCCCCTATTAATGTTCTCCCTCACAGTTCATTCCCCTTTGACTACTGGGCCTGTAAACTGGACACCTGGCCTGAATTGGCACAACATGCATTACAGGAGCTCGCTTGCCCTGCTGGTAGTGTGCTATCAGAAAGAGCCTTCAGTGCTGCTGGATCCATCCTGACAGAAAGAAGGACCCGGCTGTCATCCCAAAATGTTGATGATCTCACCTTCATTAACCCCTTCCTGTCATCGGATGTACTATCCCGTCCATGTGACCTGGACCCGTATGACCATGGATGGGATAGTACATCTCAGTGATCGGACGCGCTCCCGGGGAGCGCGTCCGATCGTGGCCGGGTGTCAGCTGATTATCACAGCTGACACCCGACACTATGAGCCAGGATGGGTCACGGACCGCTCCCAGCACATTAACCCCTGGCACACCGCTATCAAACATGATCGCGGTGTACCGGGGGCACAGGGAAACATCGCGCAGGAAGGCAGCTCCCTGCGTGTTTCCGTAAGACCCTCAGAACAGCATGATGTATCACGCTGTTCAGTTGGACCCTCCTCCCTGCAGGACCCTGGATCCAACATGGCCGCGGGGTCCTTCCGGGACCGGGCTGTCAACCCAAAATGTTGATGATCTCACCTTCATTAAAATGAACCATGCATGGGTTTCAATGGTTATTGTACCACCTTCCCCTGATGACACATACAGTTAGGTCCATAAATATTTGGACAGAGACAACATTTATCTAATTTTGGTTCTAGACATTACCACAATGAATTTGAAACAAAACAAATCAGATGCAGTTGAAGTTCAGACTTTCAGCTTTCATTTGAGGGTATCCACATTAAAATTGGATGAAGGGTTTAGGAGTTTCAGCTCCTTAACATGTGCCACCCTGTTTTTAAAGGGACCAAAAGTAATTGGACAATTGACTCCAAGGCTATTTCATGGACAGGTGTGGGCAATCCCTTCATTATATCATTCTCAATTAAGCAGATAAAAGGGCTGGTGTTGATTTGAGGTGTGGTGTTTGCATTTGGAAGGTTTAGCTGTGAAGGAAACATGCGGTCAAAGGAGCTCTCCATGCAGGTGAAACAAGCTATCCTTAAGCTGCAAAAAAACAGAAAAAAACCATCCGAGAAATTGCTACAACTTTAGGAGTGGCAAAATCTACAGTTTCGTACATTCTGAGAAAGAAAGAAAGCACTGGTGAACTCATCAATGCAAAAAGACCTGGGCGCCCACGGAAGACAACAGTGGTGGATGATCGCAGAATACTCTCCATGGTGAAGAGAAACCCCTTCACAACAGCCAACCAAGTGAACAACACTCTCCAGGAGGTAGGCGTATCAATATCCAAATCTACCATAAAGAGAAGACTGCATGAAATTAAATACTGTACAGAGGGTTCACTGCACGGTGCAAGCCACTCATAAGAATCAAGAATAAAAAGGCTAGGCTGGACTTTGCTAAAAAACATCTAAAAAAGCCAGCACAGTTCTAGAAGAACATTCTTTGGACAGATGAAACCAAGATCAACCTCTACTAGAATGATGGAAAGAGAAAGGTATGGCGAAGGCGTGGTACAGCTCATGATCCAAAGCATACCACATCATCTGTAAAACATGGCGGAAGCAGTGTGATGGCTTGGGCATGCATGGCTGCCAGTGGCACTGGGTCACTAGTGTTTATTGATGATGTGACACAGGACAGAAACAGCCGAATGAATTCTGAGGTATTCAGAGCCATACTGTGTGCTCAGATCCAGCCAAATGCAGCCAAACTGATTGGTCGTCGTTTCATACTACAGATGGACAATGACCCAAAACATAAAGCCAAAGCAACCCAGGAGTTTATTAAAGCAAAGAAGTGGAATATTCTTGAATGGCCAAGTCAGTCACCTGATCTCAACCCAATTGAACATGCATTTCACTTGTTAAAGACTAAACTTCAGACAGAAAGGCCCACAAACAAACAACAACTGAAAACCACCGCGGTGAAGGCCTGGCAGAGCATCAAAAAGAAGGAAACACAGTGTCTGGTGATGTCCATGAGTTCAAGACTTCAGGCAGTCATTGCTAACAAAGGGTTTTCAACCAAGTACTAGAAATGAACATTTTATTTACAATTATTTAATCTGTCCAATTACTTTTGGTCCCTTTAAAAACAGGGTGGCACATGTTAAGGAGCTGAAACTCCTAAACCCTTCATCCAATTTTAATGTGGATACCCTCAAATGAAAGCTGAAAGTCTGAACTTCAACTGCATCTGATTTGTTTTGTTTCAAATTCATTGTGGTAATGTCTAGAACCAAAATTAGATAAATGTTGTCTCTGTCCAAATATTTATGGACCTAACTGTAGGTTGCCAGCAAAATGGCTCGCTTTGCCCTCCTCTTCCTCCGACTTCTCCAATTCCTCGATTTGCAGATGCTGAACGTCCAGCCTACACCTCAACATATGCCAGTTTTTCCACCTCCCTAACTGGGTTGTACCCCCCCAGGGCCGTTGTCAGAACCTGGCGCTCCTGGGCAATTGCCGGTTCCCTGAAGCAGGTGGCGGTGCCGACTCATGGTCGACGGCACTGGCACAGGGCCCCTCATAGTACACAAAAGTGTCTCTGATGGTGGGGGGGCCCACTCGCCGTCAGACACACCGGCGTACTATGAGTGGCCCTGTGCCAGAGCCGTCACCAATGATTGGGACCCCCTGCTGGCTCAGGGCCACAGTACTTGCAATACTTACCTCTCCCTGCTCCACAGCTGTGACGTATTCCGTGCTTCCTGACAGTGACATTCAGGTCAGAGAGTGCGATGACGTCACGTCTGTGCGCCCTCTGCCTAAATAGTCCAAGTGCAGAGAGCTGGAAGATGGCGACGCTGAGGAGTCCAGAGTAGAGCAGTGCCCAGTGAGGAGAGGTATTTCATTTTTTTATGTTTGGAGTAATATATGGGGAGCAATATACACTGGAAAATGATTTATGGGGCCCATCATATACTTGAGCATCATCCATGGAGTGCATCACACACTGGAGCATTCTAATTGGGCGAAATCAGACACTGGAGCAGCATATACGGGGCCCATTTTACACTGGAGCATTATAAATGGGGCCCATTATATATGGAGCATTTTATTGGCCCATCATACACTGGAGCATCATCCATGGGGCCCATCATATATTGGAGCATTCTAAATGGGGGACATCAGACACTGGAGCAGCATTTACGGGGCCCATTATACACTGGAGCATTATAAATGGGGCCCATTATATATGGAGCATTATATTGGCCCATCATATACTGGAGCATCATCCATGGGGCCCATCATATACTGGTGCATTCTAAATGGGGACATCAGACAGTGGAGCAGCATTTACTGTACCCATTATACACTGGAGCATTATAAATGGGGTCCATTTTATATGGATCATTATATTGGCCCTTCATACACTGGAGCATCATCCATGGGGCCCATCAAAAACTAGAGCATCATTTGGGGTTCATTATTTATGGGGCATGACATAGGATATGGAGCATCATATGGGGCACATATGGGGCCTATTCTGTGTGGAGCATTATATGGAGCCCATTCTGTATAGAGCAATATGTGGGGCTCATTCCACTCTATGGGGACCGTCCTATACTGTATGGCACATTATATGGGGACCATCATATACTGGAGCATTATGTGGAGCGCATCATATACTGTATGGAACATTATATGGGACCAATTATTCTGTATGGAGCAATATATGGGGCTCATTATTCTGTAAGGGGCTCTATGTGGTGGCCATAATACTGTATGAAGTAATATACTGACCGGTTTTTGAGCTATTGTAGAATTTAAAATAGCTATCAGTCATGTAATGTAAGAAGTGAAGTATTTGTCATTGTACTATACCTATATTTCTGTGCTGTATCGAAGCATCATGAATTGTGGTATGTATTAAAGGGGCCCACTGACACTCTTTCGCCCGGGGCACACAAAAACCTGGAGCCAGCCCTACCCCCCCACAACTTTAGCCGTATAACCCCCAGTTTTCAATGCGTAACTATTATTATAAGGTAAATTAAGGTTGCCAAGCTTAAGTTATAAGAATTGATGTCGTTGGCATTGAAATGGGCACTGGAGGTTTGTTTACTGTCCTCCACTCCCTGCCGACTTTGCTTCCCCATTGACTTGCATTGGGTTTCGTGTTTCAGTCGGACCTCCGACTTTTCCCGATAGTCGGCCGATTTAGTTCAACTCGACTTTTGAGAAAGTCTGGTTTCATGAAACCCGACTCAACCCTAAAAAAGGAAAAGTCGCTCATCTCTAGTGGAGCACATATTCATTACCTTAATGAGCGGTACCAAATGCCCACTCAGCACAGGAATACCTGCCGCGCTGGGACAACGAAGATGCAGGGATGGAACGAGGAGGGCGAGTAGGATGGGGGTTGTCAGCCATGTGGGACAGGGAAGCTATGCATACAACAGGGGGAGCCACACAAAACAGGACAGGGGGAACCGCAGATAGCAGGACAGGGATGAGGTGACAATGCACACCCGGCTTATACTCGAGTCAGTACGCTTACCCAGTTTTCCGTGGCAAAATTAGGTGCCTCGGCTTATACTCGGGTCGGCTTATAATCGAGTATATACAGTACCTTCTTTTACCCATTTAATAGCATAAAAAAAGCAAACCAAAGGGTCTGCCATATTCCATAATATGGATGTTTCACAATATATAACAATAGATCAGCAGAGGCTGACAGAATTAAAACTGTGTTAATGCTCACAAAAAATGTGTAATAATATATAAATGATAACAATAAGTTACATGGGCTCAATTAATACTACAGGTAAATTAATAAATGTCCAAGCTAACAAAAGGCTGCATATGAAAAGTGCTTTAGTGCAATTGAATCATATATCAATTTATATAACCAAATAGACAAAACAAATCTGTGCATGTAAAGTGCTGCAGTGCCTATGTGTGAGATATATGTCACACTAAACATGTGCAAAATGTTGCAAAGTGCCAAAGGATAATGTGCAAAAGGATAATGTGCAAAAATAACACCGCATTACCATGAATGCATGATGAGCAATGAACTTGCCACAGCCAGCAATGGAAGCAAGGATTAAATCAAAGCATACCTGAGATCCAAACGCGCGTTTCGGATGTATAATCCTTCGTCATATCCCCTGACGAAGGATTATACATCCGAAACGCGCGTCGGGGCGCGTCCAGCAGGCTACTTTTTTGCTCACATTGGCTCTCAGGTATACTTTGATTTAATCCTTGCTTCCAGCCTCTGTTGATCTATTGTTATATATTGAAACACACAGTTATTGTGGTTTTTTGTGTTGCCATGTATTAATAAAGGCCTTTTTATCATTCAACTTTAATCTTTGGGTATTTAATTTGATATATATATATTTTTTTTTATTTTTATTATATATTATTATTAATTTTTATTCACCTCTTTTGTATTAATATTGATTAATTTCTTCCTGCCTTGTTGGGCTCTACCCACCATATCCTTTCCTTTGACATTTCTGCCGGATGGTCTGCCATCCAATTTTTAGGAGGTTTGATTCCAAACTTATATTTTATTTTATATTTAATATATATTTTTTCTTATTTTATATTTATTCTTGATTTATTGGTATTATACCTCTTTATTTAACTAATGCACCCCAATAAGCTTTTCAAGCCATGTACTGGATGGCCACCGGAAAATCCACTTCACGTTATTCAGTTTGTACTCCCATTCTGTTTTCTTACACATTGACTGCAAGGCCTGCCCTGCTATCAAGTCATATGTACCCCAATAAGCCTTTGAACCCAGGTACTGGATGTGCACAGGAAAATCCACTACACATTATTCGTTTTGTACTCCCATTCTGTTTTCTTATGCATTGACTGCAAAGCCTGCCCTACTACCAAGTCATATTCCCCCAAAATAAGCCTTTGAACCCAGGTACTGGATGGGCATAGGAAAATCTACTTCACATTATTCATTTTGTATTGACAGCAAAGCCTGCCCTGCTATCAAGTCATATGCACCCCAATAAGCCTTTGAACCCAGGTACTGGATGGGCCCAGGAAAATCCACTTCACATTATTCATTTTGTACTCCCATTCTGCTTTCTTATGCATTGACTGCAAAGCCTGCCCTACTACCAAGTCATATGCATCCAAATAAGCCTTTGAACCCAGGTACTGGATGGGCAAAGAAAAATCTACTTCACATTATTCATTTTGTACTCCCATTCTGTTTTCTTATGCATTGACTACAAGGCCTGCCCTGCTACCAAGTCATATGCACACCAATAAGCCTTTGAACCCAGGTAATGGATGGGCCCAGGAAAATCCACTTCAAACTATTCATTTTGTACTCCCATTCTGTTTTCTTATGCATTGACTGCAAGGCCTATCCTGCTACCAAGTCATATGCACACCAATAAGTCTTTGAACCCACATACTGGATGGGCACAGGAAAATCCACCTCACATTATTCGTTTAGGACTCCCATTCTGTTTCTTTATGCATGGACTGCAAGGTCTGCCATGATGCCAAGTCATCTGCACCACAATATGCCTTTGAAGCCAGGTACTGGATGGGCACAGGAAAATCCACTTCACATTATTCATTTTGTACTCCCATTCTGTTTTCTTATGCATTTACTGCAAGGCCTGCCCTGCTACTAAGTTATATGTACCGCAATAACCCCAATCCCCCTAGGAAGAATCATGGAGGAGGGCCTCATATAAAAAAAGTCCCATTAAAAAGGAGCAGGTCTCCTAGACTTGGAATGCCCATACACTAAGTGGTATGGGCTGGCAAACATTTTCCCCTGTGGGGTACATCTCAACCTTTGCCATAACAAGTATTTTACGCCCAGCATAATCATCTACCCTTGTTAGGTATTCGACACTGGCTGTAGCAGCACGGAACACTTAACCCTGGTGATCTACTAGCAGCGGTTGATGAGACATGGAGGAAGGCCTGATTGAAAACGATGCCCAATTTAAAGGAGCGGGTCTCCTAGACTTGGAATGCCAATACACTGGCTGGCAAACATTTCTCCCTGGGGGTAGGTATCAATATAGTGTGTAATTTTTATTTTTTTTGTGGCATCATAAACATCTTGCAAAACTGTAACGTGGTTTCCTACACAGTTGCTGCTGGAAGGTGCAGGTTTTCAGTTAAAATATGGTGGACGAATCATTGGATGAAGTGATCAGGAAAAGGGGCATTGTGATGACAGGAATGGGAAAGTACACGATTAATAATAGCAGTGGCTATGTGAGGTATAAGAGCCAGGATACAGTCTACAATGATTTGTCGTTTAGCCACCATCAATTGCCAGAATCGGTTTCATGCCCATCAGAAGATCGGTGTAACACATGCGCATATGAGACTAGCCTAAGAAATGCCCGTCCAAAATATGTTGCCAAACACGCACGTGTCTGTAAAAAGTGCAAAGTGCAACATGTTCGTGAGATGCTGAATTAGAGAAAACAGATCAGTGTCGGAGGAAAACCAAACAAACGGATGGATGCTAGTGAAAAACTAAGTTTAAAGAGGAGTGCACCGTCCGTAACTATAAACACACCCGTGGCACAAGCGTCTTCATCTTCACCCATACATATTACCAATAAGATCCAAATGTCCCAGTTGAAAATGATTTGTCGTAGTGTAACGAACACTGTTAAAGAAATGCCACTAACCGTACATAACCACGACCAATGCAAAAACACCAGATTTCCTCATTACAATATATGGATGATGATGGTATTGATGATGACTTTGAAATTTACCACATCCACACCAAGAAGATGAAGATCACAACTGCAAAAAATGTGCAAAAAAGGCTGTGAATGTCTGAAAAATCATTTTCTCTAGGGCTAAGTTACCCTCTTACTAAAGTGTTACCGAATGATACATACAGAGCTCTCATGTCTACTCAGTGTGAGATGCTTGAAAGATGATGTATTATGATTTGTTCATGTCCAATTTTTGAAAGCTAGCAGAAAAGAAGGATGATGTAGAGGCAAGACGTATGATTTTGGTCAGTAAGAAGGTGATGTGAGGTACAGATAGGTAGATCTGCGTGTCATCAGCGTAGTGATGATATTGCAAACCATGCCATTACATCAGCTGTCCCAGGCTGTAGGTGTAGATGGAGAAGAGTAGGGGTTCTAGAACAGAACCTTGGGGAACACCAAAAGACAGGTGTCGAGGTGAAGAGGTGGTGTGGGAGAGGAAGACAATGAATGTCCCCCTAACAGTCTTGTTTTTAAAAAACTCTGCCGATAACCCCAAAAAGGCCATTTGCACCACACGCCATGCACACATCAGCAGGGTAGCAAAACTACCAGCCTTACCACCACCAGCATGATCAGGCACATGGCAGCAATGCACCCTACTTTGTTGTTTGAACACAAGGCTCCATGAACAGTGTCTGCGGATGATACCACTGTGTCTTCCACTGTTGTGCATGCAAGCCAATCCCCTGTCCATGGTGCATGCAAAGATAGCTCCTGCACTGCATCTGTAGTTGCACACCAACTCTACTAGCACCATTAAGAATCACGTCCACGTCCTTGTCCCAACACAGCGTTCAGTTGTCCATACCCCAGTCCTTGAAACGCAAGCGGAAATATGCAACCAACGCCACAGTACTAAATTCACACATTTCTCATCTGTTTACGATGGAAATGTTGCATTTTAGGCTTGTGGAAGATGGTCTGCCATAATGACATTACACAAGCAAGCACGTGTCCCACAACATTACCTGGGCAGCAAAGAAGGCACGTACTTCCAATTTTCTAGAGAAAATTGTGCAATACATCCAGAACAGTTTCAATTTGAAGGACTTTGTGGCTCATCCCACAAGATGACACTAGTCTCATACTTAAAATATTTGGTGGAAAATAATTTCCCCACTGATAGCTTGTGTATGTTTAGAATTATGTTACATCATTTGTGTGTTTAATTATTCATACCTTTTTGGTTCACAATATATTCATCTTTTTCTTCAAAGCTTTGGAATATAATGTTGTAAGAGTTAAAGCACCTTGTTGAAGTGTGTTTCACCTCAAATGAGAAACTACTTGTCAATTTTCATCTTCACTATTTCTCCATTCCGTGTGCGGCTAACCACCTCATTGATGTTATTGAGTTTAATTGTCGAGAAAACAACAGCTACACCAATACCACATGCTTTTCCTAATTATTCATCATGCTGCTGAAGTAGAGGTGAGATTAGGGACCTACATAACATCTAGGGACTGTAGTCAACATGACACTGTGCCAATACCCACTGGGGTATAGCTACCACGTTGACAGTTTGTGCACAGCTGAACAGAGTTGTCAGAAAAAAAAATCCTTCAATAACATGTTTGATGGATTGTCTAGTGGAAACACCCATATAGTATTATTATAATTATTATTTAGTTATTTATATAGCACCATTAATTCCCTGGTGCTGTACATGACAAGAGGTTACATACATAGTAATAGATGTCAATTACCCCCCAAAAAATTACAATGACAGACTGTTACAACGGGGAGAGGAACTTGTCCTTGCCAACTTTCATTCTGTGGGAGAATGGGAAAGAGACAGAAGGTGGTGGGTGCAACACCTTGGGTGGTGGAGAGTCGGCAACTCGTGTGGTGGTGTACAAGTAACATCTACGACCACCATGTTCTCCAAATGACATCTTTGGAAATGCATCTGAAATGTCAAAATCTCTAACTTCAATTATAGAAAATGCATGGGCTCCTTTTAAACATCATCGTCCAAACTGTTCAGTATTAGTAGGTAAGGGCTTGTCAGAATCCTGCCCAGGAACATCAGCCTTCAGTAGTTGCGAGTCCTGTCCCAGTAATCTTCAACGTTATCTTGCTATGGCTCTTCCAGGCATGATTTTATCAAGAACATTTAGCCTTCGTAATACAGAGACAGAGTACAATACAGAGTACAGCACTGCCTAAGCTTTCACCCTCTGCTACTCAGACTTTCTTTCTGCACAGTGACTGCCTCTAGGCTGAAGATGATGATGATGATGGTAGTAGTTGAGCATTTAACACAGTCATGAAGCTGCGATAACAACTTGAAACAGAAATGTTTTTACCGACATACCCCACTGTAAAAAATGTTTTGTTTTTTTGGATAAAAAAAGAATGCTGGATATAACGAGTGATAGACTTAAAAAAAGGGAATTTAGGCCTAAAATGCCTCAATTATTGGCACACGGATGTATGAGGCATGTCAGAGATAGACCCCACTGTAAAATGTGGCTGTTTTTTAAAATAATGCAACATAATGCTGTATATAACTTGAGTACTAGACAGGAAAACACTGGAGTAAAGTCCTAAAATCCACCAATTTTTATCACACGGACGTATGAGGAGTGTCACAGTTATACCACACTGTAAAATATATATATATTTTTTTTGGTGGATGCAAAAGAGTGCTGGATATAACGAGAGTGACAGACTGCCCAAAAAAGGGAATTTAGGCCTCTAATGCCTCAGTTTTTTGCTCACGGATGTATGAGGCGTGTCAGAGATAGACCCCACTGTAAAATGTGGCCTGTTTTTTAAAATAATGCAACATAGTGCTGTATATAAGTACTGTGAGATCCATGACAAAAAAAGAAAACCGCCGTAAAATGGCCAAACTTTGAGCACACACACAGATATGAGCTGCCACGGAGGTACCACACCGAAAAATGTGTGGCTTGTATTTTTTTATTTTTTGGCTAAATAGTGCTGTATATAAGTACAGTGACACCTCGGACAAAAAAGAAACCGACCAAAACTGGCCAAACTTTGAGCACACACAGATATGTGCTGGCACGGAGATACCATTATGACAAATGTGTGGCTTCTTCTTTGGCTAAATAGTGCTGTATATAAGTACAGTGCCAGATAGCAAAAAAAATTTGATTTAGGGCTAAAAAGACCAAAATTTTTAGCAGATGGATGGATGAGGCGTGTCACATATATACCACACTGTAAAATATATGGCCTGTATGGTTTTTTTTGGGGGGGTTCAGCAAAATAGTGTCAAGATATTGTGCAAGACAATAAAAAAAAATCTGCTCAAATGTACCACATAAAAATTAAATATTTCTCTGCACACTCAAAAGAGATGTTTGCGACCCCTTTAAAATTGCTGGACTTTCACGCTGTGCTAGGAAAAGGATCTGGCTGTATTGTGCACTGTCAAAAAAGCAAATGGAGGAAAAAAAATGGCTCTGGAATGCTTTGCAATATAAAAAGCTCTATTAACCTGGCCAAAAAAATTTTCAAAGCCAATTACACCTGGGGCTTGGTATATACAGCCAATATATCCAACAGGTAGCATCTGTACCAGAACACAGGAAGGGAATGGACCCTCTTGATGTATGCAATGATCTATATCCACACATACAGTGCATGCAGGCCTTGCACTGATGCTTATAGAGTGACATACAATCCCCTTCCTACCTAACACTGGATCCTATCTCTGCAACAGCTCTCCCTACACTATCTAAATCTAGAGCTGAATGCGCCGAGCAGGGCGGAGTCCCGTCTCTTATACCCCTTATGATGCTGTGCGGCCAGCCAATCACTGTACAACCACAACAAAGATGGCTGCGGTGTTTCATTGCCTGGCAGACAATCCCTGCATCGTGATTGCTTCTGTAAAGTCCGCCAAAAAAGCTGGGTGGAGACCTAAGTTCCCGTCGAGTAATCCCGGAAATGCTCGGTGCTCGCCAAGCACACCGAGCACTGTGATACTCATGCGAGTAACGAGTGATGACGAGCACGTTCTCTCAGCACTAGTGTCATCATTTTTTGCATGACTACAAGTTGTGCAAAAATTTTGTGACTGAATTTTTGTGAAAACACTTTAATAAATTTGGGCATTTTTTAGCATACTGTCTGACAAGCTTACCAGTATATTGTCATCTTAAAATATTTTTGCCTTGTCTGCTTTTTATATAATTCCTTAGTACAGGACCATCACACCACATACTGACCATTTTTCAGAAGGCTTTAAGCTAACTTTAACTTCAGGGCTTAAAATATACTAGAGACAGATGAGTGAAAGCTATAATATGGTATACATCTCTCTTTTTTCTGCCATAAATGCAATTCTAAAGCAATGACATTTGTACGGTAAACTATAGACTATAAAAGACAGCAACAGAAACCCCATGGAAATATGCTAATAATCATCTAAATTCTAATTTATGTTGAGGTTTGCTGAGAGCAGTTTTCTCTGAGATGTTTGCATCACATTTTCCCTTGTAAATATTGCCTTTGTATTCTTGCCTGAATCTACATATGCCTCTCATTTCCAAAGTGTTAGTTTGCCCTCGGGCTATTACAGTAGAACAGCTGTGACTTGAGAATCCAGCATTCGCACTAACATTGCAGGAATTGTACTTAACAAATAAGTATTTTTCCTAAAATGTCCCATAACGCCATGCTATCCCTAGAGGTGAACAAAACAGCACATTGTCTTTGCTTCATGATGAAAATAGAGACATTTCATTTCCCTGCTATCAAGTAATATTGTGACGTTTATCAAAAAATATGTCTTATAATATATGCAAATGACTTATTTTGATGCAGACGTGGGGCATGATTTATCAATGTGGCAGGTGTTGCAGCTGTGCGAGTTACTGGCATCTAGTTTATGGCAGCCAACTCTGGGCAATTCATCAAACAGTGATATTGTAATGAGTCAAGATTGAAATAAACCTGATTCAATATTATATTACCACCAGCGTAGAGTGGCCTGGCCAGCAAACAAGCCAGACAATCATGCAAAGTGTAACACATTAACTATTCATTTTAGTTATAATAAAAGAGATTTAATGCTGGTTGCTTGAAAAAACTTGCTTGACTCTTCTAATTATTCTTGAACACCCAGACAAAGGCTAAGCATGTTACCTAGCCATTAAAAATCAGGTTTGTCTACCCAAGTTCTTTTTTTTTCTGGAAAATTTCTCTAAATATTATGGACCAATATTTAGCCAGTAAATTTTCCCAGCACATTAGAAAGCTAAAATCAGTTATAAAGAATATAAGTAACATGTGTTATATCTATTGCTCAGAATAGAAAAATAAAGGAATTTACTGTGAACTGTGAAAGTAAAACTTTAGAAACAATAATGAGAACCGCATCCTCAAAGAAAACTAAAAAAAATAATAATATATATACAGTATATATTTTTTTTATTATTTTTCTTTGAGGATGCGGTTCTCATTATTGTTTCTAATAATATTAATAATCTTTATTTTATATAGCGCTAAATATTCCGCAGCACTTTACAGTTTTGCACAGATTACCGTCGCTGTCCCCGATGGGGCTAACAATCTAGATTTCCTATCAGTATGTTTTTTGGAGTGTGGGAGGAAACCGGAGTGCCCGGAGGAAACCCACGCAAACACGGGGAGAACATACAAACTCCTTGCAGATGTTGTCCTTGGTGGGATTCGAACCCAGGACTGCAGGACTTCAAAAGTTTTAATTTTACAGCTCACAGCAAATTCCGTTATTATTTACTATATTTTTAAGGACATACTAATTTGGTTGTCACTATATGTAATCCTTGAGATGTGTGTGTATGTATTCAAGAATTTTTCCATTAACCTCTTAACCCCAGGAGCTTTTTTTCGGTTTTGCGTTTTCGGTTTCCAGAACCATAACTTTTTTATTTTTCCATCTATATGGCCATGTGAGGGCTTATTTGTTCCATGACGAGTTGTACTTTTGAACAAAACCATTGGTTTTACCATGTAGTGTACTCGAAAACGGGAAAAAAATTCCAAGTGCAGTGAAATTGCAAAAAAAGTGCAATCTTACACTTGTTTTTTGTTTGGCTTTTTTGCTAGGTTCACTAAATGCTAAAACTGACATGCCATTATGATTCTCCAGGTCATTACGAGTTCATAGACACCAAACATGTCTAGGTTCTCTTATATCTAAGTGGTGAAAAAAATTCCAATGTTTGCTAAAGATAGAAAAAAAAATTGCTCCATTTCCGAGACCCGTAGCATCTACATTTTTACTTATCTGGGGCCAGGTGAGGGCTCATTTTTTGAGTGCTGAGCAGATGTTTTTAAGGATACCATTTATACGCAGATTCATTCCTTTGATCGCCCGTTATTGCATTTTAATGCAATGTCATAGCTACAAAAAAAAACATAATTCTGGCGTTTTGATTTTTTTTCTCACTACGCCATTTAGCGATCGGGTTAATCCTTTTTTTATTGATATATCGGGCAATTCTGAACGCGGCAATACCAAATATGTGTATGTGTGATTTCTTTTTATTGTTTTATTTTGATTGGGGCAAAAGGTGGGTGATTTGAACATTTATTTTTTTTATTTTTTTAATTTTTAAACTTTTTTCTTTTACTTTTGGCATGCTTCAATAGCCTCCATGGGAGGCTAGAAGCATGCACAACTCGATCGCCTCTGCTACATATGGACGATGAGCAGATCGCCCATATGTAGCAATTTTACTGCATTGCTTTGAGCGCCGACCACTGGGCGGCGCTCACAGCAATGTGCCGGCAACAACCATAGAGGTCTCTATGAGAGCTCTGGTTGTCAAGGCAACGCGTCGCGATCACGTGGCGGGGTCGGGGATGCGCTCATTTAAGGCCCGGCCGCCAGAAGCAGTAGTTAAATGCCCGCTGTCAGCTTTGACAGCGGGATTTAACTAGTTAATAGGCGTGGGCGGATCGCGATTCCGCTCGCGCCTATTGCGGACACATGTCAGCTGTTTATAACAGCTGACATGTCGCGGTTTTGAGATGGGCTCACCGCCGGAGCACATCTCAAAGCAGGGGATACTGCCAGCTGACGTACTATTCCGTCAGCTGGCAGAAAGGGGTTAATTTATGAATGGTTGGTAACTTTTTACAATTTATTTTGCAGTAAAATTTTTTGCTACTGTCAGAAAATGTGTATTGATCAAAGTGTACTGAGGGACAAAAATATTATTAAGCTTTGGAAAGCCTACATGTAATAACTATTTGCTGTCTTGTAAGTTCTTTGTGGATCATCACTTAAAGGGCTCACACTCATCAGCTTAAATATAATCGGTACGATGTTGCTTCTGAAAAAGTAGGATGAGTGTCATGCAAGTACAATGCAATTTTTCTCACCTAGCATCCGAATGACATCCGCATGTAATCCTTATGCAATACATTTTTAACATCTGCTTTTACATATATTAATTCTCTGCCTTTTCAAGCTAGTTTACCCAGCCTAAGAACATCAGCCCTCAGCCGTCCCAAAAATGGCACATCCATTAGATAAGCCAATTCTGGTGCTTAGCCTCTGCTCTTTCTACTTTCCTAGTGTGGTGACAAGTGTGGTAATAGTATTGGGGTTGATATCAGCTTTGTACTGTCAGCTGACATCAAGCCCAGTGGTTAGTAATGGAGAGGCGTCTATAAGGCTTCCCCATTATTAACCCATAGCCAAAAGTAATAAAGACCCAGACCAATCTTAATAAATGTTTACTTTAATAGATTTTTGTACTTGTGTGATAAAAATTTGACAAAAAAACTAGTTTATTTAATCAAAACTGACAATTTTCCATGTGCAGATTACAGCTACACACCAAAGTTGCTAAATGCAGAAATGCAGGGGGGAATTCCGCTTGTAATTCATTTTTTAAACCAAACAAATAGTAAACATAAGACATGCTGCTAAAATGGGTCCAAAATGCTCATTAGTTTTAAGTAATAACATTTTCTCTAGCAGAACAACCATCACAGTTATTTCTCTATGGCATTCAGGTCTACAATGCAAAGCAAAAGAACAGATACTGTAATTCTCCTATATATGCTATATTCTTTGTTATTCATTAGTTTCTACTTATGCTTATATATACAGGGAACCTCCTTTATAAACTGGAAATTAAAGAATTGCCCGGTAAAACCATGTCCTGTTATAACAAAAACATTAAAAATATAATGTTACTAGCTTATGAACCTGTCGTTGCCTGGGCATAGTAAGTAGTTGTGGTTAGTTATAGCTAATTATAATGATTATCCTCCATCCCATAATCCCTTGCACATATACCCATCATACATATCTTCCATCCCATAGTCCCGTGCCCATATACCCATCATACATGTCTTCCATCCCATAGTAATGTGCCCATATACCCGTTACACATCCTCGATCCCATAGTCCAGTGCCCATATACCCATCATACAATAATGTCTGTAAAGTGCTGTGGAATTAATGGCGCTATATAAGTGAGTAAAATAAATAAATATCCTCCATCCCATAGTCCCGTGCCCATATACCCATCACACATCCTCCATCCCATAGTCCCAAGCTGGGTGACACTGAGCAGGGAGTTCCTGGAGATTTGCTGTTATATAGCCTGGCAGTGTCGCTCTGTGCTCGTCTCTGTGTGCGGCCGCTGATGATGCTTATCTCTACGCTGGTAACAATAGAGAACTTTCTCATGCTTGCAGTGACGTTAGTGAGGTCAAAATAGTTCAAAGGATATGAACTCTGTTCAACTTTATCATGTCAACGCGAGTAACTGAGCCGAGCAAGCCTGTACAGCTCAGTGTCTGGTGGATGGCAGGCTGTATAGTCGTATCATGCAACAATTCAGCCTGCCATCTAGATGTTGCAGAGCTAGATGCATTGCAGGACAGAAGGATTATTATCTTCACATCTGGAGCAGGTGAGGATGGTGTTGCTTTATTATTTTATTTTTACAGGGGACATGGGCTTCAATAGATTGTGCGTAAGGTGAGTCTAAGTTAAGTAAAGCATAAGTATTTATATAACTCACTCACATATTTATATCTATCTTTCTTTATCTATCCATCTAACTGTATATCTAATTGATATATATATATATAGATATAGATATATATCTACATATATCTATATCTATATATACAGTACAGATCAAAAGTTTGGACATACCTTCTCATTCAACGATTCTTCTGTATTTTCATGACTATGAAAATTGTAAATTCACACTGAAGACATTAAAACTATGAATTAATACATGTGGAATTATACATTACACTTTACAAAAAAGTGTGAAACAACTGAAAATATGTCTTATATTCTAGATTCTTCACAGTAGCCACCTTTTGCTTTGATTATTGCTTTGCAAGCAGAAAAGGTGAACGGATGGACTCTACATGCCTGGTTCCCACCGTGAAGCATGGAGGAGGTGGTGTGATGATGTGGGGGTGCTTTGCTGGTGACACTGTTGGGGATTTATTCAAAACTGAAGGCATACTGAACCAGCATGTCTACCACAGCACCTTGCAGAGGCATGCTATTCCAACCGGTTTGCGTTTAGTTGGACCATCATTTATTTTTCAACATGGCAATGACCTCAAACACACCTCCTATCAAGGGATATTTGACCAAGAAGGAGAGTGTTGGAGTGCTATGCCAGATGACCTGGCCTCCACAGTCACCAGACTTTTACCCAATCGAGATGGTTTGGGTTGAGCTGGACCGCTCACCGCTTTAATTTTGAATAATCCCCAACAGTGTCACCAGCAAAGCACCCCCACACCATCACACCTCCTCCTCCATGCTTCACGGTGGGAACCAGGCATGTAGAATCCAGCCGTTAACCTTTTCTGCGTGCAAAGCAGTAATCAAAGCAAATGGTGGCTACTTTGAAGAACCTAGAATATAAGACATATTTTCAGTTTTATGCAAAGTGTAATGTATAATTCCACATGTGTTAATTCATAGTATTAATGCCTTCAGTGTGATTCTACAATTTTCGTAGTCATGAAAATACAGAAGAATCTTTGAATGAGAAGGTGTGTCCAAACTTTTGGTCTGTACTATACATATATATATATATATATATATATATATATATATATATATATATATATTTTTTAATAGATTGGATTAGGGGTGGGGAACCTCAGGCCCCCGGGCCATTTACGACCCTCGATGACCTTTTATTCGGCCCTCGGGCAGATTCTCAGGGACCGCATTCTTGGGCAGGGAGCTGTATTTTGATTGCCACCAGCTCATTAATTTCTTCTTGATCTGTGAGCACACACATGCAGTGTTCACTACTGAACACTGAAGGGCATGCAATGGAAGATAACATCCTGACACCAGTACCAGAGTCAGGATGTACTTTATGGGCGGAGTTTGTACGGCCCCTGAGGGATGGTGTAAATATCCAAATGGCCCTTGACAGAAAAAAGATTCCCCACCCCTGGATTAGATAGATAGGTATTGGAGAATACTTCCTTCAAAAACTATGAGTAAATGACAGAGAATTACTCTATGTGAAAGCTCATGTTAAAATCGTATTGCAATCAGATCAGATTCGCATATAAAATCGAACATCATTCATATGCTAGGTGATAAAAATCACATTGTACTCACAAGAGAAATCGCATGACCCTTGCATGACACTCGTCCCACTTTTCTGGACCGATATTGGACTGCTTTTTTTACGGTAATAGGTATGAACTTTAACCAAGATCAAGTTCAAGTACAGTGGGCTGATTGTTAGAACCCTCTTGTTAGGTTTTGTTTCAGTTTGCTGGTCACATGACCTTTTTTCCCTATTTAGTCTGGCTCCGCCCTTCTGCCTTTGCTGGACTTCATTGTATTACCTACTCTTAAGCTAGCCGGGTGCTTAGGTGCCTTACTCAGTCAGTTTTGCTTGATCTTAGGATCTCTAAGTAATTTGTTTTTTGTTTTATTTTTCCCTGCTACAATTTCTGTTAGGAGGTGTCCACCTTTTCTCCCAGTCCCTAGATCTTGTAGGGATTCCTTCCTCGCAACTATAGGTCTTCGTTCAGACTAGCTGAGGACTTTAGCGGGTCTGGTCGCAGGATCAGGTTCCCCGTTACATCGTAGGGATCCAGCTCAGTTTTATTGTAGGGACAGAATTCCCATCTTTCCTTAGTGCTTGTAGCAGATCATAACAGTAAGTCCAGCCAAGAAAAAAAAAAAATCACTAAGGAAGATTTTCTGTTTCCATCATGGTGTCGGTTCAGGATTTGGCTAAACGCCTGCAGCGACTCTCTCTGGAGGTGGCTGAGATCCGGCAACACGTGAGTAGTTGTTCTGGAGCACATTTCGTGGAGCCAAAGGTACGTTTGCCTGATTTATTTTTTGGTGAACAACAAGATTTTTTTTCTTTTAAAAATGCTTGCTTGTTGTATTTCCGTTTGAGACCCAGATCCTCTGGTGATGAATCACAGCGCATAGGGTTCATAATGTCACTTTTGCGCAAAGAACCTCAGGACTGGGCCTTTTCTCTGCAGCCTAGTGATCCATGCTTTAGATCAGTGGATAGTTTTTTTTCTGCTTTGGGGTTATTGTATGACGATCCGGATCGTGTTTCATCAGCTGAGACAGAATTGAGACGTTTGAGACAGGGATCAGGTAATGTGGAATAATATTGTACTCACTTCAGAAGGTGGTCCACTCAGGTGGGGTGGAACGATTCAGCTTTGAAAAGTTTATTTCTTGCAGGGTTAAGTGAAAGGGTTAAAGATTTGCTGATTGCTTATCCTATACCTGGTAACTTGCAAGAGGCTATGCAATTAGCCATACGGGTGGATAAGAGACTGCGTGCAAGGGTTAATGAGAGTAAATCTGCCTTGTCATCTCCAAGTTTGCAGAGGGACTGTACTGACATTGCAGAGCCGATGGAAATTGGAGCAATGACACCTCACTCTCGGGAAAAAGACCGTAGATTTGCTGAGGGCTTGTGTTTCTATTGTGGTAAATCTGACCATTTCATTAAGAACTGTGCGCTTCGAATGAATAAAAAGAGAAAAAAAAATGAGGTCAGTTTCACCCGCATAGCTTGTTTAAACAATAAAGGTGTCTTTCTTTCTGCTACCACTGCTGTTGAGGAGGAATTAATGGAGTTTCGGGTATTTGTGGATTGTGGTTAAACTCTCAATGTGATTGATGGGAAGTTTTTGGAAAAACTAAAATTAAAACCCGAACTTCTGTCTTCCCCTATTAATGTGGTGTCTGTGGATGGTTCTCACTTGAAAAATGTTACTCACCATATCTGTGAATTTCCTCTTACTATTAATGGTGTTCATCAAGAGAATTTGGATTTGGTAGTTTTGAATAATTTGCCCTCACCGGTGATTTTGGGGTTACCCTGGTTAAAATTGCACAATCCGGTACTGGATTGGTCTACCAATGAAATTAAGTCCTAGGGTCCTAATTGTTATGACAAGTGTTGTAACGGGCGTATTGCTGCTGTAGTTAAGGGGGAGTTACCTGTACCTATTCAGGATTTTTGGAAAGTTTTTTCTGATAAGGAATAGCAGGTATTGCCTCCTCATAGAGATTATGATTGTGCAATTAAATTTGTCCCTGGAGCGACTCTTCCTAAAAGTCGTTTATTTAATTTGACTATTCCTGAGAGAAAGGCTTTGGAGGAATACATACAGACAAGCTTGGCCGCCGGTCACATTAGGCCTTCCAAATCTCCTGTGGCGGTTGGATTTTTTTTTGTTAAAAAAAAAGGACGGCGGTTTACGGCCTTGTCTAGACTTTCGTGAGATTAATAAAATTACTGTACTCAATCCTTACCCACTGCCATTGATTCCTGATTTGTTTAACCAGTTAGTGGGGGCCAAGTGGTTCTCGAAAATTGATCTTTGAGGGGCATACAATTTGTTGCGCATGAAGGAGGGGGATGAATGGACTGCGTTTAACACTCCACTGGGTCATTTTGAGAATCTGGTCATGCCTTTTGGGCTTTCCAGTGCTCCGGCATTTTTTCAGAATCTTATTAATGACATCCTTAGACCTTTGATCGGCAGAAGTGTGGTTGTGTATTTGGATGACATTTTGATTTATTCACTGGATTTGGAGTCTCATTGGAGGAGTGTGCGTGAAGTATTACAGTTACTGAGTGATAATTCACTTTTTGCCAAACTAGAAAAATGTGAGTTCGCTGTACAGAGACTTAGTTTTTTGGGCTACATTGTCTCCAGTGAAGGTTTTGAGATGGACCCGGTGAAGGTGCAAGCTGTGCAGGATTGGCCTAGACCTATTGGTGTGAAATCAATACAGAGGTTTTTGGGGTTCGCCAATTATTATAGAAAATTCATAAAAAAATTTTCTGTGATTGCCAAACCTCTGACCGATCTCACCAGGAAAGGTGCTGATGCGGTTCAGTGGACTACGGAAGCCATTGAGGCTTTTGTGTTGCTAAAGGAGAGGTTCAGCTCTGCTCCCATCCTTACGCAGCCTGATGTGACTAAACCATTTTTGATTGAGGTTGATGCTTCTTCTGTGGGGGTCGGCGCGGTGTTGTCTCAGGCAAAGACGGATGGAGTACATCCCTGTGCTTTTTTTTCAAAGAAATTTTCTGAGTCTGAACTAAATTATGATATCGGTAATCGGGAATTGTTGGCAATTAAACTCGCATTTGAACATTGGCGTCATTTTTTGGAGGGAGCGGAATTTCCCGTTCAAGTCTTCACCGATCATAAAAATCTGATCTACCTTGATGCTGCCAAACGCTTGAATGCCCGTCAGGCTAGGTGGGCACTGTTTTTCTCACGGTTTAATTTTACCGTTACTTACATCCCAGGTACTAAAAATGTTAAAGCTGATGCTTTGTCTCGCAGCTTTTCTCCTATGGTGGGTACTGAGGAGGAGGAGGAAAACATCTTGCAAGAGGGGGTTGTTATTGCTGTTTTAGACTCCGTGTTGGAAGATGAGATTCTTAAAGCACAGGAGAATGCCCCATCTAACACGCCGCATGGGAGGTTGTTTGTGCCTGGTACCCTGAGGAGAGATTTGTTTGTTGAATGTCATGACTCTCGGTTGGCAGGTCATCCTGGAATCTCTGAGACCAAGAGACTTGTGGGTCGCAGTTTTTGGTGGCCAGGATGGCAGAAGGAAGTCATTAAGTGGGTGCGTCAATGCACTGTGTGTGCTAGATCTAAGTCTTCTTATACTCCTGCTGCGGGGTTGCTTTGCCCTCTGGAGGTCCCTAGTGCACCTTGGACACATTTGGCTATGGACTTTATTACTGACCTTCCTCCCTCTGAGGGTTTCACTGTCATCTGGGTGGTCGTGGACCGTTTTAGCAAGATGTGTCACTTGGTTCCTTTCATCAAACTGCCCTGCGCTAAGACTCTCGCTAAGGCCGTTGTCAAGGAAATAGTCAGACTACATGGTGTTCCTACTGACATTGTTTCTGATAGGGGACCTCAGTTTGTGGCTCGTTTTTGGCACGCCTTTTGTGACAGGTTGGGAGTTCATTTGTAGTTTTCATCCGGATATCATCCTGAGTCTAATGGCCAGACAGAATGGAAAAACCAGGATGTTGAGCAGTTCTTGCGTTGTGTTGTGACTGATAATCAAGAGGGGTGGTCTGAGTTTCTGCCACTTGCTGAGTTTGCTCTTAACAACCATACATCCGCTTCTGCTGGTTGTTCGCCTTTTTTTTGTTGTACTGGGAGACATCCGTCGTTTGGGTCATTTTCCAACTTGGGATCGGCTGTACCTGAAGAGGAGAATTTTTCTGGTGTTTTGGAGAGAGTTTGGACTGATGTGCATGGTAATCTTCAGGAGGCTAACAAAAGATCCAAAGTGTATTTTGATAGAAAACGACAAGAGATTTTGTTTGCTATTGGTGACATGGTTTGGTTGTCTTCTAAGAATCTGCGCTTGAGGATTCCGTCTAAGAAATCGGGTCCCAAGTTTGTAGGGCCCTTTAAGGTGCTTCAGGTTATTAACCTATCTGCTGTAAGTTGGAGCTTCCCACCTCCTGGAAGATTAATCCGGTGTTTCATGTTTCTCTCTTGAAAAAAGCTGAGGTCTCAGATGGAGACGTCTCGGCCACTGTTCCCCTGGTGGTGGAGGACGGGCAATATGAGATTTCCCGCATCCTAAATTCTAGATGGTATAGAGGGAGTTTACAGTACCTCGTCGCTTGGAAGGGTTATGGACCCGAGGATAATTCATGGGTGAGGGCGGATGATGTTTCTGCGTTTAGACTTGTCAGAGCGTTTCACAAGAGGTTTCCGGATAAGCCTAAGTCCTAGGGGATCCGGAGGATCCTCTTAGAAGGGAGGGTACTGTTAGAACCCTCTTGTTAGGTTGTGTTTCAGTTTGCTGGTCACATGACCTTTTTTCCCTATTTAGTCTGGCTCCGCCCTTCAGCCTTTGCTGGACTTCATTGTATTACCTACTCTTAAGCTAGCCGGGTGCTTAGGTGCCTTACTCAGTCAGTTTTGCTTGATCTTAGGATCTCTAAGTAATTTGTTTTCTGTTTTATTTTTCCCTGCTACAATTTCTGTTAGGAGGTGTCCACCTTTTCTCCCAGTCCCTAGATCTAATAGGGATTCCTTCCTCGCAACTATAGGTCTTCGTTCAGACTAGCTGAGGACTTTAGCGGGTCTGGTCGCAGGATCAGGTTCCCCGTTACATCGTAGGGATCCAGCTCAGTTTTATTGTAGGGACAGAATTCCCATCTTTCCTTAGTGCTTGTAGCAGATCATAACACTGATAGCGTCAGCAAGTTTCTATGGTTCACGGCAGTGGTAGACCTTACTAGAACCCCTTGCTGACATTCCTGCAGTGTTCGAAGCTCAGGGCTTGGTATGGGTACTATAGAGTGTCTTATCATCTGGTGTAAAGGGGACAATAAACATGGAACCACGGAAAGGGAAAGTAAAGGATCCTGAGTGGACTGCAAAACTAGACAACAAATCCAAGGGGTTGAGGAAGCCAGTGAACATGAAGAAAGTCCTGAAGGAACGGATAGCGATTCTGATGGCAAGCTGCATTAAGGAAACAAGAAATGGGTGTCCCTTGAGCTATGTGCAGTTTCTCAAGAAGATGGAGGCCTCGAGACTGTGAACGCTTGTGGCCTACAAGTGAATGTGATCCACCAGACACGATAGCACATTGGGAGTGGGAGGGACACTATGTTCCTAAAAATTGCTGGGGTGATTTGGAGCAGCAGCTCGGTCATGACTACTGCCCATGGTTACGTTATATTTGTGTGGAAAAATGGGCCAATATCTCACTCTAGCGATGCTGGGTGTGGCCTGTGGTAACCTCAATGATATTACCACTCATCACTGAATTTACATCCCAAGCTTAGCTCAGTGCCGGCCGGATTTATGGCTGAGTGGTCACATTATGGCACCACTCAGCAATGGAGTCCACATGTAGCAGAGCTCGAGTTCTTCGTGGGACAAATAGATTATAGAGATGAGCAAGTGTGCCCGGATATCTTGTTATCCGAGCATGCTTGGGTGTTATCAGAATACCTCAGGCATGGTTGAGTAATACGTTTAAAAACCTGAGGCTGCATGTTTCACGTGGGAGGCCTAACAAACAGGCAATCCATAGATGTGTTGCAACTGTAACGGTCGCAAGTCATGCATCAGCAGGGACTTGAACATATTACTCGATATAAAACAATATCTTTGCACGCTCACTCATCACTAATGGATTGTCGTCAGACAATCGAGGTATATGGTTTTTTATTATTTTCAATTTTACAGTAACAAAAGAGAAAAAGAGGGTGGGGAGTGTTACAAAAGGAGTGTGTCTTTCTTTCAATGAAGCAACTTTATTCTGATTATGTATTTTTTAAAATATGACTATGTGGTTTGTAATGTGAGCATCTTATAGAGCCTCTCCATCACTAACTCCTGTCATTGATGTCAGCAACCACAAAAGAGCTGACATCAACTCCAACCTTATTACCACACTTGCCATTGCACCAGTGCAAGTGGGAAGAGCAAGGCTAAGCATCAGATTTGGCGGATCTTATGGATGTGCCATTTCTAGGAAGGCTGAGAGCTGACATTCTATCCTGGGAATGTGGCAAATATTCCTGGCCACTTCCCAGACTATTAATATCAGCACACAACTGTCTGTTTAGCTTTTCCTGCTTAGAAATTATAGAGGGACCCAACGTAATTTTTTTCTGGGGTCCATCGTAAACTAACCAGTAAAGGCTAAGCAAACAGCTGTGAACAGTTATTAATAGCCTTGGAACATTTTGGGATACTGGCCCATTTCCAAGATTATTAACATCAGCCCCTAGCAGTCGGCTTTTCCTCTGCTGGCTATGAAAATTATGCTGATGCCCACCCCATTTTTTTAAAATTTATTTTACACATTGTAAACACAGCAGGTGCTGAAACAACTCCTATCATTGTCATCTGGTCGCGCTGATCTCAGGGAGACCAGGCAACAATGATTAGAGTTGTGTTCAGCATCTGGTGCCTGGGATCAGTGCAAAATGTACCGCTTTTTCCCAGGTGTCGGTACGTGTCACACCGATAACACACAGATGTCATCCGTGTGTCATTAATGTCCTTTTTTTCAGGACGTTATGCGGCCCGTGCTGCTGTTAAAGATGGACATGTCAGTGTATTTTTCCCATGGACACATAGTCCGTGGAAACACTCTGACTTGTGTGCAGACCCATTCATTTGAATAGGTGTGCATATGTTCATGTCTCCGGTACATGTGAAAATTGTCATCACACGTACCGGAGACACTGATCGCTCATAAGGCCACCATCACACACGAGTAAAAAAAAAAACTAAATACAATAATAAAATAAAAATATATTTCACTAATAAATATTTTTATGAAAAAAGCACATATTTGGCATTGGTGCGTCAGAATAAAAAGTGAGGTAAAAAAACTGTGCTTTATCACAATACCGCCAAACAAAAAGTGGAAGAAAATGCACTCCTAAAGATGAACGTAAGTAAAGTAATGAATGTAAGTAAAAATGGCATCTCTAAAAAAGTGAACTTGTCCCGCAAAAATCAATCTGCCATACAGCTCCATCAGCGGAAAATTAAAGTTAGGGAACTAAGAATAAAGTGATACAAAAATAATTATTTTTTCTACTAAAATTTTTTATTGTGTAAAAGCTCCAAAACAGAAAAATTATAGAAATATGGTATTGCTATAATGTTACTGACCAGAAGAATAAAGCTGCCAAACCAATTTTACCACACACTGAATGGCATTAAAAGAAAAACAAAACAATTCCTGAATTGCTGGGTTTTGTTCATTCTGCCTCTTAAAAATCAAAGGCAATCCAAAAATGTCATGTGCCCATGACAATATTGATACATTTGTATCAATACAAATGTAAATTTGTCCCTCACAAAACAAGCCATCACATGATTCTGTCTGCAGAAATATTAGAGCTCTTAAAATATTTTCAATTCAAAACTAGTTTTTGCAATAAAAAGCATCTTTTAGTGTGTGACATCAGTCAAACATAAAGAATGATATAAATCTGATATCACTGTAATAGCACGAACCGAAAAATAAAGTCATCTAATCACTTACACCACACCAGGAACAGCTTAAAAAATAAATTAAACCAATTCTTGACCTGCTGTTGGTTTGTTTATTCTGCCTCCTGAATAATTGCAGTAAGGCTCGGCTTACATTTAACCTGCACTCTACGCTGAATTCTTACACCGGGGTTTCCATGTAAATCTCTGAAAAAAACATTCTGATAGAACCCTGAGTGGAATATTCCCTACAATGAGGCAGAAGGAAGCACTGTGTGGACATCTTCTGGCTTATGATCCAATGGTGTCTGTCTTTTTAGGCATGCATAAAAGAGTCGTCGGCAACAGTTTTGCTCACTTCTCAAAAGAAGGACACTGCTGAACAGAGGCCAGATGGGAGTCAAGAGTAAATCTGTTGCCCAATTATAGTAAATGAATCCCTCAGGGGTTTCATCTAAATCTCTTCACTCGGAGATTTAGATAGAAACTTCAGTGTAAGTCATCAGCATGTTATGTAAAATGTTCCCAATAAAAGCTTTAAATCAATCCACAAAAAAAGTAAGTCCCACTCAGGTCCATCATCTCTTAACGGAAATATAGGGGGCTTCCATATTACTTATAATACAATAGCTCCCAAAAGAAATCCAGCAAATTCTGCACTCCCAAATTCAAATTCCCTCCCTTCTGAGCCCCACAGTGTGCCTAGTGAACATTTAGTGTCCCCATGTTAGGAATTTCTGTAGCGATGCGAGTTCATTTATTTACAGGTGCATGCCTTCAGAAGCATGAGCTTGGCATAATATACTGTGAAATTCAGCGTACGAGCACTACAATATCAGATTTACAATTTTCACTCAGCAACATTCATTGCTGCTTGTTTCTTGCAAACACACATGGAGTCAAGTTATCACTACACCTGTAGATAAATTCCCAAAGGAATATAATTTCCAAAATAAGGTGGCTTGAGAGGGTATTCTGCTCATCTAGCACTTAGGGGCTCTGTAAATGGAGTCTGCAAACTATTCAAGGAAAATCTTTGCTCCCTGCAGCAGGAATATAACTCTACTTCCTTCCGGAGTCTTTCCGTGGGGCTAAGCAGTACTATACAAGTCACATATGGGGTATTTCTGTGTTCAACAGAAATTGTGGGACAAATTTATTTTGCCATTTTTACCATTTCCCTTGGTGAAAATGTAAAATCTGAGGCATAAACAAAATTTTTGCAGAAAAAATCCAATTATTATTATAGCATTAAATAGGTAAGGATCGAAATAGAACTAAATTTGATTGTTAATCCTTACCTATTTAGTGCCATAATCTAAGCCATTTTCTACTATACTTGTATCAAAAATTCCTTTCCTAACTACACTGTCTAACAGCTATTCTATTTTTTCCTACTTCCTTTGTGATGATGTTCCATTTGAAAATCCCCAGTGCTTGCTGAAATACTCACACATACCCAGAGCCATAACTTTTTTATTTTTATTTTTCCATCAATATGGCCATGTGAGGGCTTGTTTTTTGCTGGACAAGTTGTACTTTTGAACGACACCATTGGCAGGCATTGTGAATATGTTAAAAAACAAAGTACTGCACCTGAATAGATGTGAAGGCATTCATACTGTGTAATTGTAAAGCAGTATACATGTAGGAAAGGATGGATGGTTAGCCTTGAAAAGGCGGACAATGAAAAGTACATTGGGACAGAGTTGGGAGTGTCAGCATATAAATGCTGTACCTGAGATGATGAACTGCTCAGACAGGAAATAAACCTCGACGCGTGTTTTGCATTCACTTCTTCCTTGGGGGGGTACTAAGGTACCGCCTACCTCCTAAGGAAGAAGCGAATGCGAAACACTTGTTTTACAATTACACAGTGTATGAATGCCTTCACATCTGTTCAGGTGCAGTACCTTATTTTTTAGCATTTTCACAATGCCTGCATGCTATTTGGCACCTTTATATTTAACACAACGTTAGCTATGAATTTTGCATTATATCACTTTATTTTTATCATAGTAATATACTTATCACCTTATGAACTTTCTTTTTACCGTTAGTGACCAAATATACATGCCACTCTATTCCTGCTGCAATACCGTTCTTTTCTTTTTTGCACATATGCAATAGCACTTTACCCCTTTTTACCTGCTTACAAGGGATATTTAATTAATTTTTACTATATTGACTGTGTAAATCTGTCTTACCTGCCACAATTATGGTGTATTTATAAAACTATTCTGCTCAGTCCTCACTCTGCCATGTGTTCCCATAACCTTTTCTGAACTTTATGTGATATTTTACCATCAATTTTATCTTAATATTTATAACAATAAAATTTTCAATTTAGTTGGGTTTTAGCGCTTCCCTCTTTTTGATTCTATGAAATTTTTGAATGTTTCCCCTATTTATAACAAAGTTGTCATTCTTTAGGTAACGACATTTTCAAGTAAGTATATTTTATAAAGTGTATCACAGTATGTTATAACTAACATTTCTTTTTTACTTAAAAAAAAAATATGCAGAGTGCTTTTTAATTAGTTATATCAATTTATATATTGAAAAATTAAGTAGAACTAAACCTGTGTTTTCAAACAAAAAAAATGTAGCAAATGCCTCCAGGATGGAACAAGTAGAAAATAAAACACAGATATGGTTATTGCACTTATTAAACTTATGAAAAAACATGCTTTTTATGTTCTTCCTACTATGAACAATTACAGCAGTAAATCACCTTGAGATTCAAAAGAAATTGAAACAGAAAGATGAATCTGTTTTCTCCAGATTATGAGAGATATAAGTCAAGATAAAGTAAGAATGTCCTGCTATAAAATATTCTGGTTGAAATTGTTGGCTGAAGTAAAAACACTGTCAAGACAAATCGTTTTCCCAGCATACAGTCACTTCTTACAGGAGACGTATTCATCCATTAAAAATTAAACCACATACTGTATGTTTTTCAAAAACTGGAGATTACTTACTAAAGACAAGGAAATCATGTCAAGGACAATAAAAGACAATGAGACAAAAAGAAAAGTAATCTAATGCACTGCACTGAAGATGACATTTTAGGTAATGGTACTACATATTAGCAACATACACAGAAACAATATCCAGACTAATACATACACAATTTAAGTTCTAAAGTATAAAGTTTAAACTAGTTTATTAAGTAAATTAAATTTTTTAAAAAATTTACTTTAAAATGAAAAAAAAAGCATGTTTAAAGCATAAAGAAACATGCAGTGTGACATGCATGATCTGCAAGGGGGCATTTAAACCATATCATCTATAGAAAAATGGCAGCTAGGAAATGATTGTCTCCATGATTATTACTATGTCCAAAGGTGTTCTTTGTTCTGGAGGAGATTGACTTTGCTTAGTACACCATTCTAATATAGTATGTTTATTGTACCTGTCTATATTTTTCCCCTTTTCATATGTAAAGCGCCATGGAATAAATGGCGCTATATAAATGTATAATAATAATAATAATAATAATAATAGTATGGATAAAAAGTCATACATCCATCTGATTCAGACTAGTGAACTGATCCAGCAACAAATCAATCGTCCAGAGGTGGAAGCCAACATTGCTTAAGTTAGGAAATTTTTATTTTCTGAGATTGTAACATGAATAACCAAAATAGAAAGCTGGTCGGCATTCCGTGTGATGGCGGTGCATGTGGCGAAAAACAGCAAAATGTAAAGAAATCCCGGCACTCATGCATAGGATAATTGCTTATTTAATCCAGTGAAATCCTAACAAGATGTTACAGCCCATCCAAAAAAAAAAAAATTACTGGGATTGGGCTGAAATGTCTTGTTTGGATTTCACTAGATTAAATAAGCAATTATTCTACACGTGAGTGCCAGTAATGTGAATAAATCCTTAAATCTTTAGCAATCAAATACATGTAAACTATAATTTTTTTTATTATCAGAAAATCAGCCAGACCACTTTTAAAAACTCTTATAGGAAATAAGTAATTACAGGTCCTTCTCAAAAATTAGCATATAGGGCTAAATTTCATTATTTTACATAATGTAATGATTACAATTAAACTTTCATATATTTTAGATTCATTACACACCAACTGAAATCTGTCAGGTCTTTTATTGTTTTAATACTGATGATTTTGGCATACAACTCCTGATAACCCAAAAAACCTGTCTCAAAAAATTAACATATTTCAACCATCCAATAAAATAAAAGTGTTTTTATAAAAGAAACAAAAAAAACATCAAATAAAAAAGTTCAGTTATGCACTCAATACTTGGTCGGGAATCCTTTTGCAGAAATGACTGCTTCAATGCGGCGTGGCATGGAGGCAATCAGCCTGTGACACTGCTGAGGTGTTATGGAGGCCCAGGATGCTTCGATAGCGGCCTTAAGCTCATCCAGAGTGTTGGGTCTTGCGTCTCTCAACTTTCTCTTCACAATATCCCACAGATTCTCTATGGGGTTCAGGTCAGGAGAGTTGGCAGGCCAATTGAGCACAGTAATACCATGGTCAGTAAACCATTTACCAGTGGTTTTGGCACTGTGAGCAGGTGCCAGGTCATGCTGAAAAATGAAATCTTCATCTCCATAAAGCATTTCAGCCGATGGAAGCATGAAGTGCTCCAAAATCTCCTGATAGATAGCTGCATTGACCCTGCCCTTGATGAAACACAGTGGACCAACACCAGCAGCTGACATGGCACCCCACACCATCACTGACTGTGGGTACTTGACACTGGACTTCAGGCATTTTGGCATTTCCTTCTCCCCAGTCTTCCTCCAGACTCTGGCACCTTGCTTTCCGAATGACATGCAAAATTTGCTTTCATCAGAAAAAAGTACTTGGGACCACTTAGCAACAGTCCAGTGCTGCTTCTCTGTAGCCCAGGTCTGGCGCTTCTGCTGCTGTTTATGGTTCAAAAGTGGATTTACCTGGGGAATGCGGCACCTGTAGCCCATTTCCTGCACACGCCTGTGCACGGTGGCTCTGGATGTTTCTACACCAGACTCAGGCAACTGCTTCCTCAGGTCCCCCAAGGTCTGGAATCGGTCCTTCTCCACAATCTTCCTCAGGGTCCGGTCACCTCTTCTCGTTGTACAGCGTTTTCTGCCACATTGTTTCCTTCCAACAGACTTCCCATTGAGGTGCCTTGATACAGCACTCTGGGAACACCCTATTTGTTGAGAAATTTCTTTCTGGGTCTTACCCTCTTGCTTGAGGGTGTCAATGATGGCCTTCTTGACATCAGTCAGGTCGCTAGTCTTACCCATGATGGGGGTTTTGAGTAATGAACCAGGCAGGGAGTTTTTAAAAGCCTCAGTAATCTTTTGCATGTGTTTAGAGTTAATTAGTTGATTCAGAAGATTAGGGTAATAGGTCGTTTAGAGAACCTTTTCTTGATATGCTAATTTTTTGAGACAGGTTTTTTGGGTTATCAGGAGTTGTATGCCAAAATCATCAGTATTAAAACAATAAAAGACCTGACAAATTTCAGTTGGTGTGTAATGAATCTAAAATATATGAAAGTTTAATTGTAATCATTACATTATGGAAAATAATGAAATTTAGCACTATATGCTAATTTTTTGAGAAGGACCTGTATAAAAAACCCTTTTAAGCCATCTACATGGCCATGCAGGTCATAGGAAGCTGAATAAAATGATAACTTTATATCTGTAATCAAGATTTCTTATTCTAGAGATGTTGTATTACAAATATAAAAGGTATGTAAATGAGCAGTTTAGATCTATAGTCCAGACATAGATCTTCCAGAGAATCTGCCTCTAGAGATTATCTTAAAAGAAAGGGAGAGACATGTAACCAGCCCAGTACAGTAGAACTGAACTTTGTCTCATTACAGCATGTTTGCAGCAGCAGTTCCCACACCTCTGATGTACTGCAACATTGACTGCTTCTGAGATGGAGCTGAAGCATTAAGAGAGGACAATAGCACATGTGATTATTGATGTACACCTTCAGTACTAGTCACCCATCACAATGGTGATGCCTCCTTTGGTCTAAAACAATCCCTGGAGGCAGATTATCTGTCATATAAGTGTTCTACCCAGAGTTCTTAACAGCTCATTTACATATAAGAAAAATGTGGACTTCTCTGGAACAAGAACATGATATCTGCAATCCATTGTATCATTTTATTCAGATTTCTACGACCTGCTTGTCTATATTGGCTTATGAGGGTTGATTCTACTGACAGAATCTCTTTAACCACTTTATCTCTGCATGCCCTGGAGGAGAGTTCCATAACTTCATGCAGTGATATATATCAATAAGGGGTTCAGACTATGTTTTCAGGCAGAAAAAAGTTCACATACTTTGGAACATGTTTGTTTTATGCAAAATTGGTAGTTTTTCTAATTTAATAAAAAAATGTAAAGAAAAAAGTGTGAGGACTTCACATTAAGGGTGGGGCCACCCATTGCACAATAGATTTAATTAGATTTATGATTAAAAAGTGGTGTAAATTATAGTGCAAATATATAGCATCTATAGCTGGCATAGATTTCCTTGTCTGGTGCATAGAGTAGCAGAGATGCAATAAATGTAATATTAGTCCAGTGAATGACAATGATTTTGTGAATTTTACTCCACTGTGCTTGCAAAATCACATTTTTCAAAAATCTGAGTAGTAGCATTGTCCAGGTAAAATAATTGGGTGGGATTAGCTAATAATCTACATAAACTTGTCATATTTGCATTTTAACATTCACTGCTATAGGAAATCTATCATGTGGCACATAAAAACTAGTTCCTCTTTAACATCCCCAATAGGAAGCTGAGCAGTCACCTACTGTATATACCTCAATAAAGAATCCTTTGTTTAATACAAAAAAATCTTTACAACAGCTTGCAGTTCCAAAATTTTTGTAAAGTTTAGCTCACTGAAATAAACAACTTACATTAAATGGAAAGGAGACAATAAGGAAAAAGTTATTTTACAGGTCGTAATTTTATATTTTGCTGTGCACGCTAGACTAGAGCATACAATCTGTCTTTGCTTCTTTAATCAGTTCATCAAATATTTTAAGTATTTCATGGATAGGATCTCAGTCTCGTATGTATGTAAAATAAAATGTTATGGTTCTATCATACATATGACAGACCATTAAGTTTTTACTTTATACCCTACAGAACAAGTACCAGAAGACTCATCTGACACACATCTATTTTTTATGGCAGAACGCCACAAAATCATCTTCGGGCATCTGTTTGATCTTGTTCTCATACATCATCTTTTCAGCTCATACTTCCAACACTGTCATATGCAAAATCATCAGTGACTTTTTCTGCCAAGAGGGTTTATTTTTAACAGTTTGGACCTATTTCAAGTTTATAACTTTTACCTCTAGTGTATATATAAATTATTTGACTTTTAGTGTTCAGTATTTGCAAATAGTATTTGTATTTATAAGTGTATATAAAGATGCAATCAAAAATTTTTAACTCCCATTTCCAAGTTAGGTTAATTTGGGCAAGTAAAAAAATTTACATTTTTGATAAACCGAATCAAACAAGAAAATTAATGTAGTTCAACACAATTAATGTAGTAAAGTGATTTCTCCAGTATTAATTTAAAGTTGCATTTTGTGTTGAATTTGCAGTTTTACAATTATTCAACTACATGATAAGTGTTTTAGTACTTTTTGCATATGTTGTAAGCTGCTCAAAAATGTCTAGTCAGGTACCATCTTCTGGCAACAATCCTGAGAAATTTTAGTTCATTGTGCTTGGGCAAAAACCTCTAGTTCATAAATATTCTTGTGATACCTTGATTCTTATGCCTTCTTCAAATGCCACCAAAGATTTTTCATGGCATTCAAGTCAGACTATTATGATGAACAATCCAGAATCTTTTAGATAATTTACTGAAACCAAACCTTGGTTCACTTTGAGGTATATTTGAGAGCATTTTGTTGATTAAAATTAACCCTACATTTCAGCTTCCTTTCACTTTCTTCTAGGAGTTCCTGATATTTGATTAAATCCATATAGCCCTCTACTGATGTAAGTTTACAGTGCCAGAAGAAGTAAATCAGAATATCACCAAATCACCTCCATGCTTTACTGTAGGAAGGGTGTTCTTTTAAGCTACAACACTCCTCCTTCAGATATACTGCTTATCCTTAGGTCCATAAAGCTCCAGTTTTGTTTCCAGGCTATACAGACATGAATCTCAATATGTTTTTGACTTTCTTGTGTGGTTTTGACCAAATTAAAGGTGATTGTCTTACGTTTTGGTCACTAGAGGTGCAAGAAAAGGAATTCAGACATTGAGAACTTCATAATGTAGGAATATAGTGACAGTGAACTTCCTCCTTTTTCAACTAGTTTTGAAATTGTGCCTTTAAATTTGCATTCACAAACTATACTTCCATCTGTATCTCAAGGAATATGTAATCCTTAAAATGTCTTTTGCATCAGTTTCCTTGTTTGTTCAGGGCATTGATATTTGAACTCTCTGTGCTACTATTATGTTGAGAGATTATTTAAACAGAATGGTAATCTTGAATGAGCTTTCAGTTCATGTTAAACAGGTGTAAACAGGTGGCCCACTAGAATGTCAGAGAATATTTTGAATGTTCAAAGCTGTTACAGCAATAACCTTCAAGTGTTCTGAAGCAGGTAAACCCAGTCGGGAATGTTTTACTAGCAAAGCACTTCCAACAAGTATCTGTTTCTTAAAGAGGACCTTTCATCACATCATTCATGTTCAACTGGACACACAATGTAATTGTGGCTGCAGAGCAGAAAAATAAATGTTTCTATTTGTCCTTTATTTTGTCTCTTCATTGTGGAGATATTAGCAATCAAAGAATTAGGCAGCATTGTATTAAAAACAGGCATGATGCGGTTGTGTAAATCACTGCAAGCAAATATTTCCAGATATCATTGCTAGAACATAAAGCTTTAACCAGCACATGTGAATTGCACTGCAAATTATCATGCAAAAAAATAAGCCATATACCAACAAACTCTAGAAACGCTGTTGTAGTCTTTGACCAAAAACGTATTTAAAATGACCTGAGGCTAGGAATGAGGTAATTTTTGGAAATTTGAATGTACTAACTTTAAAAAAAATAATTTACAGTGAATAAATTTACACGAATCTCAATACTGTAAAGCAATAATTGCTCAGATAATACTTGTGGAAGGAGAGGGGAGAGAGGAAATGAGAGAGAATCCATGTGACTAAAAGAGCTTACACTTTATAGGAGAAAGATATAGGACCCTGTTGACCAAAGAGCTTACACATTGCAGAAGAGAGCCTTAAGGGTATGCCACACTAAACAATATCGCTAACGGGATCGCTAAAAAACGTCACTATTTAGCGATCCCGTTAGCGATATTGTTCAGTGCGGCAGCTTCCAGCGACGAGCTTCCTGCTGTGATCTCGCTCGTCGCTGGAATCGTTCCGGACCCTATTTTCTCGTCGGCGCTCCCGCTGGGTAAGTATCTTATCGCTGTGTGGCACCTTTTCTTAGCGATTTAGCGGTACTTTTGTACCGCTAAAGTCGTTAAGAAGATCGCTAACGGCGATAGCGTCGTTAACTATATCGCTAAATGTGACAGCATTTAGCGATATAGAAACAATCCCGCTAGCGATCGCATTAGTATGCGTCGTTATTGTGATCGCTAGCGGGATTGTTTAGTGTGACAGTACCTTTACCCCATGGACTCTGGAGATGGAAAATGACCCCATTGTACAAGGTATAATATAAGATGTCATTGCTGCATGGCATTATGGGGAGGACCTCATGGCAACACAAAATGACATCAATCAGCACTCTAATGCTTAAGTGCAGTACAGTGTAAAATATGATGTATGGCAATTTTTTTTGTTGCAAACTATGAATCAAATTTCACAATGTTCAAATTCACGTGAAACCACAAATTTCAGTAAATTTAACTCAAACTCCATCCACTGTGTCTCTCTCTGCTAATGTCTAACAAAGGCAAAAATAGAAAAAACTGTTTTCCGGCCAGAAGTATGAAAATTTTTAATTCTTTATGGAAATCACGAAAGCGGTTTCCTGGGAACTCCAGAGGGAGGGATTGTCATCAGGGCATAGTTCAAAAACTTGCATCTCTTACATTATAGATTTTCATTATTGACTAGGACATGGACAGCTTACTCATTAAAAGGCACCATCAATATGCTAAGTATTATATGTAGGCTATAGGACAACACCCAATGTCTATTTCATCGATATTTTATCAAGACAATGCTAAACCACATACTACATGCATTAAAACAGAATGGCCTTGCAAATGAAGACTTTGGTTGATATGCTGGCTCATTTGCAGAAACCAGGGCCTAGAAGATCCAGAACTGATGAGCTAGAATCCTACAACAGACAAGAATGATGCAACATTCCTCTCCCAAAGCTCCAGCTATTGGTCTACTCACTTCCCAGATGTTTGTAGACTGTTGAAAGAAAAAAGGTGCATGCTACACACGGCCCTGTTTCAACTTTTTCGAGAAATGCCTCTTTTATCAATCTTTAATTTAGTTTGTTTTGGTTTTTTTTTCGAAAAAAATGGAACACTTTCTGCTTTAATTAAAAGTCTAACTTTTTCCTTTGGATCTGTTTTCCATATTCTGTTGTAAATAAAATATGGCTATAAATACAGAAATTTCCAAATCATTGCTTTCTAGTTTTCCCTAAATATACCCTGTGTCCCAACTCTTTTGGAACTGGGGTTGTAGATAATACTTAATATTAGTAGCATTGCTGTAATGGAATATTGGTTTATCTTCTTCTACCTCTTTGACCAATTGTAATTTCCAATTTAATAGCTTCAATATTCGTTTACAAGAGCTCTTTGAAACTATCTTCAGCTACATAAATAAAATCCATAGAAACAAATGAAAGCTGTATTTAGTGCTGGAGATGAGCATTTCTGCAGCACATGTTTATTCCATCACCTGAATTTAAAATGTAGAGGCATGAAATTGCATCATTTACTACTTAGTAGTTGTTAATTTCAAGCATGAACTAACTGACCAGATGATACAGTACCACGTAATATATACATTTCAATGTTTATTTCGATTCCAAGGATGTGGACTAAGATTTATACTTACTAATTTTGAAGTTGAAATGACATGCATTGTAGTAACGAGAGTCAAATGGTAGAGCTGATGGAGTACAAAAGAAATAATTTTTCACTGTGCCATTTTCTTTCCTTGAGTAACTATTTCAATCTTTTCCAGGAGAATAGACAGATTTATCAAACTACATTTTCAGAAGCAATGAATTATACAGCTGAAATTAAATTCTTGAACCCTCCAACTATTTTTGCTTTGTGATGAAGATGCATTTTGCTAAAGTATAAAACCACAGATGCAGTAGAACATAATGCAGAAAAGAAGATACCATAAAAGCAGTTTTGGTTTTGAAGCATAAAAATGAGCTTTGTAAAATAAATATTAAAATGCAAAAACCGTGTCACTGAAGAGTCACGCAAGTTATAGGAGTATTCCGTCATCATGTTTTCAGTTTATCTTCTGAAGAGCACCTGTTCACACAGAAGTTTTATGCTGTGTGTAGTTTACCGGTGATATAATATGTGCATTCATTTTGTAAACTGTTTCAAAATAGAATGAAAAGCGTGACTTGCACAATGATTATTGATACATGACATTATTTCAAACTCATCTTAGAAATATGTTTTCTTCCTCCACTTATGCGCCACTTCTCTCTTGCTTTCTGAAATCATTTTTTTTCTAAAAACACAGCTAAAGACCATCTCTGGCAAAACAAGCGGGACAGCCTACTCATTGAGGTGCCAATTTTCAGCAACCTACTCAAGTCTAAGAGAATGGGAAAGGGGAGAGTGCAGATACAGAATGACAAAAGTGAAATAAAGAGACACAAAGAATGGCAACAGGGGTTTGTCTAGCTCACCACAAAGCTACAATACTCAACACCCCTGTTTATTATCTGCCATGCTGCTGCTACTGACCATGTGTTTCAGAATCACAAAAAAGGAGGAATCCCTGATGTACCATATATACTCGTGTATAAGCTGAGATTTTCAGCACATTTTTTTGTGCTGAAAATGCTCCCCTTAATTTATAAATGAGTCAGACATCAATACTCACCCTCCATCGCTGGATCTCCATCCTCCCTACATCTCCATTGTCCCAGGCTGGCCTCTTCCTGCTTGTTCCTGTGCAGAGTCTTCATTGACCCTGCTCATGAAGGTAATGAATATGGACGCGTCTCCACTCCCATAGGCGTGAAGTGAATATTCATTACCTTAATGAGCGGGGTCACATGACTGCTCTGCACAGGAACAAGCATGAAGAGCTGTCGGACCCAGGACAATGCAGGGAGGATGGAGATCCAGCAAAGCCAGGAAGGTGAGTGGGGGGCAATGAAACTGTTCATAGGGGCCCTTGGGCACTATTTGTTCATGCTTACCCTCTGGAACTATTTATGTGAACTGTATGCCACTGTTTATGGGGGCACTCTAGCACTGTTTGTGTGCTCTCTGGCATTGTTTATGGGGACAACTGACACTGTTTATGGGGGAATTCTGGTACTGCTTATGTGTACTCTGACTTTGTTTATTGGGGGATTCTGGTACTATTTATGTGTACTGTCTGACATGGTCTATGGGGACAATATGACACTGTGGACAATATGGCACTGTTTATGGGGGCACTTATATGTGTATTCTCTAGGATTGCTTACGTGTACTGTCTGGCACTGTTTATATGGACAACCTGACACTGCTTATGTGTACTGTTTGACACTGTTTATGGGGGCACTCTTGTACTGTTATATGTATTCTTCGGCATTATTTGTGTGTACTCCCTGACTGCTTATGGGGGCGCTCTGGTATTGTTATGTGTACTCAGTGACTGCTTATGGGGGCGCTCTGGTATTATATGTACTCCCTGACTGTTTATGGGGTGCTCTAGTATTGTAATGTGTACTCCCTGACTGCTTATGGGGGCACTCTGGTATTATGTGTACTCCCTGACTGCTTATGGGGGGGCGCTCTTGTATTGTTGTTGGATGAAGGGGACAATCCATACCAGGCTTATACTCGAGTCAATAAGCTTACTCAGTTTTCTGCGACAAATTTAGGTGCCTCGGCTTATACTCGGGTCAGCTTATACTCGAGTATATATGGTATATGTTTCCAGTGTGTAGGAGACATCATTGCAGCTAGACTCCATCTAGTAGCTCCCAGACAACTGAAACTCAATTTATTGAATTGCAGACGATATATACTGCAGGTTGAAGTTATACAATGGCCAGTAATGGTGTTATTCCTCATGTATACACACACAACAGTTTATTCTGAAGTGACAGGTACTATTTAAGCTATTCATTTTTTCTATGTGTTAATGTACTATACTCCAATTGATTCGGTATCTTTTTGCTGAATATAACAAAAGGTTGTCACAATGATCAGGATATAAAACTGACTACAATTTGATATAAGTGCACTATTATATATCAAAGGGAACAGATTGCCTTTTTTATTTTCTTTACAGGAATAACAAACTTTCCGAGCAGCTATGAACATCACACTTGGAGATTTTATTTTTACATGTATAGATATTAATACTTCAGAAAATAATTATTGTAGTACATAGCCCTTTTTTAAACACAAGTACTTGGTATAGGCATTCTTTGTTGAATGGTTAAATGTGTCACTTAAGCCTGTCCACTTCCATTAATTAAAACATTCCACAAAAACAAAGCATTAGATATTTTACCTCCAGATTAATCTACATTTCTGGAATAGAAAGACTAGGTGAGTTGTCCACAACATCTATTATAATTTTTAGATCTTACTGACTGTATGAAACTAAAAACAAACATGAACATATTATGATTCATGCAAAATAAAATATACATTTTGACATGTAGAAGTTTTTAAATGTGTTTAGCTGACATTATACATATTTTTCCCACAGAATTAAAAAATATAATCTTTAATGTATGTTCTATACTGCTATTAAAGTAGGTATGTTCTTCCGGCCTAACAAATTTATCAACATAAATATCTAGTATAATATTTCCATATCTTTATAAGAAATGTATGATATTAAAGATGATCAAACTGTTTAAAATTACATTTTCCCGAAAGATTTGATTTTTGGGGAATTTAATTGCAGTGAATCTAAATTTGCAAAGTATAAAATTACCCAGAAAATACATGTGGAACACTCGAATGTCTCCTACTACTGTATTGAACACTTTATAGGCTTTTTAATGCAAACTGACTTATTAATGTCCAAGTGACCTCAATCTATCTGGCTACGTGAAAACAGATAGCAATCAGTGCACAATAAAATAATTTTTAACAATACATAGTAGTATCAGACTTGTTGGGCTTCTTAAACTGTAGAAATGGTCTCAAAACTATCAATAATTTATTAAGGGCAGATGCATGCCTTGCTGGTGTTTATACACAGGCAGTGCAAATGTAAGAAGCCATAGCTTTTTTTAATGGGATAGGGAAAAAAGCTTTTTCACAAGGCACCCAAGAAGTATTATTTTATTTTACGAAGCAAAAATAGGTGTGCTAAGCAGTTTTGAAGGAAAGTAATAATGGATTCTCAACTAGCAATGAAAAAAGTATCCCTTTCACTATATCAAAATGAGTAAACCATTACAAAGGTTTTTTATTAAGCCTTTTAAAAGATCAGCCCTTTTCTTTTTAGGGAGTAAGAACAGGCTGGCTGCTTTCACAATGAAGAAATAGCTTATTTTCAACAAGCCTTTCAAATTATTCAATTTAATGACTGTGAAGAATATGGGAGGGATTTAAGCCATGCTCATCAACTGTATCATATGATATACCACAGTTCTCCTTCAACACGTGTAGCTGTAATAGGACATCTGGCTCAGCAGGTGGCCCAGCCTTCTCAGCTACAAATAAATTCACCCCCCAACCTACTTAGCTAGTGTCCAAACTCTTACAGGAAAAACACCTGTGGAACCAATGCAGTGTAACTGCTGTAAATGCTTTGTTCAGATAGCTGGGATTTTATAAGGAGAATATGGACTTATCGTATGCCCTGGCTACACATCGGTGATCTCTGGAACCCCCTCTCTGATAATTTTCGAGATTTTTGGAACGGACCAAACTACTTTCAGAATCTATAACTGTTCTAGCACCCCGGGTAGAAATGACACATAAAATGGCTAGAAGGAGCAAGGTAACCAATCAGTGTTCGGTCTTAATGCATAGCAGGGGCCCAGTTGGATCCAATGGTGCCAAAACCACCTCCCTAAGACAGTCCATTTGGGAGTTATGACCCATCTTTGGTTTTAGAATTTTTAGCTGCTAGATGCAAGGGGAGGTCAAGCCCAGGGGGCAGGAGAGGAATGACCCTAAGGGTTTAAATGCTCGTAAAACATGGCATATTGTTTTTCTCTGTGGAGGTAACAATGAAATATTATGTGGGGAGAAGTCAAGGATCAGAGGGGACCATCAGCCTCTAATATGCAGTCCCTCTCCCACAAGCAAGAACTTTAATCTAACTGGTAAGTGACTCTTATATTCTACATAATTTGCCCTACCACTACTGTATTTGTATATTGACCATTGTATATGTTTAACCATTGTGTATATAGTATTTTGTCTAGTGTGCCCTTAAAGTGATTACATATATACTTTAACCTTGGGCTGCTCTTTTATCTCGATTCACAAATCCACAAATCCATGTTCTTGGCTGAACTTTCCATGCTACCGAGCTAGGTTTCTTGACCAATATAATCCCGTTAACAGACAGGCCTTATATCTAATGAGGAACTGGTGGCAGCCACACCGGGCTGATCAGGCGCTGTTTCCCTAGTGCTAGTGAAAGGGGCCTCTCAGCCTGTTAGGTTACGAGCGAGTCTGGTGCCACGTCAGCAACTGTGTTGACCAGATCCTCTCATTCCCTTTGCATCCCTAGGCCCGTATGGACAGGGATTGTTTGTGTAATACTGTGCCATGCTGACCTTACGTGTCCCCAGGGGGTACTGAACATCTATTGGTGCAAGTGTACCACATGATTCCTCAAAAATAATAGTGACAACAGGTGGGGTAATGAAGTGTGGGTTCTTCACATGTGGTGGCAGTGATGAGATTCTGCATGATCAGTCTGGTGATTTAACATAACTAATCATGCGCTAAATCGTTGCAAGTCAATTAATGCATGAGACAGCCAAGATGATTGTCTTTAAAATGAAGGTAGTATCACATTCCAAGCATTAGTGGATGGTGAGATATGGAGCATGAAATTCAAAAGTTTCAAGCATTGTTATCTTTTTGCTCGATAGAGCATGAGTAATGATGAGAAATGACATAGGGAAAAAGTATTGAACACATGAATAAAATGCGGTACAAAAAGCCATTAAAAGCCATGGTACCAGCTGAAATTTATCAGTGATTAGAAACCAATCATGCCATTTACTGGCAAATATTATCATCTGGTTCAACCACCATCATTTTATGAGGTAATAACTCTGGAACAGTTCAATGGATACCACTGATATTTAGATTGTTTTTTTCTGACATATTGCACTTTATGATGCAGGAAAAATTTATCTGATATGACTTGAATTTATTTGTAAAAAAAAAAATCTGAAATTTAGCGAAAATTTGTAAAATGTAGCAATTTTCAATATTTAATTTGTATGCCCTTAAACCAAAGAGGTATGTCACATGAAATAGTTAATAAATAACATTTCCCACATGTCTACTTTAGATTAGCGCAATATTTGAAATATCATTTTTTTTGGATAGGAAGTTAGAAGGGTTAAAAGTTGACCAGTGATTTCGCATTTTTCCAAAAAAATTTACAAAACCATTTTTTTAAGAACCCCATCATGTTTGAAGTGACTTTGAGGGGCCTATATGACAGAAAATAATCAAAATTGACACCATTCTAAAACTGCACCCCTCAAGGTGCCAAAAACAACATTCACGAAGTTTATTAACCTTGCAGGTCCTTGCATTTATGAAATTGGGTAGAAAAAATAAACATTTAACTTTTTTTCTGAAAGAGTTTACTTTAGATCTAAATTTCTTTATATTCACAAGGGTAACAAGAGAAAAAGGACCACAAAATTTGTTGTGCAATTTCTCCTGAACACACTGATACACCATGTGTGTAGGAAAGCTGCCATTTGGGTGCAAGACAGAGCTTGGAAATGAAAGGAACACTGTTTGTCTTTTTGAGCTCAAAATTGTCTGGATTCGAGAGCAGATGCCATGTCGTGTTTGGACAGCCCCTGATGTGTCTAACAAGTGGAAACTCCCCACAAGTGACCCTATTTTGGAAACTAAATCCTAAATTGTATGGTGCAAAAAATTTTTTTTTGCACCATACAATTTATTGTGCAATCTCTCCTGCTTATGCAGATACCCCAAATGTGGGGGAAAACTACTGTTTGGGTGCAAGGCAAACCTCAGAAGGAAAAGAGCACAGTTTGACTTTTTGAAGCACAAAATTGGATAGACGCCAAGTCATGTTTGGAGAACCACTGACATGCCTAAACAGTGGGAAGCCCCACAAGTGACCCCATTTTAGAAACTAGTCCCCATAAGGAATGTATATAGATGTGTGGTGAGCAACTTGAACCTGCAGGTGCTTCACAGAAATTTATAAAGTTGAGCTGTGAAAATAAAAATCAAATTTTTCCCACATAAATGTTATTTTAGCCCAATTTTTTTTTTTTTCAAGGGTAACAGACAAAAATATAACCCAAAATTTGTTGTACAATTTCTCCAGAGTACATAGATACTCCATATGTGGGGGAAAACTTCCATTTGGGCACATGGCAGGGCTGTTATGAAATGCAGACTTTGTTGGAATGGTCTGCGAGTGTTAGCCATATCTCATTTGGAGAAACCCTGATGTATCTAAACAATGGAACACACCATACTTAACTTCATTTTGGAAACTAGACCCCTCAAAGAATTTACCTAGATGTGTGGTGAGCACCTTGAACCCCCAGGTGCGTCACAGAATTTTACAGCTTTGAATGAAAACTAAATATTTTTCCCACAAAAATGCTGTTTTAGCCTCAATCTTTTTCATTTTCACAAGGATAGCATGGGAAAATATACCCCAAATTTTATTGTGCAATTTCTCCTAAGTAAACCGATGCCCCACATGTGAATGAAAAATACTTTTTAGGCACAGTGCAAAGCTCAGAAGGGAAAAATCACCATATATGAGTTCAGATGTTTCTGGAATGGCTTGAGGTTGCCATATCACATTGCCAGAGCCCCTGGAGTTTCAGAAAAGCAGAAACCTTCCATATATGACCTCATTTTACAAATTACATCCCACAATGAATTTATTTAAGGGTGCAGAGCTCATATTGACACCACATGTGTTTCAAAGAATTTTATAACATTGAGCAGTCATGTCACAATGTGACTCGACCCAATGGGTAGTCGGTCAGCGAACAGTGCAACACACACACAACAAGATGATATTGGGGAGAGGAAGGCCCTACCATTAGGGAATGAGTGATGGTCACCACCTGAACTCAAACCCGAGTCTGTTCTTGCACTACCCTAACGCCCTAAGTGGGTCCTTCCCCCCACTGCCATCATGAACCTAGTCCCTCGTTGTCACCTATTACTGCCTTGGCTATTGCACTAGCTGACAAGGGGCTCTAGCCTCACCACTGCAGATAATACACACAGGGGAAAGTGACAAACACCAAAGTGACAAGGTGAAAACACAGCACTTTGCTCCAAACACAGCTGCCAAGCTCTACACTGCAAATAGCACAGCAACAGGACTCCAAACGTGGCTGACACCAGAGAGCTGCTCCTGCAAAGACTGGTCTCAATAGAAAAACTCTATCACCAACCTTCAGCTGATGCATCAGGTGAACATTTAAAGGATGATGGGAATAGTCACCACTCACATCAGCTGACCCATCAACACTGCAGTTACACCATATTGCCAGCAGGGAAAAACTGACATTAACCCCCCCAATGGTCTTGATGGAAAAAAAGCTACATTTAAACTGAGTGGAACCAGAGCAGTCACAAGTCCAAAAATGGACCGTGACAGGTGATGAAAGAATAATTACATTTTTCCCACTAAAATGTTGTTTTAGCTCCAAGTTTTTAATTTTTCTATGTGCTGACAAGAAAAAATGGACCTCAGTTTGCTGTAAAAATTTCTCGTGAGTGCACCAATACCCTACATGCAGTCAGGTAATACATTTCAGGCACAGTGCCAATCTCAGAAGGGGGAGAGCGCCATATTAAAGTGCAGATTTTACTATTATGGTTTGTGGGTGCCATGACCCTCTGGGAGAGCCCCTAAGGTTGCAGAACAGCAAAATCCCTCATAAGTTACCTCATTTTACAAAACATTTCACAATGAATTAATCTAGAGGTCCAGTGATCATATTGACACCACAGGTATGTCACAGAATTTTATATTATTGGGCATTAAAGAAAAATAATTACATTTTTACCACCAAAAATTTTTAAGCCCCAGAATTTACATTTTCCCATAGGTAAGTTGGCAAAAATAGCACCATAATTTGTCACACAATTTCTGCTAAATGTTGAAATACCTCATATATGGCAGTACAGTACTGCCTAGCCATATGGAAAGACTCAGGAAAAACAAAGGGCTATTGCCTCCTGGACCGCATATTTTCCTAGAAAAGATTTCGGACTCCATATATAAAACCCCCAAGTGCTATAAGAGCAGAATCCCCCTCTCAAGTGATCACGTTTTAGAAATTATACCACTTTGGGGATTTATTTACAGGTGTAGTGACAATTTTGAATCCATGGGTGTTTTCCAAAAACAAACCGCAGTGGATGTTGTGGAGGATGGAGAGTGGCAAAATACACCCTCTAGGCAGGGCATAGTGCTTCTTGATCTGTAGCTAAGTATATAGCTTCTGTACGTGACCACATTATTTTTTTTTGGGGGGAGGGGGAGAAAAAATTTACTATATTGTCATCCACAGAGTATTACGTGCTTTGTCTTATATTTTAGTGGGATATAAACTTCAAAACATTTTCTGTATTTAATTAGTCATCCGTAGAGTATTATGTGCTTAGTGAGTGACAAAGATGGCAGAATCCAGTGAGACTACCGAGGAAGCGACTGGAGGAATATTGGAGCCAGACCAAGCAGGCATGAAATTTTAACATTAAATTAAATGGAAAATTTCAGTATGTAAAAGATAAAGCTATTTTCAAACTAATAAAGCAATCTTAGATAGATAGATAGATAGATAGATAGATAGATAGATAGATAGATAGATAGATAGATAGATAGATAGATAGATATTTGGAGATAAATGATGTAGCCACCTAATGTGAACAAGCCCTCTACATACATTGGCATGTAAATGTTTGAGCACAAATGGTCAAAATTACTGTTAATGTGAACAGTTAACCTGAAGATGAAATGGTCTCTTAAAGACCTAAAGTTAAATATGACACATTTCTTTTGTATTTTAAGCAAAAAAAAAAAAATAATATAATAATAATAATAATAATAATAATAATTAATATATGTCAATTTTTCATTTTGAAAATGACAAAGAGAGAAATGGGCTAATCAAAAAGTTTGGGCACCCTTGGAGATTTAAGTAATCCATTACTAAAGCCTTGACTTGATGCCAGTAGGCATTAGAAAGCTGACATCTACCCAATAAACCATTACCACGATTGACACTATACCAGGGCAATCAGAAAGAGCTAGGGCGAATTGTCACAATTGGTGCATCTGTAATGCACCAATTCTGGGGTGGCTATGGACTTGCATTTTTAGGCTGGGAAGGGCCCAATAACCAGGAACCTGATTGCCAAAATGGTATGACCAAACAGGTAAATAAGGTGTATAATGCATTCTAATTCTTATTTTTTATTTTTAAACAACAATATTATTCGCTCTGACTAAAAAATCCTAACTCATAACACTATGCTCTTTATTAGGTACATGCGTGGTAAGTAATTTGTGGCAACAGCTGATATTGTTTTGCATACGGCTGTGACAATATACATAAGCCTAAAATGCTATGCTAGTTGGTAGGTTTACACACAAAGACATGAAGTCAGCAATAGTGTTCTGGCATGTGTGGTTATTAAATTTGCTTGTATAACCATAAACTATTTTTTTCTTTTAAACAAAAATGTAACTAAAAATGGAAAAAAAATTAAATGTGTCCTTTTTACAAGATTACAAATTAAATAAATAATGGCCACAATGTCTGCATAGAGAGGGAACCAACTGTATTACATACCTGGCACCTGAGAGTAGCAGATGTAATTGGAGTTAGCTCAGATTGCATCAAGTTAAGCTTTTAAATACCACTGTCAAGTATAACAGCTGCATTTAAAAGACTGTTGCATTTTGTTGCGGTCGGCACAGCGTCAAAACGACACATGCGGAAGCATCCGCATACATCCGCACGGCCTGCATACCCAATGTTAAAGATAGGGTACACAGGATGCATGCAGAGGTAGTCGGTGCTGAAAGGAAGTGGTGCGGCAGTGGGTGGGGCTTCACGGACGAAGAACGAGCCCTCCAGAATGCTAGTGTGAAACTAGAAATAATTAGCAAACAAAATTGCAACTTATTGGTGTAGGAAAAAAACCGTGTGTGCAGGAAACTATAGTATTATATTGATTAGTATCAGAAAACCCCTTCAACACACCACACAGGACTATATTATATGGACAGTCGAAAAAGGTATCAACCAAACCGCAAAAAGAAACAATTTGACCAAAATGTCCAATAAGATAAATTTTATTATTATACCTCAGATTAAAAACTAAATGGAACATATAAATACAACAAGATAGGATGCGACAACCAGGAAGGGTATATACAGACTCATCTAAAATCACACTAATACAATCGCTGCAATGCAAAATTACCCTATATATACTCGAATATAAAGTGACAAGTGCAGAATTTTTTTTTTTATATAAATAATCAATATTCCCTGAGTATAATAGGGTAAAAAAGTGACAAGTGCAAGTGCATATTCCAACAACCTAATAAACCTAGTATTAACACAATAAAGTGACATGTGTTCTGTTGTTGCAAATAACAACTCATAAAATAATAACAAAGAATAGTGCCAAAAATAATGATATAAATGACCACTATGCAAAACTAAAATTAGTGTAAGACCCAAACATGTAATAGCATTATTATAAGCAACATTTTTAAAGTAGTGTGCCAGGAGATATTGAGTTTATGC
>JARQOD010000005.1:168482030-168520863 GCA_033576555.1 Oophaga sylvatica
GGTTGATACCTCTGTTCTAAAGGAAATTTTAAAGATTCTGTCTAGTGATTCTGCAACTTCTTCGGCTATCTTTCAATACCCTAGGATGTAATTTATCTGTACCAGGAGATTTAAATTAAGTAAAAATTAGCTAAGTGTTCCCTCACCATCTCTCTGTTCATAAATAGTGTGGTCATTTTCTATCTTCAGTAGCACAGTGAAGATCAGTTGATGTAACATTTACTTTCTTAGAGAACACAGATGAAAAATAGGAATTTAAAAGCTTGGCCTTCTCAACATCATTTTTGACCACTTCACACTTTTTATCCTGTGAAAATCCTATAGCATCTTTGACTTTTGCTTTTGACATAACTCCAAAATCCATTTTTATTGCTTTTGGTCTCCCTTGCAAGCCTCGCTTTATTACTGGCCTTAGCTCTTCTAACGTTTGCTCTGCATTCTCTACAAATATCATTATATTCTTCATTACATATGCCCTCCTTTTTCAATTTGATACACTTTTTTATTTCCTGTTTAGCAAGTGTTACTTTAGGTTTGTATCAATTACCTATTATGATATTCTACTTGGCCATTTATGCACTTATCCTTATTAGTTTCTTCATATAGTTTGAGTTGAGAGTCCTCAGTGGTTGATACCTTTTAATGGCTAACTGAAAAGATGGTAACAAATTGCAAGCTTTCGAGACTACTCAGGTCTCTTCATCAGGCTGAACTAATACAAAATCTGAAGAATCACATATTTATACACAAAAACACAGAAAAAATGCAATAGGTAAGACAAGTGACGTGAAGCAGAATAGTCATTATGGCAGAGGGATGAGCATAAATATTGGAACAATTCATAGATAAGGAGAGAAAGTTTTATTACCCTCTGATTGGGGTCTGGTAATGTTTTGTGATGTTTTCACAGGGTATTTGGAGTAAATTCCTTAATTGATGTAATAGGCCATAAAACCATGTGACAGGTTCATTCCAGCATTAAGAGTGTCAAAGGTCACCATCAATTTGTATTCGCAAATTCTTCTCTGCCTCTGAGATGTGAATCTGCTTCTTAGTACCAGTATTTTCATATCTGACATGCTATGATCAGGGGAGCAAAAATGTTTTGCCACAGGTAGATCCATTCTTTTTTCTCTTATTGCGTGGCGATGAGAATTCATCCTTGTTCTCAGTTTTTGCCCGGTCTCCCCCACATACAGACCCCCAGTTGGACATTTAGTACATATAATTAGGTACACAACATTAGATGTGATGCAGCTGAAAGTACCTGGTATCTTGTAGTCCTGATGTGAGTTGGGGATCTTTATCTTGTCCGTGGTCATTATAAATGGACAGGTTTTGCATTTCTTCTGATTGCAAGGCAAGGTTCCTGCAGCTGTTGGGGAGGACAGGGAACTTCTGACAATGATGCTTCTTAGATTTGGGGGCTGTCTAAAACACAGTAGTGGGGGGTCTGGAAATATGGATTGTAACCGGGCATCTTTTTGTAGTAAAGGTTGTAGTTTCCGTGCAGCTCCCCTTAGCACCTCCAGATTTGGATTGTAGGTGACCACTAAAGGCACCCGGTTATTTTCTTCTTTAGCTTTGTAATGTAGCAGGTGATCCCTTGATATTCTGGTGGCTCTTGTAATTTGGTTTTCAATTGTTCTTGGATGGTAGCCCTGATTTAAAAAGGTCTTTCTAAGGCGACCAAGGTGTTCATCTCTATCCATGGGGTTGGAACATATACGGTTTACAAACCCAATTCTTCACACCTACAATACCCATTATGCAAAAAACCTTTGTCACAGGACGTCTGAGAGACTTAGGAACCATCTTTTGCATGTCTGCTACAGCATAAGGAGTAACGTCCAAGGGCAATTTGAAAGCCTAAGGAAAACACTTCCAGAAACCACAGAACAAAAATTACAACAATACTACAACAAACTACGGACCTTTCTGATTCATAACAAAGAAAAGAAACTACACAGACTGCGTCTCAATTCCGGACTCTATACAAACAGATCCAAAACAAAACCTGACAACTCTGACAACCACTCCATTCCAGACACAAAAGCATCTAACTGTGTCATCAATCTCTCGGATTACAAACCCAACAAAGTGGAGCTTGCCGTGCTTTCTAGAGGACTCTCATTTTGTCCCACTAAGGCCCTGGATAAAACCGAACTCTGCAGTGATATGGAACATTTTTTCAGGAGACTGCGCCTGAGGGAATACTTCAATGATACAGAAGATTCAGAAAACACTCGGACTGAAGGAAAAGGGATCTCAACAACCAAGAAGAGATCAGACTGGACACCTCCTCCTGGACGCAACCCTCATTTGGATAAATATATAGACTCATTCAGATATTTGATAAAATCCACCATCATAGCCACCAACAAGAGACAAGCATCCAACATCAGTGCCCAGGAGAGAAAGGCTATACAGTCTCTGAAAACCAACAAAGAAATCATCATTAAACCTGCTGACAAGGGAGGTGCAATAGTCATGATGAACACATCAGACTATATGAAGGAAGCAAACAGACAACTTACAGACACACGCTACTACAGAAAACTGGAGTCGGACCCTACACAGGACTATTACAAGGAACTAAGCAAGTTGGTATCTTGTCTGTCTGACAAATCCATAAGAGCCGATGACCTGATACCAGAGAGTCCAAGAACAGGGACATTCTACATGCTTCCCAAAATCCACAAAGCTGGGAATCCAGGGAGGCCGATTATTTCATGTGTGGACTCCCTTACTGAGCAGGTATCTGGATGGGTAGAGGGCATTCTTAAACCTCTGGTAAAGGATACACCCAGCTACATTCAGGACACAACTGACCTACTGAATAAACTAGCAGCAATAGGTCCTCTACCAGAAGGAACCATCCTGGCCACCATGGATGTGGAATCCTTGTACTCTAATATCCCACACCAGGATGGATTAAATGCCTGCAAAGACTTCATGAAAAACACAGAGAATGATGCTGATTCTGTGGTGAAACTCACAAAATTCATCCTCACCCACAATTACTTTGAATTTGACAACAAGATCTATTTACAGGAGACTGGCACAGCGATGGGAAGTAAAATGGCTCCACAGTATGCAAATCTTTTCATGGCCAAGCTTGAAAGCGACTTTCTGTCCTCATGTCCAACCAGGCCTCGGGCCTACTACCGCTACATTGATGACATTTTAATCATCTGGACGGAGTCTGAGCAACAGCTAAAGACGTTCCACGAACAGTTCAATCAATTTCATCCCACCATCAACTTAACACTTAACTACTCCAGCACTGAAATTAACTTTTTGGACACCATCAGTAAACTGAAGGACAATGAAATAGAGACATCCCTGTATCAGAAGCCAATCGACCGTCCAACATACCTTAAATGGGACAGTTTCCATCCAAAACACATAAAAAACTCTATTGTCTACAGCCAAGCCATCAGATACAACCGTATATGTTCCAACCCCATGGATAGAGATGAACACCTTGGTCGCCTTAGAAAGACCTTTTTAAATCAGGGCTACCATCCAAGAACAATTGAAAACCAAATTACAAGAGCCACCAGAATATCAAGGGATCACCTGCTACATTACAAAGCTAAAGAAGAAAATAACCGGGTGCCTTTAGTGGTCACCTACAATCCAAATCTGGAGGTGCTAAGGGGAGCTGCACGGAAACTACAACCTTTACTACAAAAAGATGCCCGGTTACAATCCATATTTCCAGACCCCCCACTACTGTGTTTTAGGCAGCCCCCAAATCTAAGAAGCATCATTGTCAGAAGTTCCCTGTCCTCCCCAACAGCTGCAGGAACCTTGCCTTGCAATCAGAAGAAATGCAAAACCTGTCCATTTATAATGACCACGGACAAGATAAAGATCCCCAACTCACATCAGGACTACAAGATACCAGGTACTTTCAGCTGCATCACATCTAATGTTGTGTACCTAATTATATGTACTAAATGTCCAACTGGGGGTCTGTATGTGGGGGAGACCGGGCAAAAACTGAGAACAAGGATGAATTCTCATCGCCACGCAATAAGAGAAAAAAGAATGGATCTACCTGTGGCAAAACATTTTTGCTCCCTGATCATAGCATGTCAGATATGAAAATACTGGTACTAAGAAGCAATTCACATCTCAGAGGCAGAGAAGAATTTGCGAATACAAATTGATGGTGACCTTTGACACTCTTAATGCTGGAATGAACCTGTCACATGGTTTTATGGCCTATTACATCAATTAAGGAATTTACTCCAAATACCCTGTGAAAACATCACAAAACATTACCAGACCCCAATCAGAGGGTAATAAAACTTTCTCTCCTTATCTATGAATTGTTCCAATATTTATGCTCATCCCTCTGCCATAATGACTATTCTGCTTCACGTCACTTGTCTTACCTATTGCATTTTTTCTGTGTTTTTGTGTATAAATATGTGATTCTTCAGATTTTGTATTAGTTCAGCCTGATGAAGAGACCTGAGTAGTCTCGAAAGCTTGCAATTTGTTACCATCTTTTCAGTTAGCCATTAAAAGGTATCAACCACTGAGGACTCTCAACTCTAAATATTTTTCTATCTACTGGCTAACACGGTACGAAGATATACATCTTTACTGTTTCATATAGTTTATAAGTTAAACCTTTTATCTTTAAGATATATACTTCATGCTCTCAAACAAATATTTTTTTTTATAATGGCAGGTGTCCAATATTTTCATAGAACATTGATTGTTATTTTTTGCAGATGACATGGATATAATAATTAGAAATAAAATAGCAAATAATATGTTTACTTTGATCATGTAGAGGTTTATAGGTCTTGCAATAAGAAAGGTTATGTGGCTTACTTTTGTATTTTTATGACAGGAGTTGAATTTTAAAGAGAAAAAAAAATACATTTGTCTATTTTATATGAAGTTAAAATAGATTTCCATTTTCCAAAAAGGAGGAGTCATGCTATATACCATAATTAAATAATACATATGTTTAGCCATACACGCTGAGTTTAAGTCTTCCTTCCTTACCTGAACACAAATTAGTTCTACTGAATAAGCAAGCAATGCTAATTAACAGTAAGTGGTATAAATGTCATCAGTTTGTCATCTACTTAGTCACCAAGATCTAAACTAAAGACACTTAAAATAAATGTATAAGGGCCTTCAAGGAAAAATTACTTTAATAGCTCCTTTTAGGAATAAAGAGGTTTCTAAAATGCACCCAGATATATTACATCAATGAGTCGATGCTTCATTTCAATCATTAATTTTACTAGTTAATGTCAATTATTTATCTTGCAGGGCTTGTTCATTTGCTGTGCTTTTGTATGCTTTTCTTACATGGCTTTTTTATGCATCAGCAAAGTGAATATTTCTGAAATCTTAAGCACGTCGCTTATTTTGTCCTTGAAGACTTGAACCATCAAAACTTGTTTTCAAATCTGCAGCATGGCAATTCTTTTATCATTTTTGTAGTGTTTGTTACCCATTCAAATAAATAGGAAAAAAAAAAACTAAAAACGCATTAAAAAATGCACACAAAAACACGCAAAAGATAAACATATCATATGCATAATTTTCCTAACCAACATTGTTTTTTGCTGCAAAAAATCTGCTGCAAATATTCAATATGTGCAGATACACTCACAGTCAAATCTGCAATCTTTCTAATTAGAGTCAAAGAAATACATTTTGGAAATGGCAAAAAATAGGCTAAGTTTACACTATGTAAATATTTCTACACTATGTGGCCAAAAGCATTTCACCTACAAGAGCTTTTGTGACAACCAATTTTAATTCCATATACATTAATATGTAATTAATCACCCTCTCATCTATTTTACTGCTAAAGAAGCTCCCACTCTTCAGTGAGACATTTTGGAGTGTGTTGTGGTAATGTTTGCCCATTCTTCAATTTTTACCATATGAGAGCCATAATTGGGCTTATTGTGAGGTCAACTACCAGCTGGATTTTGCATGCTGATGGAAACAAAGACTTAGTTTTCAAATTTGGAGTTCAAGGTATTTCTGGTAGTTAAATATTTTTGAACCATAATTTAACCTTTTATCTAATGGAGCTATTTTTCGAGACTACTCAGTTATAGCTGAAATAACACGAAAATCTCAAATTTTACCTCCAACAAGTTTGGAAACTGTTTACAATATGAGTTAATAAATTTTTCCTTGGTTATGTTGAAGCATCAATAGTTCACTTCACTGGAACTAACGGACCTAGACTAAACCATGAATAACAGTGCCATAAAACTATTTATCTGACCAAACTTTAGAGTTTGCACAATATAGTCAAGTAGATGTCATTCTGCAGGCATTCACCAAACTCAAACTGACTAATAAGACTGTCAGATAAAAAGCATTATTTGTCACTTATTAGAGCACGTTCCCATTGCTTCAAGATACAGTGACAACTTGACTTATGCTATATCTAATGTCTGGAATTTTGTTTGGGGAAGTAAGATGGTAGCTACTCATGTCATGGAGATCCGGGCGAACGATTTTTCTGCCAATATTAATACGGAGATCTGGAACTATATCTACAAAAGTATATGGACACACTTCTTAATCATTGGGTGCAATCGTACTGAAGGAAATTTTGCTGATAACATAGTAAAGGATACCCAGTGTGTTTCAGCCGAGTACTCTGAGGAGGACATATGCAAATTGTCAAGTCATTAAATATGCTATAGAACACTGTAAAGATGGTCATTAAGAAGTGGCTTAAATTTGGCACAACATTGACATTACATAGAACTGGACGTCCCTCAAAAGACAAGAAGAAATGTGTCTGATAGGCTACCAAGAGGTCTGCAGGATTATTAAAGGAGCTGCAGGAATTTATGGCAAGTAATTCAGTATATGTGGCAACAATCATCTGTATGCTTTTATTTGGCTTGTGGGCTAGGGTAGCAAGATGGAGGCTTTTCCTTACAAACAAAAACATCCAAGCCGAGTTGTGTTTTTTCAAAATCTACATAAAAAAACTGTCAAAAGTATGTAAGAAAATGTGTTTGGTTGAACTTGGCCATGACATAAAAAGGTTAGAACACCATATCAACAGTGAGGCAACATTATGCTTTGAGGCTGTTTTTTGTCAGTCAAAACTGGGGCTTTAGTCAAGGTCGAGAGAATTTTGAACAATTCCAAATATCTGTCAATTTTGTATTAAAACTTTCAGGCCTATGCTAGAAAGCTGAAGATGAATCTCATCTTTCATCATGACAATGACACAAAGCATACCCCTAAATCAACAGAAGAATGGGTTCACAAGAAGATCAAAGCTTTCAGATGGGAAGACATGATAGATTTGGAGTGCTAGTTTAAGAAAGAATGGGTAAAGATTGTCAATTCTGGATAGGTAGATGGGCTATTCTTATATTCTCCTAGCCAAAAAAAACTAAAGTTATTGACAGCGTTAAAAAGGTAGTTTACCAAAAATATTAGTTTATGGGTGTACATATTAATGCAACTATGTTATTTTAGTTATTTTGGTATGTGCATGAAGCGATGGCCGGGGAACCACCACGGTGGGGGCAGATTACGGTCCACAAGATGAGGTGCAAACAACAAAGGGTAAATTTATTGGAAGGCAACGAATGAAGTGGCTAAGGAAGGTGCAAACCGGGTATGCAATGGCAAAATATAGTTTACAAGAATTTGTATTCTTTAGCTGGGCCATCAAATAGCACAGTGCTCCAACTATTATAGGATCAATATATATCACACAGGCAAAACCAAACAATAAACAAAGAATGAGGCTACTCTACGTATAACCTCCCTGACCTCTACTAAACAGGCTGTGTTCTGTCTGTTGAAGCCTAGACTATGCCCTGACATGTGCACAAATGGGAGCAAACTCACAGTGATGTTGGGGACTCAGGTCCTGTCCTGGGGGCCCCCAACAGTCTTGAACGGTGGTGCACACGTCTGTCTGAAAGATCTGTGGAACGTTGTCTTCTCCTTGCTTCAGGGTCCTGGAGGTGCTCCTGGAAACTGTAAATCTCTTTCTCGATCTCTTCGTGGCTTCTCAAAATAGCACAGTACAGCCTCCGTTGCTACACCCAAAGAGTGTTCAATCTCACAAGTCCACTAAGTCTCAGGCTGTGCAACCTTTTTAAACAGCTCCATGCACAGCAGCTCTCAGCAACAGCTCCCAACTCACACGCTCTCAATGGTTTCAACTGCTCCTCTCCTCAGCCTCGGGCAGTTCATTAACGCAGTCCTTTACAGGGGGAGCAGATCATTCCATCATACCAGACAAGGGGGTGCTGTCTCTTAAAGTTGCAGTGTTTTTCTTACTTTCCATAACAGCATCACCCCATTATATGCACACGTTGTGCTTGTGCAGTTGGTATTTTCCACCAAAGAAAAAAGACAAAACTGTATTTTACACATTCTGCAATTTAATTAGATTTCTGAAATGTCATACACCTGTTTATTTTTTCTTTGCAGATTTGACGAAGCTTAATATCTGTAATATGTAAATTCTTACATTTTTTCCAGCGTTTTCACCCAATTTATTGACTGTGGAAAAAAAATGGAATAAAAGGCACTTTTCTAAGCAGAGTTTTCCTGCCAAGAAACATGTTTTTTATGTGGAAATGTGAGAAAAAATACTGTGAACATACCCATAGTTTTTGTTTTTCCACCCAAAAAGATCTGAAAGTTCTGAAAAAGCTTCTTATTGGTATTATTTTTTTACATGGGATTTTAGACGGGGTAAGCAGACTTTTTGTATCCACTGCAGTTCAGGTACAAGCCTGATTCTAAGATGCCACCCTCTCTACTGCCAGAATCTGTACTATACATTGGGTACAGAAAGTATTCAGATGCTTTTAAATTTTGCACTCTTTGTTTTATTGCAGCCATTTAGTAAATTCAAAAAAGATAATTTTTTTCTCATTAATGTACACTCTGCACCCTATCTTGATTAAAAACAGAAATGTAGAAATTTTTGCAAACTTATTGAAAAAGGAAACCTGAAATATCACACAGTCATATGTATTCAGACCCATTGCTCAGACACTCATATTTAGGTCACATGCTGTCTATTTCCTTGTTATCCTCCTTGAGATGGTTCTACTCCTTCATTGGAGTCCAGCTGTGTTTAATTAAACTGATAGGACTTGATTTGTAAAGGTACACACCTGTCTATATAAGACCTCATAGCTCACAGAAAAGATAATCATGAGGATAAAGGAACTGGAAAAGGAGCTCCGAGACAGAATTGTGGCAAGGCACAGATCTGGCCAAGGTTTCAAAAGAATTTCTGCTGTACTCAAGTTTCCTAAGAGCACAGTGGCCTCCATAATCCTTAAATGGAAGACGTTTGGGACCACCAGAATTCTTTCTAGACCTAGTCATCCAGCCAAACTGAGCAATCATGGGAGAAGAGCCTTGGTGAAAGTGGTAAAGAAGAACCACAAGATCACTGTGGCTGAGCTCCACAGATGCAGTAGGGAGATGGGAGAAATTTCCACAAAGTCAACTATCACTGCAGCACTCCACCAGTTGGGCCTTTATGGCAGAGTGGCCCGACAGAAGCCTCTCCTCAGTTTAAGACATATGAAAGCCCGCATAGAATTTGCTAAAAAAAAAAAACACATGAAGGACTCCCAAACTATGAGAAATAAGATTCTCTTGTCTGATGAGATGAATATAGAAATTTTTTGTGATAATTCTACATGGTATGTGTGGAGAAAACCAGGCACTGCTCATCATCTGCCCAATACAATCCCAAAAGTGAAATATGGTGGTGGCAGCATCATGCTATGGGGTGTTTTTCAGCTGCAGGGGCAGGACGACTGGTTGCAATTGAAGGGAATATTAATGCGGCCAAGTACAGAGATATACTGTATGAAAACCTATTCCAGAGTGCTCTGGAACTCAGACTTGGCCGGTTCACCTTCCAACAAGAGAATGACCCTAAGCACACAGCTAAAATAACAAAGGAGTGGCTTCAGAACAACTTTGTGACCATTCTTGATTCGCCCAGCCAGAGCCCTGACCTAAACCCAATTGAGCATCTCTGGACAGACCAGAAAATGGAACTGGAGAGGATCTGCAAGGAAGAATGGCTCTCCAAATCTAGGTGTGAAAAACCTGTTGTATCATTCCCAAGACGACTCATGGCTGTACTAGCTCAAAAGGGTGATTCTACCAATACTGAGCAAATGGTCTGAATACTTCTGACCATGTGATATTTCAGTTTTTATTTTTAATAAATTTGCAAAAATTTCTACATTTCTATTTTTTCAGCCAATATGGGGTGCAGAGTGTATATTAATGAGAAAAAAAAATGATCTTTTTTGAATTTACCAAATGGCTGCAATGAAAAAAAGAGTAAAAAATTTAATGTGGTCTGAATACTTTACGTACCCACTGTAAGTACAAAAAAAAGGGAATGTGGCTCTGGCATCAATTTAACAAAAGACTGCCATAAAGAATTGGAATGACTTACATGTTATTTTTATTTTTTTTATAGCAATGAAGGAAAATCCCCTATTATAGTGATTTACAAAGTTTTACAAATTTTACATACTAGACAAAATTATGAAAATAAACAAAAGTTTATATATTTCACTGCTGAATTTAGGGAAGGACCTTTTCTGTTCCAGAATCACAGGGGCCCACTGCACAATAAAGGCAAGATTTGGCAAGTTTGAAATTGATGAATAGATCCCAGAAGTCAATCCCTCAGAAGATCTCGATGATGCTGACATAGGTGTAAATAGACTACTGATTTTACATTAATGCCTATGAATTTCATTAGCGCTCCTGTAGGTGTAATGTGTAGGTGTTAAATACTTTTGATCATAGAATACAAATCATACATACACACTCCAACATTGAAATTGCAACACAAAGAAGGCAAAGTCGATGAATTATGGAAATCACAGGATTGATAGACAATGCAAGTAATAAAAAAATAGAAACAAATTTTTAAAAATCATGATTTATTCATCGTTGAACATGGGTCGCACATGCAGAAATACACACGCTTTTTGGATGCTATCAGAGGCTATTAATCCCTTTATCCCCATGCAATTTTTCATTTTTTTTTGTTTGCATTTCATTCTCTCCTTTACCGAAAAGCCATAATGTTATTATTTTTCTGTCCACATATCTGTAAGAGAGCTTGCTTTTTTGCAGGATGAGATGTACTTTTGAATAACATCATTCATTTTATCAACTGAGGCACTGGAAAGCAGGAAAAAAGTTTCAAGTGCTTTGACATTGCAAATAAGAGGCAATTTCACAATTTTTTTTAAATTTAACTTTACCATGTTCTCTATTGGGTAAAGCTTACTCAACAACATTATTCTTCAGGCCAGTACAATTACATAAATACCAAGCATGTATAGTTTTGTTTAACCCCTTCATGACCCAGCCTATTTTGACCTTAAAGACCTTGCCATTTTTTGCAATTCTGACCAGTGTCTCTTTATGAGGTAATAACTCAGGAATAGTGTTGAGCGATACGATACCGCAAGTATCGGGTATCGGCCGATATTAGCTCTATCGGCCTTTCGATAATTAGTTCCGATATTTTCGTCTTATCGGATACCGGAATCGGGATTGCCACTGTCACTGTCAGTGTCCGTCGGTCGGGTATGTCAGGAGTCAGCGGCACTTACCTGGCAGAAGATCTCCGGCGGTCACATCCCGGACTGCTTAATGGCCACCATCATCTTTCCCCGGCGGTCACATGCAGTTTCTCGCGATAACTGCAGTGACTGCTGGGTAATCCCGGCCGTAAAGCAGTCAGTCCGATGACGTCACCGCCGGGGAAGCAGGTAATCAGCTGTGCTGCGTCGCGATGACAGGCTCTGCCTGTCATTGCGATGTAGCAGAGCTGGATCATCGTGGGACTGTCGTTACTATGGACTGCGTCGGACAGGTGGTATACTGTTGGTTTGTTTTTTTTCTTTTTTTACAGGAGATCGATGGCGTCGCAGGAATGAGTGTATAATAAAATTAATGAAAACTGTGTTGTCTCTTTTATTTCATTAAAATACTTTTTTCTTGCTTTGTCTTTTTTTTATACATTTAATAACTTTGGGATTAATAATGGATCGGTGTCTTATTGACACCTCTCCATTATTAACCGGGCTTATTGTCACCGTGCAATCAACGGTGACATTAACCCCTTATTACCCCACTTGCCACTGCTACAGGGCAGTGGGAAGAGCCGGGTAAAGTGCCACAATTGGCACATCTTTTGATGCGCCAAATGTGGGGCTGCTGTAGCCTGGTATTATCAGGCTGTTGAGGGCCAAAATCCATGGGCCTTGACAGTCTTTTAATACCAGGCCGCAGCAGTCTGCATTTTACTTGGCTGGCTAACAAAAATAGGGGGACCCATACCCCTATTTTTGTTAATCAGCCAAGATATGCAGACTGCTGTGGCCTGGTATTATCAGGCTTGCAAGGTCCATGGATATTGGATCCTTACCAGCCTGAAAAACCAGGCCTCAGCGGTCTGCTTCATCTGGCTGGTTAACAAAAATAGGGGGGACCCCACGCCAATTTTTTTCGAGGGGATACCCTATTTTTGTTAATCAGCCAAGATATGCAGACTGCTGTGGCCTGGTATTATCAGGCTGGCAAGGTCCATGGATATTGGCTCCTTAACAGCCTGAAAAACCAGGCCTCAGCGGTCTGCTTCATCTGGCTGGTTAACAAAAATAGGGGGGACCCCACGCCAATTTTTTTCGAGGGGATCCCCTATTTTTGTTAATCAGCCAAGATATGCAGACTGCTGTGGCCTGGTATTATCAGGCTGGCAAGGTACATGGATCTTGGCTCCTTAACAGCCTGAAAATCCAGGCCTCAGCGGTCTGCTTCATCTGGCTGGTTAACAAAAATAGGGGGGACCCCACGCCATTTTTTATTCGAAGGAAACCCCTATTTTTGTTAATCAGTTCCCTCTGACGTCACTGATTGTGTCCCTGGCTGACCTGAAGTGAAAGTGGAAAGCAATCAATTAAGCTTTCCACTTCCTCTCCTGTCAGCCAGGAGAGGAGCTCATTCATTTGGGGGTTTACTGTGAGGCTGCAGCATTAGCTGCGGTCCCTGCAGTAAACATTAACCCTTTCTGAAGGATTACACCGTGGGACCTGACTGTGCATGGGATAGGTAAGAATAATTTTGCTTTTTTATTTTATTTTTATTACAGGAAATGGTTTTTGCAGTCAAATAAAAGATGGTCAAAAACATGTGTCTTTATTTCATTAAAATGATTTTTAATTAAAGTGTGTGTGTTTTATTTTTATTTCATGCAATAGGATTAATAATTGATAGTTGTCTAATTGACAGCTCTCAATTATTAACCTGGCTTAAGGTCACCTTTCAATTGCAATGTGGCTTTAACCCCATATTAACCCATTCGCCACCGCTTACAGGGCAATGGGAATAGACGGGCAAAGTGCCAGAAAGGGCAAATCTAATTATAGATTTGTCTTTTCTGGGGTGTCTGGGGGCAGATGTTAGTAGCCAGGGGGGCCAAAAATAATGGTCCCTCTCTGGGCTATTATTATCTGCCCCCATTCGCTGGCTTTGTCTGTCTGGTTGCGAAAATAGGGCGGGAGCCCACGCATTTTTTTTAAACAATTTTACACCTCATATACATATATATATATATATATATATATATATATATATATATACATGTCATTGAATTTGTGACACATATATATATATTTATATTTATAGTTCATACACTTCTACATAATATAATAGCCGCTAATTAAATTGACGGCTTTTGTGAAAACGCAGAACCCGACATGAAATGACACTTGGTGTACATAGGGTTAACCATGTCTTTTCATGTCCTTTGCTATCTGATTTGCACAAACAATTACATCAGTCTATGTGTGCAAAATTTCACACCTGTAGGGGTTAATTAAAGGTGTAAATTCGTAGCAAAAAAGTCAGTTTTTTTTACAACGAATTTACACCTTTAATTAACCCCTACAGGTGTGAAATTTTGCACACATAGACTGATGTAATTGTTTGTGCAAATCAGATTGCAAAGGACATGAAAAGACATGGTTAACCCTATGTACACCAAGTGTCATTTCATGTCGGGTGCTTCTGTCTTTTCACAGAAGCCGGCTTTACCCGGCAATTGAATCAGAGGATATTTTACTATGTAGAAGTGTATAAACTATACATATATGTATATATATATGTCACAATGACATGTATATATATATATATATATATATATATATATATATATATTCTATGTGTGTATATTTAGTGTTTACAAGGAAATAAAGGTTTTTTTTAGTTGCGATATTTTGTTCCCATAGACTTACATGGGACTTCCGGTATCGGAATCGGATATCGCCGATATTTAGTGATATCGGCGATACCATTCCGATCCGATATTTTTAGATATCGAGCAGTATCGCTCAACACTACTCAGGAACGCTTCAACGGATCCTAACGATTCTTGGACTGTTTTTTCGTGACATATTGGGCTTCATGTTAGTGGTAAATTTAGGTCGATAATTTTTGCATTTATTTGTGAAAAAAATTGAATTTTGGCCAAAATTTGGAAAATTTAGCAATTTCCAAATTTTGAATTTTTATTCTGTTAAACAAGAGAGTTATGTGACACAAAATAGTTAATAAATAATATTTTCCAAATGTCTCCTTTACATCAGCACAATTTTGGGAACAACATTTTTTTTGTTAGGAAGTTATAAGGGTTAAAAGTTGACCAGCGATTTCTCATTTTTACAGCAAAATTTACAAAACCATTTTATTTAGGGACCACCTCACATTTGAAGTCACTTTGAGGGGTCTATATGGCAGAAAATACCCAAAAATGACACCATTATAAAAACTGCACCACTCAAGCTACTCAAAACTACATTCAAGAAGATTATTAACCCTTCAGGTGCTTCACAGGAACTAAAGCAACGTGAAAGGAAAAAATGGACATTTTAATTTTTCCAACCAAATTTTTTTTTAGCATCAATTTTTTCATTTTTACATGGGCAACAGGATAAAATGGACCCTAGAATTTGTTGGGCAATTTCTCCTGAGTACACCGATACCTCATATGTGGTCATAAACCACTGTTTGGGAGCACGGCAGGGCTCAGAATGGAAGGAGCGCCATTTGACTTTTTGAATGGAAAATATGCTGGAATATTTAGCGGTTGCCATGTCGCATTTGGAGAGTTCCTGTGTGCCTAAACATTGGAGCTCCCCCACAAGTGACCCCATTTTGGAAACTAGACCCCCCCAAGAAACTTATCTAGATGCAGAGTGAGCACTTTGAACCCCCAGGTGCTTCACAAATTGATCCGTAAAAAAAAGAAAGTACTTTTTTTTCACAAAAATTTTCTTTTAGCCTCAGTTTTTTCATTTTCACATGGGCAACAGGATAAAATGGATCCAAAAATTTGTTGGGCAATTTATCCTGAGTACACGATACCTCATATGTGGTCATAAACCACTGTTTGGGCGCACGGCAGGGCTCAGAAGGGAAGGAGCGCCATTTGACTTTTTGAATGGAAAATATGCTGGAATATTTAGCGGTTGCCATGTCGCATTTGGAGAGTCCCTGTGTGCCTAAGCATTGGAGCTCCCCCACAAGTGACCCTATTTTGGAAACTAGATCCCCAAAGGAGCTTATCTAGATGTGTAGTGAGCACTTTGAACCCCCAAGGGCTACACAGAAGTTTATAACGCCGGGGCATGAAAATAAAAAAAATCATATTTTTTCCACAAACATGATCTTTTAGTCCCCAATTTTTTTTATTTTCCCAAGGGTAACAGGAGAAATTAGACCTCAAAAGTTGTTGTCCAATTTGTCCTGAGTACGCTGATATCCCATATGTGGGAGAAAACTACTGTATGGGCACACGTCGGGGCTTGGAAGAGAAGTAGTGACGTTTTGAAATGCCGACTTGATGGAATGATCTGCGGGTGTCATGTTACGTTTGCAGAGCCCATGATGTGCCTAAACAGTAGAAACCCCCCCAAGTGACCCCATTTTGGAAACTAAATCCCCCAAGGAACTCTTCTAGATGTGTGGTAAGCACTTTGAATCTCCAAGTTCTTCACAGAAGTTTATAACGCAGAGCCGTGAAAATAAAAAAATCATTTTTTTTCCACAAAAATAACTTTTTTAGTCCCCAATTTTTTTCCCAAGGGTAACAGGAGAAATTAGACCCCCAAAGTTGTTGTGCAATTTTTCCCGAGTACGCTGATACCCCATATGTGGGGGTAAACCACTGTTTGGGCACACGGGCTTGGAATAAAGGGAGCACTATTTGACTTTTTGAACGCAAAATTTGCAGAAATCAATGGTGGCGCCATGTCGCGTATGGAGACCCCCTGATGTGCGTAAATAGTGGAAACCCCTCAATTCTAACTCCATCCCTAACCCCAACACACTCCTAACCCTAACCCCTACACACCCCTAACCCTAATACAAACCCTAACCATAACCCTAACCCCAACACACCCCTAACCCTAATCCCAACTCTAACCATAAACCTAACCACAAGCCTAACCCTAATCCCAACCCTAACCCCAAAACACCCCTAACACTTATCTTAACTCTAACCCTATATGTTATAAGGATCTACCAATCAAAAAATGAGGTGTATACAGCAAGGTAGAAGTGCAGGCTTAAAATATAACTTTTAATAATTGCCTTTAAAAAAACGAGAATTTCGTCCAATAATATCAAAGAACAACAAAATGTATCCTAACCACCAGTGACTTGTGAAAAAACAAAATAATTGAATTAAAACCGTCAGTAAAGCAGACTGACTTAATCATACATTAAATAGGGATAGATCTATCTGGACACTATCCACAAAATATCAATGAATGTATGTGCTTATTTCCTCTCATATATTGCACATCAATAATATATCAATGACTGTATGTGCTTATTTCCTCTCATATATTGCACATCAATAATATGGAACAGTCTTACCACATGTCGATATCCACCATGTACTCGTAGATGGGGGAGGCCTTTTTAAGCATAATGCCATACATTACCCCAAACCAGGTGGATACATGTGAACCAAGGACTGACAATCTCCCAACGCGTTTCTCTGGCTAGATCATCAGGGGAGAGTTATGCCATTTTTGTCAGCTGTTATGGTGTCTGTCACCCGCAGCGCCTGTGTGGACTGTTGGACGGGTGCGCATGTCTGAACCACGTGCGTTCTTAAATAGGACGCTAAAACGGTCATATAGTGACGTCAGATCCTGTGCGTTCTCATTCGCGACGTAATATCCTGTGCGTTCTCATTCGCAACGTACTATCCTGTGCGTTCTCATTCGCATCGTAATATCCTGTGCGTTCTCATTCGCAACGTAATATCCTGTGCGTTCTTATTAGCAACGTCATATGACGTGTCTCAAAGGCGCTCCACATCCGAGACATTCAATTGGAACGCAAATTAATCAGTAGTCACTGGTGGTTAGTATACATTTTGTTGTTCTTTGATATTATTGGACGAAATTCTCGTTTTTTTAAAGGCAATTATTAAAAGTTATATTTTAAGCCTGCACTTCTACCTTGCTGTTAACTCTAACCCTAACCACAAACCTAACCCTAATCCCAACCCTAACCCTAATTCCAACCCTAACCCTAATTCCAACCCTAACCCAAATTCCAACCCTAACCCAAATTCCAGCCCTAACCCAAATTCTAACCGTAACCCTAATTCTAACCCTAATGCTAACCCTAACCCTAGTTCTAACCCTAACCCTAAGGCTGGGTTCATATTGCATTTTGCAAGCCCGTTCAACACGTAGCGTTGACAGGTTGGTAACGGTATACCGCTAGTGCAGAGGAATCAGCGATGATTTATCTGTGCTAGCGGTGACGGATCCCAGACGCTGCAGCCCGCGTACAAGGCTCCATCACTGAATGACGGCACGTCACGAACGCATGCCGCTTTACGGCATGCGCCGCGATGCGCACACAAATGGGGTGAATGGCAGCGTTAACGGACTGCGTAACACCGCATTATACAGCGGTGAAACTCAGTCCATCTAACAGACTGCCATAATGCAATATGAACCCAGCCTAACCCTAACCCTGAGTGTCATGGTTTACTGGGTTCTTGGATCAGGTAGTCGCGGGGTTAACTTGGTTGGCCTCTTTCTGGGTCCTGGGAGGCTTTTTATAGCCTCACTGTGAGACCAGTTTTTGTCGTTTAGACTCTGACCTTTGGCTGAGTGTGTCTGACCCTGTGCTTGTGCCAGTGCTTTGTGCCTGTGCTAAGTTTTGTCTGTCTGGTTCTTATTTGGCTGTGTCCCTGTTACGAGTTTTGCCTGTCCCTTTTGTACTGCGTTGCTCCCTCTGTGTATGATCCCTTGGCTGTGTTCTGATTATTCTCTGCCTGCTCCTTTTGTACTGCGTTGTTCCCTCTGTGTATGAACTGGCTATCCTGACTATCCATTCTGTCTATGCCCCTTGGTAACTTTATTTCGTAGTTACCCTTCTAGGAGTTTTCCTTTACCTCATAGCTCTCTGGAGCTTATTCCACGCCCCTAGGCAGTCACGTGCCTGTAGGTCCTCCGGCCTGAAGCATTCTCTATCTGCTACTGCTGCCTCTGAGAGACGTGTGGCCAGCTCCGCCCCTTGGCAGTCACATGCTGCGGAAAGTCCTGTTCCTCAGAAATACACATCTTCCCTGCTGCGGCTCTGCTATACAGGTATCTTTGGGCACAGTTTGTTCACTCAGGACACACGCACTGGCTCAGTGAGCAAGTGCAGTGCGGTGTGCCTGACATTATAAATGACCGTTACATTTTTTTTTTCTGAGGGGGAGATTTAGGAGTGTTATCCCCATGGATCCCATGCAGGTATTAGCAGGTCAGGTGAAACATCTGACGCAAAGGTTCCAGGAGTTGAATGTTGAGAAGCGCATGATGGCTCAGACCCAGCAGCAGCTGGTAGATACCGTACAGGGGGCTGTCGCTGCGGGGTCTCTGGGTACTGGTGGTAGGGATGTATCGTTAGTATCTCCTGAATCTCCAGTTAAACTGCCCGACTACTTCTCAGGGGATAAAAATGAGTTCAGAGCCTTCAGGGAGGTGTGTAAACTTTTTTTTCTCCCTGAGGCCTCGCTCTTCTGGGGATGAGTTCCAGAGGGTGGGGGTCATTATTTCCCTACTTCAGGGGGCCCCACAAGCCTGGGCTTTTTCTCACTCTCCTTCTGCTCCTGAGAGGATGACTGTTGATACGTTTTTTCATGCCCTGGGCCGCATCTATGATGAGCCTGACAGGGTCCATATGGCTGAGGACATGGTAATGAGTTTTCGTCAGGGTAAACATTCAGCCGAGTGGTTCTGTTCGGAGTTCCAATGTTGGGCAGCGGAGGTCTCCTGGAATGATGCCGCCCTTCGATGGCTATTCTGCAGAGGCCTGTCTGAAAGTCTCCAGGACGCCCTGGCCCTTCATCCTCCACCTGATACTTTGGAGGATGCCATAACCAAGGCCTACGAATGAACCGCAGGCTACGCGCCAGGGGTATCATGCAGTGTGAAACCTCACTATTTGCTGGCAGCAAAGAGACTGGAGCCACTACTGAGGTCATGGACATTGGCACCACCTCGCTAAAAGAGAAGGAGAGAAGACATCGCCAGGAGAAACAACTCTGTTTCTATTGTGGAGAGTCCAGACATTGGAGAAAAGATTGCCCCACCTGTCCGTCATCTAAGACGGCGGAAAACTACTAGGTCTGGGTAGCGGTCGAGGAGGCTGCCCAGACCTTCAGGTACTATTTTCCTCATGTTCTAAAGTCGTCTTAAAGGTGGAACTATTGGTAGACAACTATCGTTTTTTCTCGACAGCATTGGTGGACAGTGGTTCATCTCTCAATCTGATCAGTTCCTGTGTCGTCTCCCAACATAAGATAGGGACAGTCAGGCTGGAGACACCCTTAAAATTGTTGCAATCGACTCTTCCCCTCTTACCCAAACAGGGATTCTTTATGCTTCCAAAAGGTTTTCTTTGCAGGTCGGTTCTTCCCACAAGGAAGACATGGAATGTTTTGTCATGGACAAATTGCCCAAAGGGATAGTGCTGGGTATGCCATGGCTTCAACGCCACAACCCGGTGATTGACTGGGAATCAGGGGAGATTATTAAATGGGGATCCCAATGTGTCGACTTTGCCATAAAACTTATTGTCTGAAACTTGCAAAACCTGTCTCAGTGTCTTCTGTTGGTCTGGAGGGTATTCCGGAGTACCTGAAAGACTTTGAGGATGTTTTCTCTGAAAGTGAGGCTGAGGCTCTGCCCCCACATAGATCATTTGACTGTGCTATTGATCTTGTCCCGGGAGCCAAATTGCCCAAGGCCCGTCTGTTTAATTTGTCATGCCCGGAGCGCCTGGCTATGAAGCAATACATCGCTGAAAGTCTTCGCAAAGGGCATATAAGGCCCTCAGTGTCCCCAGTAGCTGCGGGGTTCTTTGTTAAAAAGAAGGATGGCGGTCTACGTCCCTGCCTCGACTTTTGAGAACTTAATAAAATCACAGTCAGGAATACATACTTCCTGCCTCTGATTCCTGATCTCTGTAACCAGCTCTTTGGGGCCAAGTGGTTTTCAAAATTGGACCTCAGGGGGGCTTATAATTTAATAAGAGTACAGGAAGTGGATGAGTGGAAAACTGCTTTTCTTACTACTGAGGGGTTATTTGAGAATCTCGTCATGCCTTTCGGTCTCACCAATGCTCCAGCTGTGTTTCAAAATTTCATTAATGTAGTTTTTTCGGACCTCATTGGCCGTTTTGTTGTGATCTACTTGGATGATATATTGATATATTCCTCTGACAGACATTCTCATTTATCACATGTTAAAACTGTGTTTCAAAGACTAAGGGAAAATCAATTATTTGTTAAGCTGGAGAAATGTTCTTTCTTTGTTCAGGAGCTATCATTTTTGGGTCTCATAATCTCTCCACAGGGGTTTCGTATGGATCCCAAGAAGGTGCAAGCCATTATGGAGTGGGTCCAGCCTCTGGACCTTAGAGGACTCCAGCGCTTCTTGGGATTCGCTAATTACTATCGCAGGTTTATCAAGGGTTTTTCTCAGATTGTGAAACCCCTCACGGATCTCACACGTAAAGGGGCAGATGTTAGGAACTGGTCCCCGTCGGCCAAACAATCTTTTGTAACTTTGAAAAATTGTTTCACATCCGCTCCTGTTCTGGTTCAACCTGACTCATCCAAGCCGTTTGTGGTTGAAGTTGATGCTTCCGAGGTTGGGGTGGGGGCAGTGTTGTCACAGGGACCTACTTCTCTGACTAACCTCAAACCTTGTGCCTATTTCTCGAAAAAATTTTCTCAGGCTGAGAGAAATTATGACGTTGGTAATAGAGAACTCTTAGCAATCAAGTTGGCGTTCGAGGAATGGAGGCATTTTTTGGAGGGGGCGGCTCACCCCATCACAGTCATCACCGACCACAAAAACCTAGAGTATATCAAATCTGCTAAAAGACTGACTCCTAGGAAGGCCCGTTGGTCACTTTTTTTTTCCAGATTTCAATTTTCTATAACTTTTCGCCCAGGGTCTAAAAACGTGAAAGCTGATGCTTTATCACGTAGTTTTGAGCCGCTTTCTGCCCCTGACCCGCCGTTCCCCATTCTTCAACCCAATGTCGTTATAGCTGAACTGTCGTCGGAATTGGAGCGGGAGATTGTGGGGGCTCAATCTTTAGCTCCAAGGTCCAAACCCGAAAACAAATTGTTTGTTCCTCAGCAGTTACGCACCAGGCTCCTGCGGGAGTTCCATGATTCAAAACTGAGTGCTCACCCAGGCATTTCTGCAACACGAGAGGCAGTGGCTAGAGTTTTTTGGTGGCCTTTGATGGCTTCAGATATTAAAAAGCATGTTGCTGCGTGTGGGTATGCGCTCGTTCTAAGAGTTCTCATTGCTGGCCGGCCGGGGAATTGGTGCCTTTGCCAATTACAGGAAGGCCATGGACCCACTTGTCCATGGACTTCATTACCAACCTTCCTTCTTCTCGGGGTAACACGGTTATCTGGGTAGTTGTGGACAGGTTTTCTAAGTTATAAAGAACTGAGAACCAAGAGTCAAAATGCTAAATAAAAAGCTAATTTTATTGAAACAAATTATAAAAATCTCAAACAAGAAAAAAAAAAACAGAAATATGAACATAATCCAACCGTGTGGAGACGTAACTGTGAGCAGATTTAGTACATGAATAAGAAATAGTATGCGGTCATAATAGAAAACCAAAATAAACTGAAAGAACAAAGGTGTCCTGTTAACACCTGCACCACATGAATAGTAGCAAAAGCTGAGCCATAAATATATAAGTCAGAATTTCTGTGGGCCAGTAACTGAGTAGTACAAAGTCACAGTTGTATACATCGTGATACGCAGCGCTGAGTTGGATCCAAGTGCTATTGAAATAAAAGAAAGCTGCACAAGGCAGTTTTAAATGGAAATCCAGATAGATAAGTATCTTGCTGGCACTCAACAGGGACAGCTCAGCGCTGAGATTACAACTCATGAAGCAACAGCTTCATCATTAGGCACACAGCAAAAAATAATAATCAATGATACATCAGCCATTAGTAATAATTACCGGTCATAGTGGTGCTGAAGTGGGCGCAGGACACCGCAATCCCCGACGTACGTTTCGGTTCACCTTCAAGGGGCGTGTTTAAGGGGTTTAGAGGTCTCATTAAATATCCTGCCTATTGATCACATGTCTACAAATGACCATTTGTAGTGCCCCATGTAAAAGCCTGTAATTAGGCAGCAGCCTCTCAGATCGACACCGCGCATGTTCTGATGCCAGAGGGGAGGCTGGATCACCTGGGGCGGCTGGCGCCTAGCCGTTACCCCGGAGACCTGACATACCCACAACAAGCAGGAGCAGAAATAACGCGAGAATATCAGGATCAAGGGCGTATGTTTGAAGAGAGGTCATGTGATCAGTAGGGGCGGAGCTTGTTACATGACATACAAGGCAACAAAAAAAAAAAAAGTTCAAGATGTGTAGATTGACTAAAGATCGGATGGGGGCAATAAATAGAAAGGTATATCTAATCAGCGACATGTGCATCACCCTGTATACAAGGCACATAGAGATTCAAGATGCGCTGTAGGTGCATCAATAACGCCACCACAGAATAAGTTATGAAGCTCCCTGAAATGCTTGATCAGTATGTATGGAGTCAAGTCATGTGGGAGGAGTTTAAATCTAGTGGCAACAGGTCTGGGTATTACAAATCAGGATATTACCATATGAGAAAATAAAACGGAAGTAATGTGTAAAAACACAATATATAACTAGAGGAATAAAGCAACCCATCCATTCATATCAACAGTAATATACACCACCATGTGCACGATGGCACACAGTGGTGTAAAGTACACTATAGATATATTTATACCTCCTCAGCAACACGAATTTAAAGACTCCCGAGCATGTTTAAACAATATATAGGGAGTCAGGTCAAGTGGGAGGAGTTTAAATCTATTGACAGAAAATCAATGAGTTGCGGGTCAGATTATGACTAGGTGGAATACCAGACAAGGTTAATATACAAAACAAAATGATTTAGCAAATAAATTTGTTATAATATAACATTCAAAGCATACATCGTGGAAACATTGTGATGACACAACTAATAATAAAAGAGCAACGCACTAAATACAATGAAGATGAAAAAAACACAATCGTTGTAAATGCATAGTGTTGATGAGTTGTGCCATTACATAAAATCTCCATTGATAGCTATAGTCCATTTGGTGAGAAAGGGATACACAAGTAGATAGTCGTTCTGATTGCCCAGGACAGTCTATGGTACTGATTGCCTATACATCCGAGGATTTCTTTTGTCAAGGAAAGAGACGGAAATCCCCCGCTGGTGAGATAATGTGGATTACTTGAAAGAACAGAAGAAAAAGGAAGTTAAAACCAGCTTTAAAAACAACACATTTAAAAGAAAGGCAAGTGGGGTAAGGAGAAAATCAGTTATATCAACCAATGATAAAACACTGAGAGGCTGCTGCCTAATTACAGGCTTTTACATGGGGCACTACAAATGGTCATTTGTAGACATGTGATCACTAGGGCAGGATATTTAATGAGACCTCTAAACCCCTTAAACACGCCCCCTGAAGAATGTGTACCGAAACGTACGTCGGGGATTGCGGTGTCCTGCGCCCACTTCAGCACCACTATGACCGGTAATTATTACTAATGGCTGATGTATCATTGATTATTATTTTTTGCTGTGTGCCTAATGATGAAGCTGTTGCTTCATGAGTTGTAATCTCAGCGCTGAGCTGTCCCTGTTGAGTGCCAGCAAGATACTTATCTATCTGGATTTCCATTTAAAACTGCCTTGTGCAGCTTTCTTTTATTTCAATCGCACTTGGGTCCAACTCAGCGCTGCGTATCACGATGTATACAACTGTGACTTTGTACTACTCAGTTACTGGCCCACAGAAATTCTGACTTATATATTTATGGCTCAGCTTTTGCTACTATTCATGTGGTGCAGGTGTTAACAGGACACCTTTGTTTTTTCAGTTTGTTATTTTGGTTTTCTATTATGACCGCATACTATTTCTTATTCATGTACTAAATCTGCTCACAGTTACGTCTCCACACGGTTGGATTATGTTCATATTTCTGTTTTTTTTTTTTTTTTTTCTTGTTTGAGATTTTTATAATTTGTTTCAATAAAATTAGCTTTTTATTTAGCATTTTGACTCTTGGTTCTCAGTTCTTTATATGCTAATATGAGTCGCAGCTATGTTGCTATTTAGTGTAATTTAACAGTGGATTTCCACTCCTATTCCCCTAACTAATATGTTTTGGAGGTACCTTTTGTTATGTTCAATTTTTGTGTTTTTCACAGCTTTTTCCTCCAAAGGAAACATGGACTATAAAGCTCGTGAGCAGATATGGCTTACACGTATTAATGAGGTCTTTAGTGACCAATCTAAACCAACTGCAGCAAGCGGTGGTAAGGATATTCAAGAAATGAAAAAAAAGCCTAAAAAACCTGCTATTGAAAAGGACGAGAATCTGGTGGAACCGCGCCTTTTTGATTAAATACATTGAAAAGGTTTGGTACCTAGGGGGTTAAGAGTTCAAATATTTCCGTCATTTGATGTAGATGACTTAGTCTTCAGTCAAAAATGGGAAGAGCTGGCTTCCAGCTGTTCCAAAGGATTCATGGAACTACTTAGCACACAAAATAAAGAAATCTTGGATATGTTGGATTCTGAGATAGAAATTATACAAACCAAATTAAAGCAAGATTTATCTGAGAGTGAATTACTCATAATCCATCAAGAAATTGATGGTGAATTCCAAAAGTGGGAAAAAGAAATCTGTACCAATAAGACCAGTAAGTTCCAAAGGCATGTCAATGCAAACAACAAAATACAATGTATAAATGGAATCGGAAAACACGTCGACCCCGTAATTTTGCTCGTAAGAGATCTACATCCATAACTTCTTATGCCTCAAGTGAAGAGTCCTCCAGATCTAAGACCCCAAGAAATGTAGAAACTACCAATTTAATTCCGAATCGGGAGACTCAAGTTGTTAAACGCAAATTTACATTACCCAATAAACAAGACAAGAGTGACAAGAAAAACAACCTTGAGGTAATCAATTTATCTACACATATCTTAACAGAGTCGCAACTTGAGGTGCTCTCCAAAGGCCTCACATTCTCCCCTACCAATACATATGACTCGTTTACTGCTATTAAGGATCTAAATTTATTTCCAGAAAATTGATCCTTAAAAAACTTTATGCTAAACGGGATCCTAATAATCCAAATTTGGATCAGGCAGAAGATGAGGCTTTACAGGTCTTGGAGGGCCTACTAGATGAGCAGGAATCATCGCCTAGTGGCACATTTCCTCCATCTGCATTTCCACGTTCCACTCGGTTTCCCCTCTTGTCTCTTAGCCCAGCTGTGGAAATTTTTACCAAACTAGTGACAGAGGACTTTAGGCAAATTTCCCATAAACGACACCGGGACAATCTTACAGCTCAACAGCGGCTGTCCCTGAGGGAATTACAATCCCTGGGGGATGTTGTTATAAAACCAGCTGACAAGGGGGGAAACATAGTGGTATGGCCACAGGAATTATATGAAAAAGAGGCGCTCAGACAGTTGAGGGACAGGAGGACATATTTGAGGTTGGATCACAATCCCCTGCGTGCCTTCTCCGCAGAGCTTGAGATGATTCTGAATCATGCTTTCGACGATGGCCTGATTCCCAAGAGGGTCTTGGAGGGACTACTTGTTAGGTATCCCAAAGTACCTACCATTTACTTTGTGCCTAAAATACACAAGTATGCCTCTGAACCGCCGGGGTGTCCTATTGTCTCTGGCATGGGAGTGCTCTGCGAACCTATCTGCAAATTTGTGGACCACTACCTTAAACCTCTTGTGGAATTGCTGCCCTCCTATGCCAGAGACACAATGGACGTCCTTGCCCGAATTAACGGTGTTACTCTGGAGCAAGACATGCTACTTGTGATGGCTGACATCGAGTCACTGTACACATGCATGTCGTTATTTTTTGAGTCATGGAGGTTGGGATGGCCCTTTCGGTGATTTGATTTTGGATTTATTAGAATATATACTTACTCATAACTTTTTCGTTTTTAAGGATAAATATTATTTACAGTTATGTGGCACTGCCATGGGCGTGGCCTGTGTGCCCTCTTTCGCAAATATTTTCCTAGGTTACTGGGAGAGGATGATCTTTGGGGGAGAGGGCGCGCAGGCCGCGGACCATGTGCAGTGCTGGCTAAGGTATCTCGATGATGTACTTATCATCTGGCAAGGTACAGAACAACAGTTACATTCCTTTATGGAAGAATTAAATTTGAATGCCTTTAATATTAAAATTACTTATAATTTCAGTAAAACCGAAGTGGATTTCTTAGATATTAAAATATCGGTGGACGAACTTTGCCATTTACAAACCGATATTTATCGGAAACCCACATCGGTTAATTCACTTCTTCACGCCACCTCAACACATCCCGGCTCCACGGTTAGGGCCATCCCAACAGGGCAATTTTTGAGGCTGCGTAGAGTGTGCTCCTCAGATGCCCGCTTTGAGAGCCAGGCCACAGATCTCAAGGAGAGGTTCAAAATGCATGGGTACAGCAATAGATGTATAAAACAAGGCTATATGAGAGCCAAAAGATGCCAACGTACATCTTTGCTCCATCCACAGAACCCTAACACTGAAAAACGACAAGAGGGCTTTGATTCAGTCAGATTCGTCTCAACCTTCAACGGGGAGTAGTCCGTTATGAAGGAATGTCTCCAGCGCCATTGGAACATCTTAAAAACTGAACCCTCGCTGTCCTCCATTCTGTCTGAGCGTCCACTAATGACGGCCAGACGGAGCCAAAACCTATCCGACCTTTTGGTGCACAGCCACTATCTCCCCACCGTAGGCAACCCTTTTAGTACACGCGGCCCACCACAGGGGTGTTACCCCTGTGGAGATTGCGTGGCATGCAAAAATATTATGCGGACTAAAAATTTCTTGTCATCTGATGGTAGTACCAGTTATACCATCAAACAATATATAACCTGCAAAACAATGCAGGTCATATACTATGCCACCTGCGGTTGCCGCAAGATCTACATAGGGATGACTTCCTGACAGCTTAAAATAAGAACCAGGGAACATGTCCGCGACATCATTGCGGCTGCGGATGTCACGGACCTTACAACATTAAAAACTATACCCAGACATTACAAGCTATTTCACCAATGTAACCCCAAATCATTTATGGTAAGGGGAATACAACAAATACATTGTGGATTTAGAGGTGGGGATGTCAAGCGGCTGCTAGCACAAAAAGAATGCAGATGGATTACTGTCCTGGGAACAATGTCCCCGCACGGTTTAAATGAATCTCACGGCTTTGCATCATTTCTTTGATAACTCAGGCCCAGTGTTTTATCATTGGTTGATATAACTGATTTTCTCCTTACCCCACTTGCCTTTATTTAAATGTGTTGTTTTTAAAGCTGGTTTTAACTTCCTTTTTCTTCTGTTCTTTCAAGTAATCCACATTATCTCACCAGCGGGGGATTTCCGTCTCTTTCCTTGACAAAAGAAATCCTCGGATGTATAGGCAATCAGTACCATAGACTGTCCTGGGCAATCAGAACGACTATCTACTTGTGTATCCCTTTCTTACCAAATGGACTATAGCTATCAATGGAGATTTTATGTAATGGCACAGCTCATCAACACTATGCATTTACATACGATTGTGTTTTTTCATCTTCATTGTATTTAGTGCGTTGCTCTTTTATTATTAGTTGTGTCATCACAATGTTTCCACGATGTATGCTTTGAATGTTATATTATAACAAATGTATTTTCTAAATCATTTTGTTTTGTATATTAACCTTGTCTGGTATTCCACCTAGTCATAATCTGACCCGCAACTCATTGATTTTCTGTCAATAGATTTAAACTCCTCCCACTTGACCTGACTCCCTATATATTGTTTAAACATGCTCGGGAGTCTTTAAATTTGTGTTGCTGAGGAGGTATAAATATATCTATAGTGTACTTTACACCACTGTGTGCCATCGTGCACATGGTGGTGTATATTACTGTTGATATGAATGGATGGGTTGCTTTATTCCTCTAGTTATATATTGTGTTTTTACACATTACTTCCGTTTTATTTTCTCATATGGTAATATCCTGATTTGTAATACCCAGATCTGTTGCCACTAGATTTAAACTCCTCCCACATGACTTGACTCCATACATACTGATCAAGCATTTCAGGGAGCTTCATAACTTATTCTGTGGTGGCGTTATTGATGCACCTACAGCGCATCTTGAATCTCTATGTTCCTTGTATACAGGGTGATGCACATGTCGCTGATTAGATATACCTTTCTATTTATTGCCCCATCTGATCTTTAGTCAATCTACACATCTTGAACTTTTTTTTTGCCTTGTATGTCATGTAACAAGCTCCACCCCTACTGATCACATGACCTCTCTTCAAACATACGCCCTTGATTCTGATATTCTCGCGTTATTTCTGCTCCTGCTTGTTGTGGGTATGTCTGGTCTCCGGGGTAACGGCTAGGCGCCAGCCGCCCCAGGTGATCCAGCCTCCCTCTGGCATCAGAATATGCGCGGTGTCGATCTGAGAGGCTGCTGCCTAATTACAGGCTTTTACATGGGGCACTACAAATGGTCATTTGTAGACATGTGATCACTAGGGCAGGATATTTAATGAGACCTCTAAACCCCTTAAACACGCCCCCTGAAGAATGTGTACCGAAACGTACGTCGGGGATTGCGGTGTCCTGCGCCCACTTCAGCACCACTATGACCGGTAATTATTACTAATGGCTGATGTATCATTGATTATTATTTTTTGCTGTGTGCCTAATGATGAAGCTGTTGCTTCATGAGTTGTAATCTCAGCGCTGAGCTGTCCCTGTTGAGTGCCAGCAAGATACTTATCTATCTGGATTTCCATTTAAAACTGCCTTGTGCAGCTTTCTTTTATTTCAATAGCACTTGGATCCAACTCAGCGCTGCGTATCACGATGTATACAACTGTGACTTTGTACTACTCAGTTACTGGCCCACAGAAATTCTGACTTATATATTTATGGCTCAGCTTTTGCTACCATTTATGTGGTGCAGGTGTTAACAGGACACCTTTGTTTTTTCAGTTTGTTATTTTGGTTTTCTATTATGACCGCATACTATTTCTTATTCATGTACTAAATCTGCTCACAGTTACGTCTCCACACGGTTGGATTATGTTCATATTTCTGTTTTTTTTTTTTCTTGTTTGAGATTTTTATAATTTGTTTCAATAAAATTAGCTTTTTATTTAGCATTTTGACTCTTTGTTCTCAGTTCTTTATATGCTAATATGAGTCGCAGCTATGTTGCTATTTAGTGTAATTTCACAGTGGATTTCCACTCTTATTCACCTAACTAATATGTTTTGGAGGTACCTTTTGTTAGGTTTTCTAAGTTAGCGCATTTTGTACCTATGGCAAGTCTACCTTCTGCAGAGACTCTCGCTAAGCATTTCCTTGCACAGATTGTACGGTTACATGAGATACCTATGAATATTGTATCTGACAGAGGGGCACAATTTGTGGCCAAGTTTTGGCTGGCTTTTTGCAAAAGGTTGGGGATATATTTGTCCTTTTTCTCAGCCTACCACCCAGAGAGTAACGGGCAGACGGAGCGCACCAACCAGTCGCTTGAACAAATTCTTCGATGTTTGATTTCTACTCTGCAAAGCGACTGGTGTGATGCCCTACCGTTAGCGGAGTTCGCCTTCAACAACCGTACCAATCAATCTAACGGTAGGTCACCGTTTTTTATTAATTATGGTTTGAACCCTTTTTTTGGTGAATTCTCACGTTTAGATTCGGGCTGTCCAGGAGCTGAGGACTGTGTTAACCGAATCAGGGATCTGTGGTCAAAAGTTCGGTTAAATATGTTCAGGGCTCAGGAGACTTATAAGCGTTTTGCAGATAAAAAAGGGAACTCTGCTCAGGTGTTGCAGTGTGGGGACAAGGTGTGGCTCTCCATGCGAAACATAAGTCTTCGTCTGCCAAACTGGGGCCCAAGTTCATAGGTCCCTATGAGATCATTGAGGTAATTAACCCTGTGGTGTATCATCTTCGCCTCCTCTCCGCTTTGAAACTCCATAACGTATTCCATAGATCTTTGCTAAAACCCTTAGGATCGGTAGTAGAAGAACCAGCTGCTGTTCCCTCCCCAGTCTTGGTTGATGGGCACATGGAATTTGAGGTACAACATATTGTAGACTCCCGGTGGTCTCGGGGGTCCTTACAGTACCTGGTGCATTGGAAGGGGTACGGTCCAGAGGACCGGTCTTGGGTGCCGGCCAGATCGGTACACGCTGACCGTCTGGTTCGGGCATTCCATGCTCGGAATCTTGGGAAACCTGGGGGTCCAGAGGCCCCCCATTAAGAAGGGGGTACTGTCATGGTTTACTGGGTTCTTGGATCAGGTAGTCGCGGGGTTAACTTGGTTGGCCTCTTTCTGGGTCCTGGGAGGCTTTTTATAGCCTCACTGTGAGACCAGTCTTTGTCGTTTAGACTCTGACCTTTGGCTTAGTGTGTCTGACCCTGTGCTTGTGCCAGTGCTTTGTGCCTGTGCTACATTTTGTTTGTCTAGTTCTGATTTGGCTGTGTCCCTGTTACGAGTTTTGCCTGTCCCTTTTGTACTGCGTTGCTCCTCTGTGTATGATCCCTTGGCTGTGTTCTGATTATTCTCTGCCTGCTCCTTTTGTACTGCGTTGCTCCCTCTGTGTATGACCTGGCTATCCTGACTATCCATTCTGTCTATGCCCCTTGGTAACTTTATTTCGTAGTTACCCTTCTAGGAGTTTTCCTTTACCTCATAGCTCTCTGGAGCTTAGGCCACGCCCCTAGGCAGTCAAGTGCCTGCAGGTCCTCCAGCCTGAAGCATTCTATATCTGCTACTGCAGCCTCTGAGAGACGTGTGGCCGGCTCCGCCCCTTGGCAGTCACATGCTGCGGAAGGTCCTGTTCCTCAGAAACACACGTCTTCCCTGCTGCGGCTCTGCTATACAGGTATCTTTGGGCACAGTTTGTTCACTCAGGACACACGCACTGGCTCAGTGAGCAAGTGCAGTGCGGTGTGCCTGACACTGAGGCCCTTGCACACGTTGCGGATTCACTTGCAGATTTTTCTAAAATCCACAGGTAAAATGACCTGCGTTTTACCTGCGTATTTAGCGTGGATTTACAGCGGTTTTGCTGCGGTTTTTCACTGCGGTTTTACACCTATAATGGAATAGGTGTAAAATTGCTGCGGAATCCGCACAAAGAATTGACATGCTGCGGATTTCAAACCGCAGCAAATCCACGCTGAAAAATCTGCAGCATGTGCACAGCGTTTTTTTTTTACCATTTATTTGCATTATACTGTACATGGTTTCTGGATCTGCTGTGGATCCACAGCGTGTGCACAGGCCCTAATAGGAAAAAAAAAATTCTTTATTTTATTATTTGTCCCTACCTATGACAGGGGGGTTCATTTACTTTTTTTTATTTTGATCACTGTGACAGTTTATCACAGTGATCAAAATAAATTTCTGGACTCTGCAGGGCGCACTACGCATGCGCCAGCCATTTTCCAAGATGGCGGCGCCCATGAAGAATCCCGGGCAGCCGCCGGGACGGATCCAGGAACATCGGTGGACCGGGAGAGGTGAGTAGGGGGGTCGAAAGGTGAGGGGGGGGTCGGAAGGTGAGGGATTGGAAGGTGGGGGCAGCGGAGGCCAGGAGGAGGGGAACAGATAGTGACGGCGGTGACCGATCACCGCCATTGTGGACATCGATGTGGGGGGGGTCAGATCGCGGTCTCCAGCCATGGCAGATGCTATTGCAGCATCGGCCATGGCTGGATTGTAATATTTCACCAATTTAATTGGTGAAATATTACAGATTGCTCTGATTGGCTGTTTCACTTTTAACAGCCAATCAGAGCAATCGTAGCCATGTGGGGGTTAAGCCACCCCCACTGTGTTGATGCACAAAGGGTCTTGTGCCTGCGGGTCGGGTGACCTTTCAGTGACCCGGTCACCCGGCCCGCAGGAACGCGATACTTTCATGACGCCACATAGGCGTCACAGGTTGGATTGGCACCGACTTTCATGACGCCTACGTGGCGTCACAGGTCGGGAAGGGGTCAATTAATTGGTGACAAAAATTCTTAAATTTGTAAAAAAAAAAAACCCTTTTGCTTGTATTGCCATTTTTCAAGACCCGCAACAGTTTTAATTTGTGGGATATAGTGCTGTGTTTCCACTTTGACTGGCATTTGCAATGTCCATTAACAAGGCTAAAGGACAGTCCTTGAAAGTAATAGGGATCGATTTGCAATCCCCATGCTTTTCTCATGGTCAACTTTACGTGGCCTGTTCAAGAGTTGGAACTGCCAAAAATCTGTTCATCTTTGCACCAAAAGGAAAAACCAAAAATGTTTATCAAAAGGCTGCTGAATGAGTTGAAAATAAAATACTATCAATACTTGGGTAATCATTTAGTTAATCTGTGTTGCAAATCTGTAGTGTTAAATAAATTATGTGAAATGTTTTTATGTGCAATATAATCATTATAATTTGTTATAACTAACCACCGTTAGTTACTTTGCCCATGCAACGTAGGACTCTTCATCTTAATAATAACTTATACTGAAATCTCATGAGTAGCAATCAAAATTAAAGTAAAAAATATACCCTTTTATCATAACATAAAAAAGGAATATTTCAGCTTTTCAGTTTCAGCTACAATTGAATGCTACATCGGTAATACTTAGTTAAATGTGAGTCCCACTAGGGCTCACAACAGTATAGTCAGTAAACCCCAAATATGTCTACAACAGCTTTTCAATCTTGTTCTGTATTGTTTCCTGCATTCCTGTCACATCATATGATGACCATAATGTACAGCATGACACCATACAATCTACAATCGATACAGAAACTATACCAACATTTGTTTAGGGATTCAAGGAGTACAACTTTGTGATGGAGCCAAATGGGGGTACAGTATCAAACAAACAATTGCTTTGTTGATGGATATAGAACCGACAAAGAACTGCAGATTATAAATTAATATTCAGTATGATTAACTTAACAACAATCTGTAAAGCAGGCAACACATTAAGTATTTAATGCATTTTGATGCTTTTAACCAGTTATTTGTGCAACAGGCAAAAATGCTACTGACACCAAAGTTATCACCTAATATTAGGTAGTAACTGTAGAGAAGAGAGCAGTGACCATCCTTCAGATGTTCATATACTTCAGATTTTTTGCAATTTGTTCAGTGCAAATACAGCAAAAAACGACCAGCTATGGTCACCTGCTCACTGAACAATAGAGGGCTAACAAAAGGTTTTTTATTAAAAAAGATCACATATCTCTCCACTCATACGGCTTCACCATCAATGTCGGGTCCTCTGCACATTTGTTGTTTTGCATCTCCAGCTTGATGTTCACTTTAGCCAGGGATTCAGGGGGCAACCAAGCCATGAAGTGCACTGCTCATGTTTTAGGGTCTACTTCAATAAGACCTGGCATAGTGTGAACACCAGGTCACAATTTTGGCCACAGACCTCAGGGGTCAAGGTACATGCATAGTTACCTTGTTGGCCTGCTCCCAGCTAGATGCCCCAATATTAAGTACTAGGCCACAGATGTGATGAGACAGAGGCACAAAAAGGATCATACAGTGGACCTGGAGCATTCGGAGAGGTGTGCAATAATGTAAGTATCTTATTTTTACAACTTACGTTTATTATATTTTATGGTCTGGGAAGAACCCAGAGCATAATAAGGGACATAAAACTCATGCAGCAAAACTTTTCTGCTAATCAATTTTCCAGGGAAAAATTTGGCAAATAGGAGACATTGAATTTTGTCTGGTCCGCTCATCTCTAATTAAAAGCTATATTTTAAAAATAGAATTTAAAAAAGTGGGATAAATGATGCTTTTCTTGGGTGCATTACTGGCACTCAAACTCTAAATATATGGATTTAAAAAGTGACACCTACTGCCTATTAGAGCCAACCCCCTGTTAACAACAGGATAAAAGAGGAATTCATCATTGAATAAGATGGAACCCCCCAATCTTTTCATTGCAGTCTTGCGCTGCAGCATGATAAATTTTGAGAGGGATATTGTGTGGTCAACGATGAAGCCTTCAGTTTTGGAATGTCATTCCAGTCTTAATACTGGTATTATTGTTTGTTATATGGTAGCTGGACCCCTGTAGTCTTCATTTCATGTACACTAAAAGCATTATGTTACATTAATGTGGCAATTTTACCAAAGTGTCAAAGAAGCCATTTTTTCAACACCACAATGCCAGGCCACATGTTCATCCTGCTACTGTGAGCCACCTGTATGGCCTATACATTCTCCTATGGCTTACAGCTTCTCTAACTTGTTTGCCATTGAGCATATCTGGGACGTTATTGGTCAGCAATGACAAAGAACACTGCCAGCATCAGATCTTGATGATTTGTGTGTGCACCTCAATTGTATTAAGTGTGGTACAATATCACTCATACAACTATTAGCAACTTCAATGGTAGAACCTAAGACTTATAAGAGCGTTTATTTCTGCATGCGGTGCTCATACTCTATACTGATTAAAGATGTTTTGAAAAATAGGTTTCCATTTTTTCATCGTTTTCATAACAATAACAAATCTATAGTGCAATTTCCATAAATCAAAAACTTTTTCTTCTTGGTTTTAAAAATTCAATGTTAAAGAGTGTGTATATATAATACGCAAAATGCTATACCATAGTCCTTATCAAATAAACTATTATAATATTGATTGCAATGAACACTAACTAGAATTTGCAAATGCTTAAGAATAAAATAACTATATAAACTGTGGGATCACAGCATGCACAGGCACCTTCAGGCTACATATGCTGAACAACAACAGCTAATTAGAGATGATGCGAATAATTAGAGCATTGCATAAACTGAAACAATATGCAATGTGGAATATAGTTTAAAATACATACTTAACATACCATATTCAGTAAACTCATTTGGGATGATCAAGCAAAACAGGACTCAAAACTGAAGAAAATAAAATTCTAACTGGTGTTCGTATTCTCAAGGAATAAGGTATACAAAATGCTGGCTTAAGAATTTTACTTTATGTAGTATACTTGGGCATGGACTGCATTTAACACAAAAAAAATATGGCCTAAATTTGTGTTTTAATGCTCCAATTTCAATTTTGTGGTCATGTGTGTTTTATGAATCTATTGGGTCCAGTTGGTTGGCAGTTGCCTTTTACGCAGAGGAAACCTTATTGTGATTAAATGGACACTGAGTGTGCACCACAGAGTTAAAGGCAATCTGTCAGCAGGTTTTTGCCACATAATGTGAGGACAGCATAAGGTAGAACACAGAATTAAATAATGTTTTACTTATCAAGCTGTGAGCTGGTGTTTACTTACAAAGATAGAATTTTATCACTAGGACATTATCTTTGCCAGGCCTGATGTTCACAACACTGCTAGTCCAACTACACACCCTCCTATGAGAAACAGCTCCCTATCAATAGACAATGTACATAGAGAACTTAATGTGGACTGGGTTAGCTTTCTCAGCTCTGCTGCCTGCCAAATCTAAAAAGTTTGTGTTCGGGTTATGCTGGTTCAGCTAAACGGTTAAAAAAAAAAAAAGGTTGCTTCGGGTACCAGGACAGTAGCCGAACCTCAGTCACATGAATGGGGGGGCCCCGAATATAAATCCATTGTTTACCACCCTGTCATCTGCATGACATCACGGCAAACACTGCCTCTAATCTGTGGTTAGATCATTACCCGCTGGTCAAAGAGCCATGGCTCCCACAGTGTCACAGGCATTGGCTGATGGGACTATTACTCACATCAGCCTTTGCCTTATGCAGCTAATAACAGCGAGAGTAGATGCCAGCTGATAGGAGCAATCATCAGCCAGTGCATGCTATATAGATAAATAAAATAAATTAAAAAATAAAAATAACATAGGTTCCCCTGTATTTTTGTTAACCAGCATGCACAACTGACAGTTGCGGGCTGCAACCCTCAGCTGTCAGCTTTATGATGGTTGGTTATCAAGAATACAGGGGTCCCCGCACTGTTTTTTAAATTACTTTAAACAATTTTTGACAACCAGCCAAACTAAAGCAGACAGCTAGGGGCTGAGCGAGTTCACCATAAGAAATTTCTCACGGTGAACTCATTAAGCTCAGCTCTGCACAGTGAGACTTTCTTTCAGTTCATTGGCCCAGCTGAGAATGCAGCCTAAGTGACCTGTGGTAACCTCGATGATGTCACCACTAGTCACTGATGCTGCACATTATCCCATGGTTTTCAGCCTGCACAGTTCCATTTTGACACCGTCCAGGTTGAAAACCAAGTATTATGGAGAGGCACTGGACAGGTGAGGTATATGGTTGTTTTTTTTTTTTTGCTTTTACAGGAGACCAGAGCTTCATTGGAATGGGCTTAACGTGACTATAATTGTGCTATTTTTAAATAAAGTAAAATGGTGTCTTTTTATTTCAAATAAAGGACTTTATTCTTTTGTGTGATTATTTACAATATGACCATAGGATTAGTAATGGATATGCATCTTATTGATGCCTCTCCATTACTAACCTGTGGGCTTGATGTCACCTGACAATACAAAGGTGACATCAAACCCAAAAATATTACCCCACTTTCCACAGCCACAGGGCAATTGGGAAGAGCTGGGCAAAGCCGGACACATCTAATAGATTAGTTTTTTCTGGGGTGATTGTGGGATACTATTTTTAGGATGGAGGGTGTTATGATTTGGTAGCTGAGGAGAGCAGGCAAAAAAGGAAATACACCAGAGCAGTTGGAAACTATGAGATTGCAGTACCCTGACTAACCACCACAACTAGAGGCAGCCGTGGAGCGTTCCTACGTTGGTCCTAGACGCCTCGTCACAGCCTGAGAAACTAACTACACCTAAAGATAGAAAGAGGAAAGCTATCTGCCCCGGAGCAGATCCCCAAAGAACATAGAAAGCCCCCAAACATGTAATGGCGGTTAGACAAAAAGAAATACTGACACAGACAGAAAATAGTATGAGCAAACGTTGGGGCCCAAACTTACTAAATAGAAAAGGATAGGAAGGGCACTTACTGCAATCCCAAAAAACCCTGAAAAGCACCAACTCTACTAATTTCAAAAACACCTGAGATCACACGACCTCTACCACCTAAATTAGTTCTCTGGTGTAACCAAAAACAAAACAGCAGCCACTGAAAAAACTGGAAAAAGCAAATGTACAAACAACAGTGGCTGAACAGAACTGAGAGGCAAAAGCCCCCAGAGGGGACCCTGAAGGCCCCCACAGAAGTGCAGGACAAAATGCAAAAATCAAGCACAAAAACAAAAAGAAGAAAATGTCTTATCTGTTAGCAGGAGATTCAGACACGACACAGCAGGCTACCAAGGAAACAGGAATCAAGGATTGAGACCAGAACAATTGATCACCGGCAACCCTGATGGGAAGGTGACTCCCTTATATAAGACCAGTCAGTAACACCTGATTCCCAATCCTCACAATCTTCACTGGACAGTCCAGTACCGTTTGTAACCACCAGAGGGAGCTTCTGCTCAGAACTCATTTCCAGCCTATTCACAACAGTACCCCCCTTGAGGAGGGGTCACCGAACCCTCATTTGAGCAACCAGGTCGATCAGGATGAGTTCTATGATACGCACGGATGAGTCTCCTAGCATGGATGTCCGAAGCAAACACCCAAGAATTGTCTTCCTGACCATAACCTCTCCATTTAACCAAATACTGGAGTTTCCGTCTAGAAAAACGAGAATTCAATATTTTCTCAACCACATACTCCAGATTGCCCTCAACCAAAACAGGGTCAGGAGGCACAGTAGTAGGAACCACTGGCTCAACAAACCTCTTCAACAAGGACTTGTGGAACACGTTATGGATCTTAAATGTCCCTGGAAGAAGCAAACGAAAAGAAACAGGGTTAAGAATCTCCATGATCTTATAAGGTCCAATGAACCTAGGCTTAAATTTAGGAGATGCCACTCTCATAGGAATATTTCTTGAGGACAACCAGACCAAGTCCCCCACTTTAAACCGAGGACCATCAGTCCTATGCCGGTTGGCAAACCGCTGGGCCCTCTCCTGAGAGAGGGACAACC
>JARQOD010000005.1:168520963-168565197 GCA_033576555.1 Oophaga sylvatica
GCACACACTCCAATCCATAGATAGAATCTAAAAAAAAGTTTGCACCCATGGATAGATCATGGCCTTTATAAAACATATTAAAAAAATGCAAAATGCAACCAAAATGTGTGCGAATATCCTTATTGACTTAAAATGCATGACCTGTTATATCTGAATGAATAGGGATCCTAAATATTAAAATATAAATTAGGTGTTAATGCAGGTTTAGTTAAATTCCAATGAATAATGAAATCTTCAGTATATGTAATGGCAAAAAAGTAATACCGACTAAGCCTTCAGGAAGCTGGTACCGTATTTCACTATATATAATGTGTACATAAAATATTTAATTATGTGCTTTCAATTTATCCTCATTTTCACATTTCCTTCATAGTTTTCTAATTACATGAATTAAATTATAAAAAGTAGTAAAATGCAGAAGCATTTTAATAATATTTTAAATAAATATAGCTAATTATGGCTAAGTTATATGCTGCTCTTTGTTATTTTGCTCAACGCAGGCTCATAAAATCCGCTGTCTTGACTTATGTACTGGCAGTTTACAGATGTTTTACTCACCTAATTTGTTCTTCTATTCAAAAATAAAACATAGTTTCCCTGGAAACGGCCACATTACATGATAGTTGAGTTATCTCTCCGCTGCAGAATGTTTTCTTAACTAAGAACAAAACCCACACACATTGATGTAGCACATAGTGGTCTACAATTTATCATGATTTCAGGAAATATACAGTGGATTACACACACACACAAACACCTCTATGGTTTTTTTAAAATATCAAAACTAAAAATGATAAAAGACAAACATAAACGTTTTGGATAATATAAGAAGCCCATTCTAATATACTGATGTTTGCTGTTATGCTGCAAAAGAATGAAGAGTTAAATTAATCGTAAGATATCTGAAGAATAATAGCTCAAGAGCATACTATCATATATTTTGTATCTTATAGATTGTGAGCCTTTGCGGGCAGGGTCCCCTCTCCTTCTGTACTTATGTGTGTCCTGTACTGCTCATATTTATTGTACTTGTCTATACTCTCCCCCTCTCACATGTAAAGCACCATGGAATAAATGGCGCTTTAAAAATGAATAATAATAATAATAATAATAATATTGATGAGCAAGCACTAAAATGCTCTGGTGCTCGTTGTTCGGGTTGCGCAAATTGGAATACTCGGGTACTCGACCCGAGCAATGAGCCCAATGTAAGTCTATGGGAAAATCGAGCATTATTGCCGCGATCCCACCCGGGGGTCCTTTTAAAGTCTAAAAACGTCTGAAATGATGGAAACACAGCTCAAATGACACAGGAACATCATGGGGAATACCCCTGGAAGCATTTCTCACTCCCAAGTCACAGCTGTGATCAATGTTGTCAGAGTCTTACGCCATTTTTACAGACGCACCAAAAAACTTACCAAAACTAAACCAAAATGGATTTTCCTGGGAAATATATCAAGGAACATCCTTTCCAGGGTAGTTATTTTATATAAGGCAAAATAATTTACCCAAAGCAAAAATGCTCCTCCACCACTTTGTCTATTTTCACACGTTGCATTTTTGATGCATTTTTCAACGCTACCATTGCTTTCAAGCAATACAAATGCATTTTCTGTGAAATGTCATTGTAGCATTTAACAACCTTATCTGGCCATGTGGTGTGTGACATATTATCAGACACATTCTGTTTCATTTATGAAGGAAAGACTCTAAAAGTCACAAAGCCTATTTTTATAGGGGCATCAGGCGGCATTCATTTTCTTAAAGGGCCATCTACCGGTTATGCTTTGTTGTTCCCATTATTAAACAGTGGGTCTCCTATATTGGTATTGCCTATGCAGTGAGTGGCTGGGTTGCCAAAAATTTGGACGCACCCCAATACCACTTTGACGAGACCTACAGGAGGGCCTCATGAAAAAGTGTTCTAATTATAATAAAATGGGTGTCATGTATGGTGTACAGTTCATATAGCGTCTTGTGCTTGGGTGCGAGGAAAACACATGAGACACAGGTTTGATATAGAAGGACTTGTATTAATTCATACAAGTGGCAAAAAGGGTCACACAGTTTGCAGGTACAGAAGCAGGAGACACAGCAGGCCAGAGTAACTTAAGCTCAGCAATAACTCTCCACAACAGGTTCAGGATCTCTTCTCTGTTACCGTAATTCCATGCAAACGTGGATTTATCAAATAGCAGGTTTCCAGAGTCCACAAGTGTTCCAAAGTTCCTCAGTAGGAAATAGCTGGAGTACAAAGTTCAAGGTTTCCAGGAGTCAGGTCACAGGTTCACTGCAGGCTTGATTCTGAAGCACTGATTGCTCAGCTGAGGCTGCTTAAGAAGCAAGAGGGAGAGAATCAGGGCGGGAACATGAAAGCTGGAAACTCCATATTGACTGAGGGCAAGATAGCTGCAGCAAGACAGAAAGCAAAATGGCCGACGGAAAAACTGAGTTTCAAGAAACATGTACAAAGAACCTTACATTACTCCCCCCTTAGGACAACCTCCGGATGACCTCAGACCAGGCTTGTCTGGGTACCTCTGATGAAACTGGCGGAGCAAGCGAGGAGCATTAACGTTATTGACTGGTTCCCATGAGTTATCCTCCACTGGGTAGCCCTGCCATTTAATCAAATATTGTAACTGATTTCTGCACAACCTGGAATCTAGAATCCTTTCCACCACAAATTCTTCCTGACCATCGACTAGCACTGGGTCAGGGCAAGGAGAAGAACGTCCAGGAAACGTATTGGGTGTTGCAGCCTTTAGTAGGGATACATGAAAGTCAGGGTGGATTCTCATAGTTCTGGGCAGTTGAAGACGACAAGCAACGGCACTTATAATTTTACTGATTTTATAGGGTCCAATGTACTTATGTCCCAACTTAGACGATGGAATCCTTAACTTAAGATTTCTGGTTGACAGCCAGACCAAGTCTCCTACCTTGAAAGCTGGTGCAGGTTTACGAAATTTATCTGCTGCATTCTTGTACCTTTCCTGAGCCAATTCCAGATTTTCCTTTAGAAGATCCATATTCTTTTGTAAAGACGTGATTCTTTCAGCCACTGCTGGCAAGGGCGTTTCTATGGGAAATCGAGGAAGAATGTTAGGATGATAACCTAAATTGGAGTAAAAAGGAGACTGCTTAGTGGAGGCGCTCTGAGAGTTGTTATAAGAGAACTCAGCCAGTGGAAGTAGATCCACCCAATCATCCTGTAGGTGGCAGATAAAGCAGCGGAGATACTGCTCCAGGGTCTGATTGGTTCGTTCTGTCTGTCCATTAGTCTGGGGATGAAAAGCAGAAGAAAGGTTTACTTTAATGTCCAATGCGGCACAGAAATTTTGCCAAAACCTTGAAGTGAATTGCACCCCTCGATCCGAAATGACCTCATCCGGTACTTCATGTAAGCGAAACACATTCTTAATCATCAAATCTGATGTCTGTTTTGCAGTGGGTAAGCCGACACAAGGGATAAAATGAGCTGCCTTTGTTAAACGATCAACCACCACTAGAATGGTGTTCTTCCCTTGAGAGGTTGGTAACTCCACAATGAAGTCCATAGAAATGGATCCCCACGGGCGGGACGGGGTGGGAAGGGGTTGCAACAGACCAGTTGGTGAGGAGCGAGGTGTTTTGCATCTTGCACAGACTTCACATGAAGTGACATATTTTAAAACATCTTTCCTGTAAGTGGGCCACCAAAAGAAACGAGAAAGAAATTCCTGTGTCTTTAAAATTCCTCTATGCCCAGCTATCTTGGAATCGTGGTGTGTTGCAATACTCTCAATCTGACTGTTTCAGGTATATACAGACGTTGTCCCTGAATCCACACACCATTCTTAAAGACAAGAGTTACGTCCCTTGGGGGTTGTGCCAACAAGGAATCTGCATGGTATGCTTCCTTGATGTCCTTAAGTAGGTCTTGATTATCAATCACTCCCAGGAATCTAGAGTCAGGAAGAATAGTCTTAGGAGGAGTAAGTGGACGGGTCTCTGCTGAATGAATCCTAGAGAGTGCATCAGCCTTTCCATTGCCGATCCTGGCCTATAAGAAATTACAAAATTAAATTGGTTTAGGAAAAGATTCCAGCGAGCCTGGCGAGGAGTCAGGCACTTAGCCGACCTGATAAATTCAAGGTTACGATGGTCTGTCAGGACGACTATTTGCTGTGCAGCTCCCTGAAGAAGGTGTCTCCATTCTTTGAAGGCGGCAATAATGGCCAACAACTCTCTATTGCCCACATCGTAGTTCCTCTCAGCCGAAGACAACTGCTGGGAAAAGAAGGCACGGGATGCAAGACATTCTTCTCACGTGTTCTCTGAGAGAGTATAGCTCCAACGGCACCGTCTGAAGCATCCACCTCTATTATGAAGGCAAGCTCGGGGTTGGGATGTACTAAGATAGGTGCGGTGGTAAATTTAACCTTTAGACGGGAAAATGCTTCCTGGGCTTGGGGGGTCCAGGAGAACCTAGACTCTTTCCGGGTAAGTTGGGTGATAGGTGACACTACCTCAGAGAAATTCCTAATGAAACATCTATAGAAGTTGGCAAACCCGATGAAGCGCTGCACCTCCTTCACATTTCTAGGAATTGGCCAATCCTTGATGGCTTGGGTCTTGCTTCCATCCATACTAATCCCTTGTGTAGACAGTACATACCCCAGAAATTGAATTTCGGTCCTATGGAATTCACACTTTTCAAGTTTGATGTAAAGATGGTTTTGTCTTAGAAGTTCTAAGACCATTCTCACATGTCCATGATGTTCCTCTGTGGAGTTAGAAAAAATTAGAATATCATCCAGATAAATCACCACGAATGTATCTAGGAGATCCCTGAAGATGTCATTCACCAAGTGTTGGAAAGTGGCTGAGGCGGTACTCAGACCAAAAGGCATAACTAGATATTCAAAGTGTCCATAGCGTGACCTGAATGCAGTCTTCCATTCATCCCCAGGTCTAATACGGACCAAGTTATAGGCCCCACGGAGATCCAGTTTAGAGAAAATTTTGGCATGCCGCACTCTCTCCAATAACTCAGGGATTAAAGGCAATGGATAACGGTTTCTAATAGTAACCTTATTGAGTTCACTATAGTCTACGCAGGGTCTCAGAGATCCATCTTTCTTCTTCACAAAGAAGATGGGTGCACCTGCAGGAGATGAAGAGGGGCGTATGAAGCCCTTGGCTAGATTTTCGTCCATGTAATCCTTTAAAGCCTTTAGCTCGGGCCCCGCCAGGGGTAGATCTTACCAAAAGGTATCTCTGCTCCAGGCAATAATTCAATTGGACAATCATATGGACGGTGAAGGGGAAGCTGGTCAGCGTTCTTCTTGTCACATAAATCCACATAGTCCTGGTATACAGCTGGTAATTCAGGGACTGACATGGTTCCTTTAGGAACAGAGCAAGCTGAAACTTCTGGACTCATCTGTTTTTCTGGAAAGTGTAATTCCTTGGTCTCCCAGTTAATGGTAGGGTTCTGAGCCTGCAGCCATTGTAGCCCTAGAATAATGGGAAAGTGGGGAGAAGAGATAAGAATAAAGGACAGTTTCTCTTGATGATCTTTACCCATAAGGACCCTCAAAGGCTCCGTTTCCTGATCCACTGTCCAGAGGTCAGCAGAGAGCCATCCACAGTCTCCATCTGTACTGGAGTAGCCTTCTTCACTGAACGTATCCCCCGTTTCAGAGCAAAGGAGATATCCATAAAATTTCCACTTGCCCCTGAGTCGATCATAGCAGAGCTAGACACCCAGACTGAGTCAACCCAGAGTTTGATGGAAAGGAAGCAATGAGAATTGTTTTTCTTACAACTCAGCTGGGACACCGCTGAGGAAACTTGAAAAATTGCAGCGTTTACACAGTCATCGTCCTCAGAAGTGACGGAGTTTAAGTCCGAGAAATCAATATCTGTTGCTGCAGATCTCTCTGGAGCCTGAGGCTCGGACCTGACAGATCTCCTCTCGCAACACTCACAGTGAATGACTGCTGCAGTAGTCTTACGAGAACGGCTGGGGCAGTTTATAATGAAGTGCCCTGACTTACCACAGTAGAAACACAGATTTTCCTTTAAACAATGTTCTTTGCGTGCATCACTAACCCGTCTTTGAAAAGAGTCCACCTGCATGGGTTCAGGTTCAGGTTCCCGTGTGATCCTACTCAAAGGTTCCTTAGCTGGGGAGGAAGGTAGGAAAAGGTTAGTGCGATTACTTTCGAACCATCTCTCTTGCCTGCGTTCAGTCAGACGAGCATCAATACGGATGCAGTAGTTAATAAAGTCACCTAACGCAGTGGGAGGGTCGGCACGAGCAAGTTCATCCTTAATCAGTGGAGACAACCCTTTTCGAAAAATAGATTTTTTGGCGGAACTGTCCCAAGTGGTATCGAGGGCCCATCTCCTGAAATCCAAGCTATATTCGGCTACTGAGCGCTTACCTTGGCGCAAAGTTAACATGGCTGCTTCAGCTGTTGCATGTTATGTTACGGTAGCTGAGGAGTGCAGGTAAAAAAGGAAATACACCAGAGCAGTTGGAATCTATGAGATTGCAGTACCCTGACTAACCACCGCAACTAGAGGCAGCCGTGGAGCGTTCCTACGTTGGTCCTAGACGCCTCGTCACAGCCTGAGAAACTAACTACACCTAAAGATAGAAATAGGAAAGCTATCTGCCCCGGAGCAGAACCCCAAAGATAATAGAAAGCCCCCAAACATGTAATGGCGGTTAGACAAGAGGAAATACTGACACAGAAAGAAAATAGTATGAGCAAACGCTGGGGCCCAAACTATCTAAATAGAAAAGGATAGGAAGGGTACTTACTGCAATCTCAGAAAACCCTGAAAAAACACCAACTCTACTAATTTCAAAATCACCTGAGATCACACGACCTCTACCACCTAAATTAGTTCTCTGGTGTAACAAAAACAAAACAGCAGCCACTGAAAAAAAACTGGAAAAAGCAAAAGTACAAAACACAGTGGCTGGACTAAACTGAGAGGGCAAAAGCCCCCGGAGGGGACCCTGAAGGCCCCCACAGAAGTGCAGGACAAAATGCAAAAATATAGCAAAAACACAAAATAAGAAATTGTCTTATCTGATAGCAGGAGATGCAGACACGACACAGCAGGCTACAAGGGAAACTGGAAAGAAGGATTCAGACCAGAACAATTGATCACCGGCAACCCTGATGGGAAAATGACTCCCTTATATAAGACCAATCAGTAACACCTGATTCCCAGTCCTCACAATCCTCACTAGTACCGCTTGTAACCACCAGAGGGAGCCTCTGCTCAGAACTCATCTCAAACCCATTCACAACAGTACCCCCCCCTTGAGGAGGGGTCACCGAACCCTCATTTGAGCAACCAGGTCGGTCAGGATGAGTTCTCTATGATACGCACGGATAAGTCTCCTAGCATGGATGTCCGAAGCAAACACCCAAGAATTGTCTTCCTGACCATAACCTCTCCATTTAACCAAATACTGGAGTCTTCGTCTAGAAAAACGAGAATCCAATATTTTCTCAACCACATACTCCAGATTGCCCTCAACCAAAACAGGGTCAGGAGGCACAGCAGCAGGAACCACTGGCTCAACAAACCTCTTCAACAAGGACTTGTGGAACACGTTATGGATCTTAAATGTCCCTGGAAGAAGCAAACGAAAAGAAACAGGATTAATAATCTCCATGATCTTATAAGGTCCAATGAACCTAGGCTTAAATTTAGGAGATGCTACTCTCATAGGAATATTCTTTGAGGACAACCAGACCAAGTCCCCCACTTTAAACCGAGGACCATCAGTCCTATGCCTGTTAGCAAACCGCTGGGCCTTCTCCTGAGAGAGGGACAACCTCTCCACTACCTGGTCCCAAATCTGCTGCATACGCTCAACAACAGAGTCAACACCTGGACAGACAGAAGCCTCCATCTGTCCTGAAGAAAATCGAGGGTGAAACCCAGAATTACAGAAAAACGGAGACATCAAAGTGGCAGAGCTAGCCCTATTATTAAGAGCAAACTCAGCCAAAGGCAAAAAAGAGACCCAGTCATCCTGATCAGCAGACACAAAGCATCTTAGATAAGTCTCCAATGTCTGGTTTGTTCTCTCAGTTTGACCATTGGTCTGAGGATGAAATGCCGAGGAGAAAGACAATTGAACACCCAGTTTAGAACAAAAAGTCCTCCAAAATCTGGAAACAAACTGGACTCCTCTGTCAACACAATGTTCTCAGGAATGCCGTGTAAACGAACCACGTGCTGAAGGAACAACGGCACCAATTCAGAGGAGGAAGGCAACTTAGGTAATGGCACAAGATGTATCATTTTGGAAAACCTATCACAAATTACCCAGATGGTGGTCATTCTCTGAGAAACAGGAAGATCGGAAATGAAATCCATAGAGATATGGGTCCATGGTCTCTTGGGCACAGGCAATGGCATCAACAAACCACTAGAGCGAGAGCAAGGCTTGGAGCGAGAGCAAGTCCCGCAGGACTGCACAAATTCCCTGACATCGCGAGACAAGGTAGGCCACCAAAAGGACCGACTAACCAAGTCTCTGGTACCAAAAATTCCGGGATGCCCAGCCAATGCGGAACAATGAATCTCAGACATCACACTCTTTTTCCATTGGTCCGGGACAAACAATTTTCCAACAGGGCAGCGCTCGGGCCTATCCTCCTGACACCCCTCCAGAGCAAGTCTCAAATTGGGCGAGATGGCGGAAAGAACTACACCCTCCTTCAAAATAACAGAGGGATCAGATAGCTCAGGAGAGTCCGCAAGGAAACTCCTCGAGAGGGCATCCGCCTTAACATTCTTAGTGCCAGGAAGAAAGGAAACCACAAAATTAAAACGTGTGAAAAACAAGGCCCACCTGGCCTGTCTAGGATTGAGTCGCTTGGCAGATTCCAGATAGACCAGATTCTTATGGTCCGTAAGGACCACCACCTGATGTTTGGCTCCCTCCAGCCAATGTCTCCACTCTTCAAAAGCCCACTTCATGGCCAATAACTCCCGATTACCCACGTCATAATTACGTTCAGTAGGAGAAAATTTTCGAGAGAAAAAGGCACAAGGGTTACTTTTAGAGGTCTCTGGATCTTTTTGGGACAAAACGGCACCTGCCCAAATTTCAGAGGCATCAACCTCCACCTGAAATGGCAGAGAAACATCAGGCTGCCGTAAAACAGGAGCAGAAGTGAATCTCTGCTTAAGTTCCTGAAACGCAGAGACTGCCTCAGGAGGCCAATTCACCACATCAGAACCCTTTCTGGTCAAATCAGTTAATGGTTTAACAATAACCGAGAAATTACCAATAAATTTACGATAAAAATTGGCAAAACCCAAAAATCTCTGAAGAGCCTTTAATGAAGTAGGTTGGACCCAATCACAGATGGCCTGAACCTTGACCGGGTCCATTTCAATAACAGATGGGGACAAAATGAATCCCAGAAATGAGATCTTCTGTACGCCAAAAAGACACTTTGATCCCTTCACATACAGAGCATTCTCTCTCAAAATCTGGAATACAGTTCGAACATGTTTCACATGAGAGTCCCAGTCATTAGAAAAAATCAAGATATCATCCAAATAAACAATCAGAAACTTGTCCACAAAATCCCTGAAAATGTCATTCATGAAGGACTGGAAGACGGAAGGAGCATTAGTGAGCCCAAAGGGCATCACAAGGTACTCAAAATGCCCTTCAGGGGTGTTAAATGCCGTCTTCCATTCATCCCCGTGCTTAATGCGAATAAGGTTATACGCCCCCCTGAGGTCAAGCTTGGTAAACCAAGTAGCGTTTTTCACCCTGGAAAACAGGTCAGAAATCAAGGGTAACGGGTATTGATATTTCACAGTAATATTGTTCAAGAGACGATAATCAATACACGGCCTTAATGAACCATCTTTTTGGCCACAAAGAAAAAACCGGCACCTAAGGGTGAAGAGGATGGTCTGATACGACCCTTCTCCAATGATTCCTTCATATAAGACCGCATAGCGTCATGTTCAGGTACAGACAAGTTAAAAAGGCGACCTTTAGGGAATTTACTACCTGGCACTAATTCAATAGCGCAGTCATAGCTCCTATGGGGAGGTAAGGATGCAGATTTACTTTCGCTAAACACATCAGAAAAATCAAACAAAAAGTCAGGAACATCCTCAGCCTGGGGGAGGCAGAAAAAACAGGAGTGTTGGTATTAACACATTGGCAGCCCCAACTGGTTACAGACACAGATTTCCAATCCAAAACAGGATTATGAGACTGTAACCAAGGGAAACCCAGCACTATAATGTCATGCAGATTATATAGAACCAAAAATTTGCAGCACTCCTGGTGATCAGGTTCAACCCTCATTATCACCTGAGTAGAAAACTGGGGTTTATTCTCAGCCAAAGGGGTAGAATCGATCCCCAGTAAAGGAATAGACTTCTGTAGGGGTATCAAGGGAAACCCACAACGTTTAGCAAAATCATAATCCATCAGGTTAATAGCTGCTCCAGAATCAACGAAAGCCTGAGCAGAAAATGAGGACAGAGAGCACCCAAAGCCTGAAAAAATGCATCAACATTAGGGTTGAGCATTCCGATACCAAAACCCCATTCCGATACCTGAAATCCAATGTAAGTCTATGGGAACAAAATATCGGAAGTTAAAACTTCCGATATTTTGTTCCCATAGACTTACATTGGATTTCAGGTATCGGAATGGGGTTTTGGTATCGGAATGCTCAACCCTAATCAACATCACTCAAAACAGGATCCCCAGGAATCAGGGAAAAAGCCCAATCCTGAGGACCGCCGCGCAGGAGAGAGATGATAATTTGAACCTGCTGCGCTGCGTTTCCTGAGGACTTAGATTTTAAGGCAAGAAACAATTTACAATTATTTTTGAAATTCTGAAACTTAGCTCGATCCCCTAAAAACAAATCTGGCATGGGGATCCTAGGTTCCACAACAGGCAACCTAGCAAGATATGCAGCAATACTCTGAACCTCAGTGGCAAGCTGATCCACACGGCCAGACAACTGTGCAAACTCCATTGGGAGAAAAGATCCTCCCCAGCACCCAGAGATACAGAGGGAAAAAAAAAAAATGCAACAAACAGAAAAATATCTCTGACAACTTTTCTTCCTTCAAAATATTTTTTCCCTTCTGTGAGTACCATACAATTTTTATGGCCGGTGATACTGTTATGTTACGGTAGCTGAGGAGTGCAGGTAAAAAAGGAAATACACCAGAGCAGTTGGAATCTATGAGATTGCAGTACCCTGACTAACCACCGCAACTAGAGGCAGCCGTGGAGCGTTCCTACGTTGGTCCTAGATGCCTCGTCACAGCCTGAGAAACTAACTACACCTAAAGATAGAAATAGGAAAGCTATCTGCCCCGGAGCAGAACCCCAAAGATAATAGAAAGCCCCCAAACATGTAATGGCGGTTAGTCAAGAGGAAATACTGACACAGAAAGAAAATAGTATGAGCAAACGCTGGGGCCCAAACTATCTAAATAGAAAAGGATAGGAAGGGTACTTACTGCAATCTCAGAAAACCCTGAAAAAACACCAACTCTACTAATTTCAAAATCACCTGAGATCACACGACCTCTACCACCTAAATTAGTTCTCTGGTGTAACAAAAACAAAACAGCAGCCACTGAAAAAAAACTGGAAAAAGCAAAAGTACAAAACACAGTGGCTGGACTAAACTGAGAGGGCAAAAGCCCCCGGAGGGGACCCTGAAGGCCCCCACAGAAGTGCAGGACAAAATGCAAAAATATAGCAAAAACACAAAATAAGAAATTGTCTTATCTGATAGCAGGAGATGCAGACACGACACAGCAGGCTACAAGGGAAACTGGAAAGAAGGATTCAGACCAGAACAATTGATCACCGGCAACCCTGATGGGAAAATGACTCCCTTATATAAGACCAATCAGTAACACCTGATTCCCAGTCCTCACAATCCTCACTAGTACCGCTTGTAACCACCAGAGGGAGCCTCTGCTCAGAACTCATCTCAAACCCATTCACAACAGTTGCACCTCGATTGGGGTCATCAAACACCTGCCCCATGGCTGAAATGAAAGCATCAAGATGATCCAAACATTCATCCTCAGTCTCAATCAGAGGGTTTGCCCACATCAAAGCCTTGTTGGTAAGCAACATGATTATAGTAAGCACTTTAGATCGTTCAGTGGGAAATTGTGAAGCATGTGCAGAAAAAAAAAGATTGCATTGGTTAATAAATCCCCTGAATTTCTCACGTTCACCGCCAAAATGAAAAGGGGTAACTTGGGAATCCCAGAACTCGGGGTTATGGCAGGAGCCTGGACTCGTTCCTCTAGAACCTCAATCCTGGCTCGTAAATCCTGGGTAGTTTGTCCAAACACTTGCAAATTGTGATTAGTGAGGTCCTGTAGGTTTGCAAAACGGGTCTTTATAGTCTGTATATCTGCAAGGATTGTATCAGTCACTCCGCAAAGCTCCTTTATGCGAGCCTCCATCTTCCAGATCTTTTAAGACAGGAGTACTGGAAGGAGAAAAAAAAAAAAAAAAACAATAGTGTTTACCTGTGGTAACACTGCAGAGTAAAATTAAGGTAATGTGCTCACCTGGAATGGTTGTGAGAAGTCACAACCACTGTCATCACAGAAAGTATAACCGGACATCTGATATCCACAGTCTCAGCAGACACAGCCTTCCCAGACCCAGCAGACACTAACGTTTGGCTTCAGAATCTTGTCATGTATGGTGTACAGTTCATATAGCGTCTTGTGCTTGGGTGCGAGGAAAACACATGAGACACAGGTTTGATATAGAAGGACTTGTATTACTTCATACAAGTGGCAAAAAGGGTCACACAGTTTGCAGGTACAGAAGCAGGAGACACAGCAGGCCAGAGTAACTTAAGCTCAGCAATAACTCTCCACAACAGGTTCAGGATCTCTTCTCTGTTACCGTAATTCCATGCAAACGTGGATTTATCAAATAGCAGGTTTCCAGAGTCCACAAGTGTTCCAAAGTTCCTCAGTAGGAAATAGCTGGAGTACAAAGTTCAAGGTTTCCAGGAGTCAGGTCACAGGCTCACTGCAGGCTTGATTCTGAAGCACTGATTGCTCAGCTGAGGCTGCTTAAGAAGCAAGAGGGAGAGAATCAGGGCGGGAACATGAAAGCTGAAAACTCCATATTGACTGAGGGCAAGATAGCTGCAGCAAGACAGAAAGCAAAATGGCCGACGGAAAAACTGAGTTTCAAGAAACATGTACAAAGAACCTTACAATGGGTCTCCCATAGTGTTAGCCTATGCATTGAATGCAAGGGCAGCCCTGCACCAAAGTAACACACACCCAAATAAGCCTTTGAAAGCACGTACTGGATGGCATTCTGAAAGCATTGTTCCTATTAATTTGGTACTCCATATTGTTTGGCTACACAGTGAATTGTTGATCCTCAAGAACCTGCATTGAAGAATGTCATTGTTGAGGCTGAAGGCTTGGCAGTGGACAATTGCAGTGTTGATGCTAAAGACTCAGCGGTAGACAATTGCAGTGTTGAGGCTGAAGACCCAACAGTGGACAATTGCAGTGTTGACGCTGAAGACCCGGCAGTGGACAATTGCAGTGTTGAGGCTAAAGACCCAGAAGTGGAGCATTTCAGTGTTGAGTCTGAAGAACCATCAGTGGATAATTGCACTGTTGAGGCTTAAGAACATGCATTGGTGAATTGCTGTGGTGAGGCAGAAGACCCTGCATTTTAGCATTGCAGTGTTGAGGCTGAGAAACTGGCATTGAAGAATTGCATTGTTGAAGATGAACAACCAACAAAGTTCTCATCATTAGGAAGTGGGTCTCCCATACTGTTTGCTGATGCATTGAATGCAAAGCCTGCCCCAAATTCAAACACACTTCAATATGAGTTTGAACACACATACTGAATTGCCACAGGAAAACCAAGTTCACATTATTATTTTGGCACTGCCATACTGTTAGTCTATGCATTGAATGCAAGGCCTGCCCTGCACCAAAGTTACATGCACCCCAATAAGCCTTTGAACCAAGGTACTGGCTGGCTACAGGAAAACCAAGTTCACATTATTCATTTGGTACTGCCATACTGATAGCCTATGCTTTGAATGCCAGGCCTGCTCAGCATCAAATTCAAATGCACCTCAAAAAGCCTTTGAAGTGATGTACTGGCTGGACACAGGAAAACCAAGTTCTCATTATTGTTTTGGTATTGCCATAGTGTTAGCATATGCATTGAATGCAAAGCCTGCATCAAATTCAAATGCATCCCAAGAAGCCTTTGAACTGACGTACTGGATGGACACAGGAAAATCAAGTTCTCATTATTGTTTTGGTACTGCCATACTGTTAGCTTATGCACTGAATGAATGCAAGGCCCACCCTGCACCAAACATTCTAATGCACCCCAAAAAGTCTTTGAACCGATGTATTGGGTGACCACAGGAAAACCAAGTTCACATTATTCTTTTGACACTGCCATACTGCTATCCTATGCATTGAATGCAAATTCTAACGCACCCCAAAAAACCTTACAACCGATGTACTTGATGGCCACCTGAAAACATTATTCCTATTAATTTGTTGCTCCAATATTGTTTGGCTAAGCAGTGAATTGTTGAGCCTGAAGACCAGGCATAGGACAATTGCAGTGTTTATGCTAAAGACCCAGCTGTGGACAATGACAGTGTTGACACTAAAGACCCTGCAGTGGACAATTGCTGTGTTTATGCCAAAGACTCTGCAGTGGAGCATTTCAGTGTTGAGCCTAAAGAACTATTAGTGGATAATTGCACTGTTGAGTAGTGTTGAGCGATACTTTCCGATATCCAAAAGTATCGGTATCGTAATGGTATCGCCGATATCCAAAAAATATCGGCGATACCCGATATCGATACCGGAAATCCAATGTAAGTCTATGGGACAGAAATATCGTAACTAAAAAAACCTCTTTCTTTCCTTGTAAACACTAAATAAACACACATAGAATACATATATATATATATATATATATATATATATATATATATATACATGTCATTGTGACATATATATATATAATACATATATTTATAGTTTATACACTTCTACATAGTAAAATAGCCTCTGATTCAATTGCCGGGTAAAGCCGGCTTTTGTGAAAAGACAGAAACACCCGACATGAAATGACACTTGGTTTACATAAGGTACTGCCACACTAAACAATCCCGCTAGCGATCACGATAACAACGCATACTAATGCGATCGCTAGCGAGATTGTTTCTATATCGCTAAATGCGGCCACATTTAGCGATATAGTTAACGACGCTATCGCCGTTAGCGATCTTCTTAACGACTTTAGCGGTACAAAAGTACCGCTAAATCGCTAAGAAAAGGTGCCACACAGCGATTAGATACTTACCCAGCGGGAGCGCCGACGAGAAAATAGGGTCCGGAACGATTCCAGCGACGAGCGAGATCACAGCAGGAAGCTCGTCGCTGGAAGCTGCCGCACTGAACAACATCGCTAACAGGATCGCTAAATAGTGACGTTTTTTAGCGATCCCGTTAGCGATATTGTTTAGTGTGGCATACCCTATAGAGTTAACCATGTCTTTTCATGTAGTTTGATATCTGATTTGCACTAACAATTACATCAGTCTATGTGTGCAAAATTTCACACCTGTAGGGGTTAATTAAAGGTGTAAATTCGTTGTAAAAAAAACGGACTTTTTTGCTACGAATTTACACCTTTAATTAACCCCTACAGGTGTGAAATTTTGCACACATAGACTGATGTAATTGTTAGTGAAAACAATAGATCAAACAACTTGAAATGACATGGTTAACTCTATGTAAACCAAGTGTCATTTCATGTCGGGTTCTGCATTTTCACAAAAGCCGGCAATTGAATTAGCGGCTATTATACTATGTAGAAGTGTATGAACTATAAATATAAATATATATATATATATATATATATGTGTCACAAATTCAATGACATGTATATATATATGAGGTGTAAAATTGTTGAAAAAAAATGCGTGGGCTCCCGCCCTATTTTCGCAACCAGACAGACAAAGCCAGCGAGTGGGGGCAGATAATAATAGCCCAGAAAGGGACCATTATTTTTGGCCCCCCCCCTGGCTACTAACATCTGCCCCCAGACACCCCAGAAAAGACAAATCTATAATTAGATTCGCCCTTTCTGGCACTTTGCCCGTCTATTCCCATTGCCCTGTAGCGGTGGCGAATGGGTTAATATGGGGTTAAAGCCACCTTGCTATTGAAAGGTGACCTTAAGCCAGGTTAATAACTGAGAGCTGTCAATTAGACAACTATCAATTATTAATCCTATTGCATGAAATAAAAATAAAACACACACACTTTAATTAAAAATCATTTTAATGAAATAAAGACACATGTTTTTGACCATCTTTTATTTTACTGCAAAAACCATTTCCTGTAATAAAAATAAAATAAAAAAGCAAAATTATTCTTACCTATCCCATGCACAGTCAGGTCCCACGGTGTAATCCTTCAGAAAGGGTTAATGTTTACTGCAGGGACCGCAGCTAATGCTGCAGCCTCACAGTAAACCCCCAAATGAATGAGCTCCTCTCCTGGCTGACAGGAGAGGAAGTGGAAAGCTTAATTGATTGCTTTCCACTTTCACTTCAGGTCAGCCAGGGACACAATCAGTGACGTCAGAGGGAACTGATTAACAAAAATAGGGGTTCCCTTCGAAAAAAAAAATGGCGTGGGGTCCCCCCTATTTTTGTTAACCAGCCTGATGAAGCAGACTGCTGAGCAGTGGCGTACCGTGAATGAAGCAGACCGTGCAGCTGCTATGGGGCCCGGACAGGTGAGGGGGCCCGTGACGGTCGGGTAGCTGTGCTGACACAGTACTACCAGGGGGTCGGCAGGGGAGGGGGAGCGCAGCTCTTCTATATACTCACCCCTCCTGGTGCAGTCTCTGCAGCCCCTGCTCTTCTCCCACGGTCTCCGACGCCTGTGTTCAGCGGTCAGGTGGTACCGCTCATTAAAGTCATGAATATGCACATATTCATGACTTTAATGAGCGGTCCTGCGTGACCGCTGAACACTGGCGGCGGAGACCGCGGGAGAAGAGCAAGGGCTGCAGAGACCGCGCCGGTGGAAGGGTGAGTATAAGGGATATTTACCTGTCCCGTTCCACCGTTGCTCGCGTCCTCTTGCTGCAATGTTCAGGTCAGAGGGCGCGATGACGTCGTTAGTGCGCGCCGCGCCCTCTGCCTGATCATTCACTGCTGGAGGACCCCGAAGACAGAGGCGCTCAGCAGTGGAGAGAGGACAGGTAAATATCTCAGGTGCCGGGGCCCTGAGCGAGTGGTGACATCGGCACCTGGTGTCACCCCTTGCTTAGGACACGGGCACCTGGCCCCCAGCTACGAGAGCTGAGTATGTCTTTTTTTTTTGGTTGCAGCAGCTGCGGCAGCATAAGGGCCTATACTATGGAGCATCTTTGGGGGCACAATCTATGGGGGCATGATCTATGGAGCAACTAAGGGGGCACAATCTATGGGGGCATAATACATTTTTTTGTTTAATGTGTCCCCTCACTGTGCTGGCACTTTACATTTACAATGGCTCTGGGTTTTTTTTTTTTTTGGGGGGGGCCCATTCAGACTTTTGCTATGGGGCCCCATGATTTCTATGTACGCCCCTGCTGCTGAGGCATGGTATTTAAGGCTGTTAAGGAGCCAATATCCATGGACCATGCCAGCAGCGTCGGACTGGAGTACCTTGGGCCCACCAGAGAAAAATTATTCTTGGGGCCCACCATCATACTTCCCAACCTTTGAAGAAGGGAAAGAGGGACAAAGGCTGTGGCACGCTGTGCCTGCTGCAGCAAATTTTAGGCCATGCCACGTTGCACCACAGACTGTCCAGGAGTTGGTGGATGCTTTAGTCCAGGTGTGGGAGGAGATCCCTCAGGAAACCATCCGTCACGCTCATCAAGAGCATGCCCAGAAGTTGTAGGGAGGTCATACAGCATACCTCCCAAATTTTGAAGACAGGAAAGAGGGTTGAACGCTGCGGCGCGCATAGCGCGCCGCTGCAAATTTTAAGCCACGCCCCGACCACACCCATTTCACAGCTAATCACACCCATATCCTCGCCCCAACCGTACCCATGCCGATACAGCTGACCCTCCGATGACGGTTGGGGGGCCCACTGCTGGCACCGGGCCCCCCCACCGCCTGTTCAGGCCCCATAGCTTCCAGGCGGCAGAGCAGGGAGAGCGATTCTCCCTGCTCTGCCGCAGAATGTAACTGTATCGGCGTGCTGTGCACGCCGATACAGTTACTGTAGCGTAGCTCCGGGTGGCCCCCTCAGAGCGCGGGGCCCGGGGCCACCGCCCCCTCTGCCCCGCGACCTATCCTTTCAAATCAGGGCCCACCACGCAGGAGCTGGGGCCCAACGGAGGTTTCTCCGGTGTCCCGGTGGCTCAGTCCGACCCTGCTTGCCAGCCTGATAATACCAGGCCACAGCAGTCTGCTTATCTTTGCTGGTTAACAAAAATAGGGGATCCCCTCGAAAAAAATTGGGGTGGGGTCCCCCCTATTTTTGTTAACCAGCCAGATGAAGCAGACTGCTGAGGCCTGGTTTTTCATACTGTTAAGGAGCCAAGATCCATGGACCTTGCCAGCCTGATAATACCAGGCCACAGCAGTCTGCATACCTTGGCTGGTTAACAAAAATAGGGGATCCCCTTGAAAAAAATTGGCGTGGGGTCCCCCCTATTTTTGTTAACCAGCCAGATGAAGCAGACTGCTGAGGCCTGGTTTTTCAGGCTGGTAATGAGCCAATATCCATGGACCTTGCCAGCCTGATAATACCAGGCCACAGCAGTCTGCTTAGCTTGGCTGGTTAACAAAAATAGGGGATCCCCTCGAAAAAAAAAACGGCGTAGGGGTCCCCCTATTTTTGTTAACCAGCCAAGTAAAATGCAGACTGCTGCGGCCTGGTATTAAAAGTCTGTCAAGGCCCATGGATTTTGGCCCTCAACAGACTGATAATACCAGGCTACAGCAGCCCCACATTTGGCGCATCAAAAGATGTGCCAATTGTGGCACTTTACCCGGCTCTTCCCACTGCCCTGTAGCGGTGGCAAGTGGGGTAATAAGGGGTTAATGTCACCGTTGATTGCACGGTGACAATAAGCCCGGTTAATAATGGAGAGGTGTCAATAAGACACCGATCCATTATTAATCCCTAAGTTTTTAAATGTATAAAAAAAAAGACACAGCAAGAAAAAAGTATTTTAATGAAATAAAAGAGACAACACAGTTTTCATTTCTTTTATTATACTCTCATTCCTGCGACGCCATCGATCTCCTGTAAAAAAAGGAAAAAAACAAACCAACAGTATACCACCTGTCCGACGCAGTCCATAGTAACGACTGTCCCACGACGATCCAGCTCTGCTACATAGGAATGACAGGCAGAGGCTGTCATCCCGGCACAGCACAGCTGATTACCTGCTTCCCCGGCGGTGACGTCATCGGACTGACTGCTTTACGGCCGGGATTACCCAGCAGTCACTGCAGTTATCGCGAGAAACTGCATGTGACCGCCGGGGAAAGATGATGGCGGCCATCAACCAGTCCAGGCCGTGACCACCGGAGATCTTCTGCCAGGTAAGTGCCGCTGACTCCTGACAGACCCGACCGACGGACACTCACAGTGACAGTGACAATTCCGATTCCGGTATACGATATATGGGAAATATCGAAAGTCAATATCGAAAGTCCGATACTGCTAATATCGGCCGATACCCGATACTTGCGGTATTGTATCGCTCAACACTACTGTTGAGGCTTAAGAACCTGCATTGTGAATTGCTGTGGTGAGGCAGAAGACCCCACATTTTGGCATTGCAGTGTTGAGAATGAAGAACTGGCAGTGAAGAATTGCATTGTTGAAGATGAACAACCAACAAAGTTCACATAGTTAGGAAGTGGGTCTCCCACACTGTTTGCCTATGCAATGAATGCAATGCCTGCCCCAAATTTGGACAAACTAAAATACCTCTTGGAAGAGCCGTGTATGAAGTCCTAAAAAGTCCTAAAAATCTGTTTGTGTGTGAAGAGATGCATTGTAATACACCTCCCCAAAAATACTCTGTATTGGAAGTAATGATTCACTGTTCTCATTTAGTGGTGTACAGAAGTCTGCCCCTATCCAGGCCTTGTTCATTTTTATGAGTCAGCCTGTCAGCATTTTCAGTTGACAGATGGATGCACTTATCCCACCAGTGGCACTAAAAACACGCTCTGACAAAGGCCAGGACTTCCAAGGCGTAGAGCCAGTTCATGCCACGTGTCCAGCTTGGATACCCAATAATTAAAAGGCACAGAGGAATCACGGAGGACATTGGTACAGTCAGCAAGGCACTCTTTCAACATTTTCCCAAACTTTCCAGACCTTGTGAGACTACCCCACGACTCTGTGCCAGTGTGATGGGAGGGTCTGAGAAAAGTTGCCCAGAACTTTGCCAGTGTTCTCCTGCCTCTGCTGGATTGAAGTTCTGTCTCTCTCGCCTCTACTCCTTGGTTGTCCAATGAACAGTGACCTCTGCCACCAGCGTTTTCAGATGGGAATTTTTTCAGTAATTCCGCAACAATGGCCCTCTGGTACTGCATCATTTTAATACACCTAATCTGACTCTGGAATAAGAGATTAAAAGTTTTCCTTGTAGCGAGAGTCTAGAAGTGTCTCCAACCAGTATTGAGTGTCAGCAAAACTTTTGATAATGCGAGGGTCATGAGAAAGGCAGCGCAACATAAAGTCTGCCATGCATGCATGACTGATAACTGGCAAGCCTTCCGTGTCCTCACCAACAGGACGACTGACCATGCTGTCCTCCTCCTTCTCCCTGTCCTCAGGCCGTCCACACTGCACAGACGTTATGACAGCTGTGCTTGTAGTACCGTCTATAGCGCAGGAAAGTAGCTCCTGTTCCTCATTGTAAACCAATCCACGTTGGCCACGTTGGGATGACATGAGGCTGGGCTGTGTGTATTTACCCTGTATGGTTCCTTGCTCCATCTCATAATGCTCCACCTGCAATGCATCCTCTTTGATTGTGAGCAGAGAGCTTTTCAGAATACAGAGAAGCGGAATGGTGACGCTAATTATGGCATCATCATCTTGGTGGACTCCTCAAAGTTTTGTAGGATGGTACATATGTCTGACATCCATGTCCACTCCTGAGGTCTTATGTGTGGATTCTGAACTGAATACCTACTCCCTTGTTGATGCTGGTAGTCAACAACTGCCCTCTTCTGCTCACAATTCCTTTCCAGCATACGCAGTGTAGAGTTCCAACGCATGGAGATATCACACACCAGTAGGTGAACCTGGAAGCTGCTGAAGCACGGAAAGGGTGGCTGAAGCTGTAGCTGACTTTCTAAAATAGGCACTCAGGTGGTGTACTTTCACAAGCAGATTCAGCAGCTCTTGGTAGGTTTTGAGAAACTGCTGAACCACGAGGTTAAGCACATGGGCCAGGCATGGTACGTGTGTGAGCTCATCTCACCTCAGAGCTGACCACCAGGTTCCGGCCATTGTCACACATGACCATGCCTGGCTGTAGATTCAGCAATGCTGACATTGCCACATATCTGCCTGCTGTTTCAGAGCGGTCCACAACTCTTCAGCATTGTGCGGTTTGTCACCTATGCATGTTAGCTTCAGCACAGCCTATTGATGCTTGGCTGAGGCAGTGCTGCAGTGCTTCCAGCTTGCGACTGATGTGGTCATTTCAAAGATGCAGGCTGAAGAGGTGGAGGAGGATGACGTGCAGGAGCTGTGAGGGCAGCCCTGATTGAGCTAGGGCCTGCAATCCTCGGCATTGATAGGACATGTTCCATCCCAAGGTCAGACTGGGTCCCGGCTTCCACTATGTTAACCCAGTGTGCCGTCAGCGAGATGTACAGTCCCTGCGCAGACGCACTTGTCCCCGTGTCCAGGGTTAAGTGTACTTTCCCTGTAACTGTATTGCTGAGGGCACAGGTAATGTTGTGGGACAAAAGAACGCTGTGCCTCTGAGCTCTGCAAACCCTCTTCCCTTATCAAACACATGCCAAACGCTCATGATACACCACCATTATCTTTGCTAAAGTACTAAAAAATTTTTGTGGCAATGTAAATATTTTCTCGCACTTTTAGGCTAAGTTCACACGTTGCGGAATTGCCGCGGAAATTTCAGCGGCAATCCCGCACTTCTCCCACGGGAAATACGCACGTTTTTTATAAGCGTATTCCCACCAGAATAATAGCGTTTTGCAAGCGTAATTCGCTTGCAGAATGCTAGCGTTTTCCTAGCGATCTGTAGCATCGCTTGGAAAACTGATTGACAGGTTGGTCACACGAGTCAAACATAGTGTTTGACTCGTGTGACCAACTTTTTACTATTGATGCCGCCTATGCCGCATCAATAGTAAAAAGATCTAATGTAAAAATAATAAAAAAAATAATAAATAATGATATTCTCACCTTCCGGCGGTCCCCGCAGCCTTCCCGCGGCCCCCGCAGCTTTCCCGCCTTCAGCGACGCTCCCGGCAACTCCGGTCCCAGGAGTGCTTTGCGACAAATCACACCGATGACGTAGCATCTCGCGAGACCACTACGCCATCTGGGTGATTCTCGCAAAGCACTCCTGGGACCAGGAGTTGCCGGGAGCATCGCTGAAGGCGGGAAGGCTGCGGGGGCCGCGGGAAGGCTGCGGGGGCCGCCGGAAGGTGAGAATATCATTATTTTTTATTTTAATTATTGTTTTACCAGGGATATGGTGCCCAGGGCCTGGAGGAGAGTCTCTTCTCCTCCAGACTCTGGGTACGACCGCACATGAACCGCTTACATTCCGCAAAATTAATGAACATGCTGCTAAAAAACGCAACATGTGGCCAAAACATGCGGAATCAATTAACATGTATAGGATGCTTAATGCTTGCGTTTTTATTGCGTTTTTACCGCGGAAAATCGCGGAAAAACCGCGAAAAAAACGCAAAAATTCCTGAACGTGTGCACTTAGCCTTACTGAATGTAACTTGTTTTTATAGTATTTTGCTCGGGTTTCCGATCATTAATGTGAGTGTGACATATTCGTGCCGAATTTATATTTGGCGATCATTTTCTGAACAAATTTGCGCATCACTAAACTGCACCCACATTTCAGGTGCTTTTCTTGTTTTTTTCAAAATATATATACACACACACGTCTATTGTATAAACACACTTTATATTTTTTTCATTTTTGCCACCGTTATGGTTTAGCAAAATGCTGACCACCAATTTTACGGAATTATAGCAGAATGAATTACAAAGCATCTGAATAATAAAGATTTTGTTTTAAATTTAAGTAGTAGTGAATTTCACTAGAATACTTACAGTGGTGGCCAAAAGTATTGGCACCCCTACAATTCTGTCAGATAATACTCAGTTTCTTCCTGAAAACGATTGCAAACACAAATTCTTTGGTATTATTATCTTCATTTAATTTGTCTTCAATGAAAAAACACAAAAAGAATTGACCTAAAGCCTAATTGGATATAATTCCACACCAAACCTAAAAAAGGGGGTGGACAAAAATATTGGCACTGCTTGTGATGATTCTCTAATTTGTGTAATCACCAGCACCTGTAACTTACCAGTGGCACCGAACAGGTGTTGGCAATAACTAAATCACACTTGCAGCCAGTTAACATGGATTAAAGTTGACTCAACCTCTGTCCTGTGTCCTTGTGTGTACCACATTGAGCATGGAGAAAAGAAAGAAGACCAAAGAACTGTCTGAGGACTTGAAAAACCAAATTGTGAGGAAGCATGAGCAATCTCAAGGCTACAAGTCCATCTCCAAAGACCTGAATGTTCCTGTGTCTTCCGTGCGCAGTGTCATCAAGAAGTTTAAAGCCCATGGCACTGTGGCTAAACTCCCTAGATGTGGAAGGAAAAGAAAAATTGACGAGAGATTTCAACGCAAGATTGTGCGGATGGTGGATAAAGAACCTCGACTAACATCCAAACAAGTTCAAGCTGCCCTGCAGTCCGAGGGTACAACAGTGTCAACCCGTACTGTCCGTCGGCATCTGAATTAAAAGGGAGAAAGCCTAAAACGTTTTGGAAGAATGTTCTCTGGTCACATGAGACAAAAGTCGAGCTTTTTGGGAAAAACCATCAACATAGAGTGTACAGGAAAAAATAAGAGGCATTCAAAGAAAAGAACACGGTCCCTACAGTCAAACATGGCGGAGGTTCCCTGATGTTTTGGGGTTGCTTTGCTGCCTCTGGCACTGGACTGCTTGACCGTGTGCATGGCATTATGAAGTCTGAAGACTACCAACAAATTTTGCAGCATAATGTAGGGCCCAGTGTGAGAAAGATGGGTCTCCCTCAGAGGTCATTGGTCTTCCAGCAGGACAATGACCCAAAACACACTTCCAAAAGCACTATAAAATGGTTTGAGAGAAAGCACAGGAGACTTCTAAGGTGGCCAGCAATGAGTCCGGACCTGAATCCCATAGAACACCTGTGGAGAGATCTCAAAATGGCAGTTTGGAGAAGGCACCCTTCAAATATCAGGGACCTGGAGCAGTTTGCCAAAGAAGAATGGTCTACAATTCCAGCAGAGCTTTGTAAGAAACTCATTGATGGTTACCGGAAGCAGTTGTTCGCAGTTATTTTGGCTACAGGTTGTGCAACCAAGTATTAGGCTGAGGGTGCCAATACTTTTGTCTGGCCCATTTTTGGAGTTTTGTGTGAAATGATCAAGGATTTGATTTTTGCTTCATTCTCTTTTGTGTTTTTTCCTTGCAAGCAAATTAAATGAAGATAAAAATAGCAAATAATTTGTGATTGCAATCATTTTCAGGAAGAATCTGAATATTATCTGACAGAATTGCAGGGGTGCCAATACTTTTGGCCACCACTGTATATGAAACGTCAATTAGCACATCAGTTTATAGAAGATGACAACTATTTGAATATAAGGAAAAAAAGGCATATACTGTGTGGCAAGTTACCAACTGTACATGTAAGCTTCTGAGTGATGACTATCATATCACTTTGACACAGCCCTCAAATTGTTGCTTTGTTACTGTTCTTGAAATCAAAGCTGTAGTTGATTGATGGTTTCTCTTTTCTTTGACATTTTTAATACACTGACAGGTTTGAACTTTCCTTCTGTTATATTTGCCTTTGCTTTGTTCTGTGCTCTTATTTTGTCCTTGAGCTCAAAAATCTATTTTATTCATATTTTATTTTTTTAGGAATGCTACATTTTGCCAACAAATCATTCATGCTACAAAATACTTAAACGTAAATGTTTCTTGAGCTGCTTTTTCATTTTATGACAAACTTAAACTAAACATTTACTTTGAAGAAATATATTATCACGAACACCGCACTGCACTTGCTCACTGAGCCAGTGCGCGTGTCCTGAATAAGACAGACTGCACTCAAAGATACCTGTGGAGCGGGGCAGTAGCGGTGAAGATGCGTGCTTCAGACTAACAGGACCCTAAGCACGTGACTGCCAAGGGGCGGCGCCGGCCACAGGTCTCTCAGAGAAGGCAGTAACAGACAGAGATTGTTTCAGGCCAGAGGACCTTAAGCACGTGACTGCTGGTGGGCATGGCCTAAGCTCCAGAGAGCTATGAGCAGAAGGAAAACTCCTAGAAGGGTAACTACGGGACAGAGTTACCAAGGTTCATAGACAAAACGGATAGTCAGGATAGCCAGGTCATACACAGAGGGAGCAACGCAGTACAAGTGGAGCAGGCAGAGAATAACCAGAACGTAGCCAAGGGATCAGAAAACCAGAACGGGCAAATACACAGTACCAAGACAGTAGACAAACTCACAACGAAGAGACGGACCGGGTCAAACCCAAACAAGCAACAAGATCAGGCACAAGGCACAGGCACACAGGAGGTCAACTAACTCAGCCGAGGGCAGGAGTATAACTGACACCAGACCTAGGTCAATTGGCAACTAAATAGCCGCCCTCTGCCAGAGAGAGGCTGAAACCATTAACCCAAGTCTGACCAGGACGGGGCAAAGACAAAACCCCGTCCTGGGTCATGACAGTACCCCCCTCTCAACGGGGGGCCACCGGACCCCCGGGTTTCTCAGGACACCTGGCATGAAAGGCCCGGACAAACTGATCCGCATGAACAGATCGGGCAGGAACCCACGACCGGTCCTCTGGACCATAGCCTTTCCAATGTATCAGATACTGAAGAGCACGACGGACAAACCTAGAGTCAAGAATTCGTTCCACCTCGTACTCAGACTGCCCATCTACCAAAACCGGTGGTGGGGAAGACAACGATCCTTCCCTACAGGACCCCACAGGTTTCAAAAGGGCCCTATGGAAAACGTTGGGAATCCGTAGAGACGGAGGGAGACGCAACCAAAATGCCACCGGGTTAACTGCTTCCGTAATTTCATAGGGACCAATAAATTTAGGTTCAAGTTTCGCAGAGGGGACCTTGAGCCTTATATTCCTAGTAGATAACCATACCTTATCCCCAACCTGGAACACCGGCCCCACAGACCGTTTTTGTCAGCAAAAAACTTATATTTAGACTGAGCCTTCGTAATGTTCCTTTGGACCTCCTGCCATAACTCCCCCAACCGCTGTATTGTCCCATCAGCCCCAGGACACCCAGAGTCCAAACGGGAGAACTCCCCAAAATGTGGATGAAACCCATAATTGCAGAAAAAGGGAGATGTGCCCGTAGACTGGTTAGTACGGTTGTTAAACGCGAACTCAGCCAAAGGTAACGCAGTACACCAATCATCCTGTCGGGCTGAGGTCAGGCAACGCAGGATTTGCTCTAAAGACTGATTGGTCCGCTCAGTCTGCCCATTAGTCTCTGGATGATAAGCGGATGAAAAAGACAGATCAATACCCAACCTCTTACAAAATGCCCTCCAAAATTTGGAAGCAAATTGTACCCCCCTATCAGACACCACATTCAAGGGTACCCCATGCAACCGCACCACATGCTCAACAAACAATCTGGACAACGTTTCTGCATTAGGTAAAGCCGACAAGGGTACAAAATGTGCTTGTTTACTAAACCTGTCCACCACTACCCAAATGACGGTTTTACCCTTGGAAGGAGGAAGGTTGGTGATAAAATCCATGGACAAATGGGTCCATGGTCTATCAGGAATTGGCAGTGGCACCAATTCCCCGGTCGGCCGGTTATGGGGGGGTTTCGCACGGGCACATACCCCACAAGCAGACACAAATTCCCCAACATCAGAGGCTAAAGAAGACCACCAGAATATCCTAGAGATGGCCCTCCGGGTAGCCGAGATTCCAGGATGTCCACCCAGAACTGAGTCGTGGAATTCCCGAAGGACCCTGAGACGAAATTGAACTGGTACAAAAAGTTTATCCACCGGCTTAGCCGGAGGGGCAAGAGACTGAGCTTCCCGAATCTCCTGCTCCAACCCAGCAGAAACAACTGCCACCACCACCCCAGGCTGAAGAATGGAGGATGGAGGTTCGGGGGGAGACACCGGATCCAGACTGCGTGACAAGGCATCAGCCTTGACATTTTTGGATCCTGGCCGAAAAGTGATGGAGAACTGGAATCTGGAAAAAAAAAGCGACCATCTTGCCTGTCTAGGAGTCAACCTTTTAGCAGACTCAATGTAAGCTAGGTTCTTGTGGTCCGTAACCACGGTAATAGGATGGACAGCACCCTCCAAAAAATGCCTCCATTCTTCAAAGGCCAACTTCACGGCCAGAAGTTCTCGATTCCCAACATCATAATTTCTCTCCGCAGGAGAGAATTTCTTAGAGAAAAAGGCACAGGGTCTCAAATTAGTCAAAGTGGCGGGTCCCTGGGACAAAACTGCCCCCACCCCCACCTCCGAGGCGTCCACCTCAACAATAAATGGTTCAGACGGGTCCGGTTGAATAAGAACCGGAGCAGACATGAAACATTTTTTTAAGAACTAAAACGCCGCCACCGCTGCAGCTGACGAATTCTTGACATCAGCCCCCTTTTGAGTCAGATCTGTGAGAGGTTTAACTACCTGTGGAGAACCCCCTTATAAACTTGCGATAGTAATTTGCGAATCCTAAGAAACGCTGCAGAGCCTTCAAATCACGAGGTTGTACCCAATCAACAATGGCCTGCACCTTATTAGGATCCATGCGATACCCCTCAGCAGACACAATGAACCCCAGAAATGACAGTTCCTGAACGAAGAATGAACATTTCTCTAGCTTAGCAAAGAGACAGTTCTCCCGGAGCCTTTGGAGAACTGCCCGAAGATGATCATTGTGAGTTTGTTTATCAGGCGAGTAGATAAGAATGTCATCCAAATACACAACCATAAAACGCCCAATAAAGTCAGAGAACACATGATTAATAAAATTTTGGAAGACTGCTGGTGCGTTGGTCAGACCGAAAGGCATGACCAAGTTTTCAAACAACCCTTCAGTAGTGAGAAAAGCAGTCTTCCACTCATTCCCCTCCCGGACCCGGATAAGGTTATATGCCCCCCGCAGATCCAATTTCGAAAACCACTTAGCCCCAGACAACTGGTTGTACAAATCAGGAATAAGTGGGAGGGGGTAAGTATTTCTCACAGTTATCTTATTTAACTCTCGAAAATCGAGGCATGGGCGCAAACCACCGTCTTTTTTCTTAACGAAAAAGAACCCCGCGCCATGGGGGAAACAGAAGGACGAATGTGTCCCTTACGAAGGCTCTCGGAAATGTATTCTTTCATAGCAGCCCGCTCAGGACCCGAGAGGTTATACAATCGGGCCTTGGGCAATTTAGTACCTGGAACCAGGTCAATGGCACAATCAAATGGGCGGTGTGGTGGTAAAACTTCAGCCTCTTTTTCAGAGAAAACGTCCGCATAGTCCTTCAGGTACTCCGGAATACCTTCCAGACCAACGGACGACACAGACACAGTAGCAAGACATCTTTCAGAACAATTAGATCCCAATTTAACAATATCACGGGAATCCCAGTCAATAATCGGGTTATGCCGTTGCAACCAGGGAAACCCTAACACCAGGCCAGCAGAGAGGTTATCCAAAACAAAACATGACATACGCTCCTGGTGAAGGGCCCCCACCCTGAGGGTGAATTCTCCAGAGACAAAATGGACACCGTCCTTGGTGAGAGGTGTAGAATCAATGGCCATTATTTTTATAGGAGTCTCCAACCTAACTGTCCCTAATCTACAGCTGGCCACCAGCTTAGAGTCAATCATGTTCAAGGATGACCCACAGTCCACAAAAGCTGAAGTAAGGAAAAAGCAGTTCTTCACACCAAGTTCCACCTTTAACAGTATCTTAGAAAATGAAGGAAAGGGTACCTGAGAGTCTGAGTGACCTCCACGATGATCACCCAGACTCAGTTGCTTGTTAGTCGGTGGGCAGGAGGGACAGTTCTTTTTCCAATGTCCAGGATCACCGCAGTAAAAACACAGCTTTTCTAAATGCCTCCGTCTCCTTTCTTTCTCTTTGAGGTCGATGGCTCCCATCTCCATGGACTCCAATACAGGACTGGCTCCCCTTCCACTGGAGAAAAATGGTGTCTCAACCTGCATCACACCTCTTGCCCGCAGCCTGCGATCCATTCAGACGGCCTGCGTCATGGCGTCCTCCAGAGAATCAGGCGGAGGGTGAAGTGCCAAGGCATCTTTCAGACGTTCAGACAGGCCTCTACAGAACAAGCCCCGGAGGGCGGCATCATCCCAACAGACCTCAGCAGCCCAGTGTCTGAACTCTGAGCAAAACCACTTGGCTGAGTGCTTCCCCTGACATATACTCATCACCATGTCCTCAGCCATCAGCACTCGATCAGGCTCATCATAAATATGCCCCAGGGCCTCAAAAAATGCATCCACAGTCTTCTTTCAGGGGCAGTGGTAGGAAGGGAAAAAGCCCAAGCCTGGGGGCTCCCCTTAACAGAGACATAATGACCCCCACCCTCTGACTTTCAACCCCAGAAGAGTGCGGTCTTAAAGAGAAAAAAAGCTTACAGCCCTCTTTGAAAACTTTAAATTCCTTTCTATCTCCGGAAAAGGTATCTGGTAATTTAACCGGGGGCTCTGGGGAAACTAATGTAACATCTTGAACCCCTGTCCAATGAGCACCAGATGATAAAGCCCCCTGCACAGTGTCAGCCATCAGCTGCTGAGACTGAGACAGAGCTCGTTGTTCCTCATTCAGTTTCTGAGACATCTGAGTCAGGTGCTTTACCTGCTCAGAAAGGGCATACATAGGATCCATAACACACACAGGAGAAAAAAAAAAAGGTAGCGGTCAGTTATAATATCACGAACACCGCACTGCACTTGCTCACTGAGCCAGTGCGCGTGTCCTGAATAAGACAGACTGCACTCAAAGATACCTGTGGAGCGGGGCAGTAGCGGTGAAGATGCGTGCTTCAGACTAACAGGACCCTAAGCACGTGACTGCCAAGGGGCGGCGCCAGCCACAGGTCTCTCAGAGAAGGCAGTAACAGACAGAGATTGTTTCAGGCCAGAGGACCTTAAGCACGTGACTGCTGGTGGGCGTGGCCTAAGCTCCAGAGAGCTATGAGCAGAAGGAAAACTCCTAAAAGGGTAACTACGGGACAGAGTTACCAAGGGGCATAGACAATACGGATAGTCAGGATAGCCAGGTCATACACAGAGGGAGCAACGCAGTACAAGTGGAGCAGGCAGAGAATAACCAGAACGTAGCCAAGGATCAGAAAACAAGAACGGGCAAATACACAGTACCAAGACAGTAGACAAACTCACAAGGAAGAGACGGACCGGGTCAAAACCAAACAAGCAACAAGATCAGGCACAAGGCACAGGCACACAGGAGGTCAACTAACTCAGCCGAGGGCAGGAGTATAACTGACACCAGACCTAGGTCAATTGGCAACTAAATAGCCGCCCTCTGCCAGAGAGAGGCTGAAGCCATTAACCCCAGTCTGACCAGTACGGGGCAAAGACAAAACCCCGTCCTGGGTCATGACATATATGTTCTATACATTGCTAATAAATTTTAAACTTAGACAAAAATTAATATACAGTAACTGTTCTTTGCAGTTTCATACTGTGGCTTGCAAAATTATTCACCCCCACCCCTTGGCATTTTTAATGCTTTGCTACCTCGCAACAAGAAATTTCACTGATTTTTCTGAGAGTTTACATTAGTTCATGCGAAGAACATGCCTACAATTGTGAATATTTGGTTTTATTTTTACGGTGACTCAACCAGCAAATCGGACAAAATAACTGAATACTTTAGTGAGCATAACTATTCACCCCCCTAAAGTCAGTACTTTTTAGAGCCTCGTTTTTAAGCAATTTCAGCTGCAAATTGTTTTGGATATATCTCTCCGTAAGCTTTCCACATCTTACCACTGGGATTTTTGACCATTCCACAAAGCAAAACTGCTTCAGCTACTTCAATTTAGATGGTTTCCTCTGGTGTACAGCAATCTTCAATTCTGACCATGGATTCTCAAATTTATTAAGGTCTATGCTTAGGCCAAAACTTTTACATGTTTAGACTTAAACAGTTTGAGTGTTGCTTTTGGCAGTGCTTTGGGTCATTGTCTTGTTGGAAGTTGAACCTCCGTCTCAAATCAATGACAGACTGAAACACGTTTTGTTCAAACACTATAGTCCAATAGGGCAATAGCCATCAGACATGAAGAAATACTAACTAGAAACTTTTAAAACAATATTTTATTAATATTTATAATGGACACCCCGAGCACACTGAAGAAATTAGTCCAGAAAGATTATGTTGATTTGTGATTTTGAGCTCCACCGGACCGCACCACGCACGTCGCTCACGCCATCACAGGCATTCCTGTGGAACAACTGAACCATGCAGGATTGATCGCATCAACTGTTTATGATCTATGTCCCACATATTAAGAAAATCCCCCTAGATGAAGGCCAGGCAGGCCGAAACGTTGGGGCTTTGTTTTTTCTGATTCTTTGTCTGTTGGAGCTTCATCGGAATGCCGAAATAAAAATCACAAATCAACATAATATTTCTGGACAAATTTCTTCAGTGTGCTCGGGGTGTCCATTATAAATATTCGATATCCCTTTTCCTCAGCAGCACCTATTTAATAATAGTGTGCATGAGACCTGACTTGTTCGACAATATTTTATTTATGACATAAAAAGAAAATTAAAAAGCCAAGATAAACAGGTCTCCAGAGATAGGGGGAACAGCAAATTAAATTAAATAACAGTGAACCATGTAAAAAGTTATACGATGTAGTTTATCATGTTGAGAAAAAAGGGGAGTACATGCAGGTGTATAATGCAGAATAATATTGCAGAACCAAGCAGGTTAAAATCAATAAAGTGCAATCATTTAAACACCAGTCCTCAGATTAAACAAATTCTAAATGGAATAAGTAGTAAAGTGGTGAGGAGATGACCAGGACACTAGAAGAATGAGGTACTAATCATAGTGATCCTTATAACCCATAACAAATATATCCTTTGTCTCCATCATTACCCCTTCCCTAGACATCACATCCAAACAAAAAGAAAAAAAAAAGAAAAAAGGAGCATTCCTGACCTTAAACCAGAAAAGTTGCATTAATGCAAATCCATGGTGTATTACTTGAAAGTAAAGGGTATGCCACACTAAACAACATCGCTAACGGGATCGCTAAAAAACGTCACTATTTAGCGATCCCGTTAGCGATGTTGTTGTGTGCGGCAGCTGCCAGCGACGAGCTTCCTGCTGTGATCTCGCTCGTCGCTGGAATCGTTCCGGACCCTATTTTATCGCCGGCGCTCCCGCTGGGTAAGTATAATCGCTAAGTGTAGCACCTTTTCTTAGCGATTTAGCGGTACTTTTGTACCGCTAAAGTCGTTAAGGAGATCGCTAACCGCGATAGCGTCCTTAACGACATCGCTAAGTTAGGTAGCTACTAGCGATATAGAAACAATCCCGCTAGCGATCTCATTAGTATGCGACGCTAACGAGATCGCTAGCGGGATTGTGTAGTGTGGCAGTACCTTTAGACAGGTGAGAGATGCAGACAGGAGGCTGTCTGCCCCACACCCGATGGACGCTGTTTCGCTGCTCACTTCTTCTGCTCAAGAATATTCCTGTATTTCACACCATCCATCTTCCACTCAACTACCATTTTTCCTGTCCCTGCTGCCAAAAAAATATTGGATCGTGTTCTTAGGGTGATGAGCTGTGTTAGTTTGGTGCCAGACATAGAGTTTACCTTTGTGCCCAAAAAGTTCAATTTTGTTCTCATCTGAGAACAGAACCTTCATCTATACATTTGGTGAGTCTGCCACAAATGTTTTGGCAAACTCAAAACAAGCCTTCCAATTTGTGTGTGTGTGAGTAAAGGCTAGTTTCTGCCCACTCTTACATACAATCCATAAATGAGAGGATTGTCTGTTTCTTATCTGAGTATGCCCAAGATACTCTGATAACATCCGACCATGTTTGGATAACACGATATCCGAGCACATTCGCTAAGCAACTAAAACTTCCAAATCCTATTTTTTTTTTACAAATCTATTCAAGTTTGAATTGATTTTAACCCCTTCATGACTGATGATATATGCTCCAGCCGTTGAGGCAGTCTCCAGACCGTCAATCACTGACAGTGGCATTCAACACACGCCAACCGTAAGAGCATCACAAGTCCCACCCATCAGCACCCGTCACGTAATTGGAGTGTTGTCATGTTGTCATGACAGCTGGAGGTCTGCAAAAGATTTCCGCATCTGTCATAATTCTCCTGTGAATGCCGTCCCGTGATCATGGTTCAGAGGAGATCTTGGTTGTTGCTGTACATAGCTCAAGTGATTGGAAGATTGCAGCTTCAAGTCTCCTAAACAGATATTGAACACAGTGTCTCCTCATGTGATATGGGTTCCGGTGCTGAGCCCTCATTTTTCTGGCACATGTCAGCTGTTTTAAACAGCTGACAAGTACCTCTGAACATCCATGGGTGGAATTGCGGCTGTTAACCCATTAAATGCCATTGTCAAACTGACAGCGGCATTTAAATTGTGCTTCTGGCAAACGCACCAGAAATCCTGCCCATCGGTGAGCCTGTCATGTAATTGCGGGTCACCAATGGGTTAACATGACAACCACAGGTCTCCAGCAGACCTCTAATGGTTGTCATAGCTGGATTGCTATGAGCACCGCCCGATAGTCGGTGCTCATAGCAAGTGAGCATTTCTGCTGCTTACAGGCGATCTGATCATAGCCTCTATGTTGCAGAGTCGATCGGAAAACTGCAGCATATAGTCTCCCATGGAGACTATTGAAGCATGCAAAAATAAAAAAAAAGTATTTAAAAAATTAAAAGAAATATAAAAAGTTCAAATCACCCCCTTTCGACTCAATCAAAATAAAACAATAAAAAAATTCAAACATACACATATTTGGTATCATCACTCTCAGAATCACCTGATCTATCATAAAAATAATTAATCCAATCGGTAAACGGCGTAGCGAAAAAAAATTAAAAAACCCAGAATTGCATTTTTTGGTCTCCGCAAGATTTTAATAAAATGCAATAATGAGCTATCAATAGATTGTATCTACACCAAAATCGTATCATTAAAAAACATAAGCTTGGCATGGAAAATATAAGCCCTCAATCGGCCTCAAAGCCGGAAAACGGAAACACTACTTTTTTTTGAAAATTACGCATTTTTATTTATTTTTAAACAAACTTTGGATTTTTTTTTCACCACTTAAATAACAAAAGAACCTAGACATGTTTGGTGTCTATGAACTCACAATAACCTGTAGAATCACAATGGCAGATCAGTTTTCGCATTTGATGAACATGCTAAAAAAAATCCAAAAAACAGTTGTGGATTTGCACTTTTTTTTGCAATTCCACAGCATTTACATTTTTTTTTACCATTTTCAAGTACATGATAGAGTAAAACCAATGATGCTGTTCAAAAGTACATCTTGTCCCATAAAAACCAAGCCCTTGCATGGCCATATTGACAGAAAAATAAAAAAGTTATCGCTCTGGGAATGAGGGGAGCGAAAAACAAATGCAAAAACAAAAAAGGGCTCCGTCATGAAGTGGTTTAAAAAAATTTAAAAAAAACCCATAAAAGTTCAAATCACCCTCTTTTTGCCCCATTAAAAATAAAGCAAAATAAAAAATACAGATATTTGGCATCGCCGCATTCAGAAATGTTTTATCAAAATATAAAGTAACTTATTCCGATGGGTAAACGTCATCACGAAAAAAAAATCAAAACAGCTCCAATTAGTGGTAAACATGAGGAAAAGTGGCATCAATTGACCCAGAGTATAAGGCCGGCGTCACACTTGCGAGTGTGATGCGAGTAAGTCGCACGACTTTCTCGCATCAACACCTGGCACGGCCGCCCGCTCTCGGACCCGAGTGTGTGGCTGCATAGAAATACATGCAGCCGCACACTCGGGTCCGAGAGCGGGCGGCCGTGTCGGGTGTTGATGCGAGAAAGTCGTGCGACTTACTCGCATCACACTCCAAGTGTGACGCTGGTCTAAATAGTATAATTGCACAGCATGGATGCATGGGACAGGGACAGGGTCAGGGACAGAGCTTGACCCAGGATTTCTAGCTTAAACATTGATCAGTAACAGGTGGACGACTGACAGGTGTAGGCCTGGTGCTCTGAGAGTCCTACCAAATTCGTGTAACACACATGCAGGAGACAACTAGGAATACAAACATGGCAGACACCAAGAAAAGTGGCAGCTATTGATGCACAATAGAAATTTTAGAATGGCACAGCAGCAGTCAGTCATGGGCCATGCATGAGGTATCAGTGTCTGGGCCAGCATTAACAACTTAAATTTAAGTTTAAATTAAGACAAGGTGGGTGAGGGACCGGTGTAAACCAGCTGTGCTGGGAGCCCTGAGATCTCATGCAACAACTCAAACTCTTTTTCTGCTGAGCCACACTCAGGTGGCACAAATATCAACTTTGTAGACTACTATTGTTAGAAATATTTAAGGATAGTAATAAAGGTAGTTGACTGAAAGTAAGTGCAGGCCCGCTGGTCTTGGAGCCCTACTGCCACAGGCAATCCACCAGTTGGAGACTCAACTTTGAGTCTCCACATTTCAAAAAATTATTGCCACACACAACTAAAGTGGAATCAATTTCCACAGAGTAAAAACAGTATAATGGCTCCCTGACACTCCTGCCACTACATGCAACCCACCAGATAGAGACGAAATTTGAAGTCTCCACATTTCCAAAAATTGTTTGTAACAGCAACAGTAGCAACAGCAAACACAGAAGCTATGACAAAGGTGTCACAGACTGCAATAATGTGAGATCAATGCAGCACACTAAAAACGACACCATCGCCTAGTTTGCGAATGCAGTGCAGAAGTCATTAGCACTAGGACTACCGGACTGGTCACCCCCCCTAGAACTACCGAATGGAGTCATTTTGACTCTGAGTCCTGGCTTGTTTTCATTTATTTTTAGAGTTTATTGCTCCTGGTATTGTTGTAACTTTAAATTTCATCCTCGAGTATAGAATGCAAAATAGAAAGAATATTGTCAGGCTTTAGCGCACTTCTTCTAGCCATATTAGCAATTAGCAAAACTGCAGACCATATTCTACAAAAATTATGCTGTCCACTCGAGAGTTCAATGGTTCACTGACGGATGTCCTGTATATGTCCTGTGTATGTCAAGTATATTTGCAAAAATGCTAATTATTCTAAGTCTAAGCCAGCCAACATTTATTCTAAACTTATTCTAAACATACAAGTAAATGAAAACTAAAAGAAATAATAATATTTAGTGACAAAGACTAGCAAAATATAGTAGGGAGTCAAAATGATTCCCTCTGATAATTCAAGGTAAATTTTGAAAAAGGCACTCTTTTTCAAAAATTATTTATTGTCGTAAAAAAAATGTCACATCCTAAATGAGTAAAAGTCACCGAGTCTCAAGCCGGAATTCGGAAAAATGTAGTCACAGAAGAGACATAAAAATTGCGAGGAGTCAAAATTACTCCATTGGTAGTGCTAGTGTTAGAGATCCATTACTTGTTCATCTTGATGAAAGTTAGGTGGTCTATGCTTTCAGGGGACAAACGGATTCACTTATCTGTCAGTACACCACCTGCAGCGCTAAAAACACGTTCTGAGAGAATGCTGACTGCCAGGCATTATAAAACCTCCAAGTTGTGACCGGTGAGCTCTGGCCTCTCTACCATTTTTGAGGACAAAAATGTAAAAGGGGCCAAACTCCCCCGATGGCATTGATATTGAGCTGGAGATACTTCTGCACCATCCTCTCCAGTCGCTTACAACGTGTCAGACTTGCACTCTATTCTGCTGGCGCATGGGCTAGCCTAAAAAATGTGTGAAATGACTCACAGAAATTGTTTCTGCCACTGCTTCTACTAATTTATTTTGCATTGATGACTCGATGTTTCCAGGATTGGAAGTCTATAACTACGATGCACACTGTGCCTCATTGCTGCCTTTGGGAAAACCACTCTTAAGATTGTCAACAAGCATGTTTAGATACTCCAGTATGCATGCATCCCTCTGTGTTCACATGAAGTGGGATTTAAAACCTCATCATCATCCTCTCAGTTCTCCCACTCTTCGCCCTGAGAGTCACCCTCCTCCTCTTCCTGCCAAGATAGCACAGTACAGTCCACGTGCACCTCTTGTAGCCGAATCTCAGGGGATAATGTCTGATAAGAAGTGTCTGGATTCTGCTCAACCGCTACGTCATCCAGCTCAGGATCCAGCTTAAAAAAAATGTGGGCATCCATGCAGATGTTTTACTCCTCTCTATTCTGTAAATTTTTGAAGCAGATCTCTGATTGCTATGGAATATAACGTATGAATAGCTCTGCAGATTCACCCACCTGTGGTTCCCATGGCAGTTGGGAGGTTGTAGAGTTAGGGGGAAGCAAGGCTAATTTAGATTCCTCCTCTGAAGATTGTACTGTGTGTGATGTTAAAGGGAACCTGTCACCACATTTAGCCGATATGAGATACGGCCACCACCTTTTGGGGCTGATATACAGCATTCTATAATGCTGTATATCTGCCCCCAACCCGACCTCTAAAGAAAAAATATAACTTATTATTTTACTCACCTATGGCGCTGTCCGGTAGAGGGGTGTCACTCATCTTGGTCTGGCACCTCCTATCTTCTTGCGATGCCGCCCTCCTGCTTGAGCAGGTGCAGGGGCTCTTTGACCTTTCCCAGCACCTGCGCACTGCCGTACTTTGCTCTGCCCTCAACAGGACAGAGAAGTATGCCTGCGCAGCAGCGCAGAGCCAAGGAGACTGTGTGGATGATGCAGTGAGACAGTGGGTCTGGATCACACTATTAACAGAAAGGATTCGGATTCAGAAATGTGGCCTTGTGTCTGGACCACACTATTAGCACAAATGATTTATATGCTGAAAGATCGATTTCACACAAGATTCTATCTGACTACTTGCAGCAGCGCGAGGAGCCTCTCCACGCTATTATAGTGACAAAATGGTGCAAAAACCACATGTCCGCATTGAAACACAGCTGGCAACCACTGGGTCTACTGAAGAATTACAGACACTTAGAAACCAAATCCAGGTACGCATTGACCAACACACCAGGAACACAGAGTCGGAAACGGAATAAATTTTCTAGAGATACAGCTGACTACGAATCTAACAGGGTATATAGATGGCAAGACAACTTTTCCTCCAGACGACAACAATCCCGCAGCCAGCGATCTTCCACCGACTACTCAACGTCTGGGTCAGAACAGGAACGAAGCTCCCTTGCTCCACCTTCAGTTCCTTTTTTAGGACAACGACGCCGTTTTCCAAGAAGAAAACTAGACGGGGCCATGGACGGAAGAAACAATATGGACCAAATGCGAGTCACACGATCTCAGGTACCGAATCACTGGTGATAAACATTTCTTCCAGATCCCTGGGTATCGCTGAGTACCAGTTCTTACAGAAGGGACTCTCTTTCTGCACGTTTCGCCCAACTCACGGATCCCATGCAGTCGAGACCTTCATTGACTTTATCCAATCCTCTTTCCAAAACATACGGAAAGATATTGAACAGGGTAGACTCTTTTATTCTCCCAACATGACTCAGGTCAAAACACAGGCCTTGAAGTCCCTTCAAGATGACAAAACCCTAATCATCAAACTTGCTGATAAAGGCAGAGCATTTGTCGTTATGGACATGTCCCAGTATATAACAGAGATCCTCAGACAGCTGTCCGATACTTAAATCTATCGCATACTCCCTATTGACCCAACGAATGAGGTCCAGTCTAAAATTGAGGAAATCATATTGAAATATTCCAATCTTGGGACTCTTGATTCCAAGACAGGTGACTATCTTCGTAAAAAAAAAACAATAACACCAGTGTTTTATACACTGCCGAAAGTACACAAAAGTTTACAAAACCCTTCGGGGAGGCCCATAGTAGCCTCAACGGATTCCATCCTCACTCCCGTTGTCAAATTTTAAGAGAAAATCCTAGCACCCATTATACAGTCGTCTCCTCTTTTCTCCTCGATACAGGAGACTTTCTTAAATCTATAGACACTCTGGAGACGATTCCAGTTGATACCATTCTTGTAGCTATGGACGTCAAGGATTTGTGCACCTCCATCACCACATTGAGGGTATTAACTCTGTTCACCACCTCCTCACAACAAGGGTATGGAGGTAAATCAAATCAATTTGGTTGTTGATTTACTTACTGTTGTCCTATTCAATAACTTTTTTCTATTCCAGGATTCTTTTTATTTGCAAATTCGTGGCACTGCAACGGGCTCCAATGTGGCACCCCCCTATGCTAATACATACATGGTGGACTTTGAGTCCACCCTCATCTATAAAATCCCCTCTTCACACAGAACGTCCTATTATGGAAACGCTATATTGACGACATTTTCTGTCTTTAGGGTGGCACATTGGAGTCCTTGCAACAATTTTCACTATTCCTCAATGAGTCCTGGCCGGGCATCAGATTTACTATGACACATGATCCTCATAGTATCAATTTCCTTTATACCATGGTATTAAAAGATCAAGATGGGCACATTACAACTGACCTATACGTTAAACCTACAGACAAAAATAGCATACTGCATTTTTCGAGTTTTCACCCTCCATCAATTAAAAGCTCCATACCTATCTCCCAATTTCAACGGGTCAAATGTATCGTCACTGATGACACCCTCTGTGAAACTCGACTCTAGGACATGACCCTTAAATTTTCACAGAGAGGTTATCCACCTGCACTCTTGGATAAATCAAGGACTCCCACACCTATAAATCGTTCAAGAAATATCAACAAACAAATCCCATTCATACACTCTTTTCATCCCTTTGCCTTTGTTCTTTACAAAGCAATTAGACACCATTGGCATCTCTTGACCACAGCTCACCCTAGTATTCCCGAATTTCAGGAACCTTTCCTACTGTGTTTTAAAAGACCGCCCAATTTGAAGGACAATCTGATACGCGCTGACATCGGTCCTAAATCACCAAGCAAACAGCTGTTTCTCTCCCAACTGAAATTAGGGACATATACTTGCTTACACTGTGCTCAATGTAGCAACATATTGAAAGGGGTTTCCTTCTACCATCCACAAACAGGTAAAACCTTTCACATAAAAAACTTTTTTACATGCGACCCGTCCTTTGCAATATATTTGATTAAATGTCCATGTGGACTATTATATATCGGTGAAACCACCTTACCGATAAGAGAAAGGATTTCCAAACACAAATCCACCATACGCTGCAAGAATTTGCTTCTCCCCATCCCACAACATTTTAATTCACAGGAACATACCATTTCACAGTTAAAATTTCAGGTGATTGACCATGTACCCCCCCCTCAGACGCGGTGGTGATCGGATTTCACTTCTCAAAAAACGTGAATCCTTCTGGATCCATACTTTAGAAACTCTCGCTCAAATAGGTCTAAATAGGGAATATGAGGTTTACTAACTGTGTTATCTCTCCTCTCCTAGAGCCGCCTATATTGAACACGGACACCCCCTCGCCTCTCAATTCACTGCACAGTCCACTATATCCTTCTGTAATGAATTGACATCGCAAGGACATCACCTTCACGTCAGTATCATTCATATGCAACTGGGCATGCGCCGTTTAGATCACTCCTCCACGATCTATTATAGTGGTGGAACGCATATGGAACGCATTCCTCACTTTCGGTTACGTAACTTCCGCCGGAGAGCGGTGGAACGCACGCCCCATAACAGAAGTCCAGACACACGGTCGCACAAGACCTCTATCTCCCATAAAAGACGGTCACCATTACCCCTCAGTGCACCTGACCAGCGTGGAAGCCGCGTTAGCCACGTCTATAGGGTAAGCAATCCTGACCTCCTGTGGGTATTTTTTTCATCAGCTTCACCACCCTTAAAAGTACATGTGTATATATTTTTCTCTATAGGCTGCAGCAATTGCCCAGTTTCACTGAACCAATACTACATACAGGGTAAAGTCACTTTATTGCTCTTCACATTTACTAGCACTGTGTTATACACATTCTATATCACTGGTATATTTTCTGGTCATCATAGGCTCTCACCCTAATCTCTCACAATCCTGAAATTGGCCTTTTTTATATTGTGATAAACGGTATGTGCACTTTTTTAACATATACACTTGTTATGTGTCTGTACCAATCTTGCCTCTTCCCACATCAATATGCTCAATAATATCTCTATGTACCATATGTATATATTTAGTTTATGTTTATACTGTATTTGCATTTATTTTCTTTATACTATCCTTTATTATCTGTTTTTGCACAGCAACTGACGAAGGTCCAATATGACCGAAACGTTTTGCTATCACAACGCTGTCCGCAATAAAAATATCTTCTATAAGCATCATTAAGTTGAGTGCCAAGTTTTTTGACACATGGACCACACTATTAGCACAAATTATTTATATGCTGAAAGATCGATTTCACACAAGATTCTATCTGACTACTTGCAGCAGAGGGGGAGCCTCTCCACGCTATTATAGTGACAAAATGGTGAAAAAACCACATGTCCACTTTGTATATGGAGAGGGACATGTGACTTCAGCAGCCAATGACAGAAGCCCTTGTCTGGATGTTGTGGATGTTTTCTGCGCCCTAATTGCCTACCAGAATCTCCACACATTAAGTCAATAAAAAAATAAAAAATACAGTTCGCCACTACTCTGTCCTGTCCTCACCCCCACCCAACATCAAACATGTCCGCCGGTTCATCATACAGCACCATTATTCTAGCCAAAGTCCTAACAAAAGCATTAGCGGAAATTTAATCATTTACTGAGCTTTGTTGATTTTCAGGAAAATGCTCGGGAATCTGAACACAAATCTGAATGTGCAACGTTCATGCAGAATTTGAAATTGGGGAATGTTTTCTGAACAAGTTTGCTCATCTCTAGTGGTAAATAAATTGTAGACTTATTATCGACGCATTTCAGAGTCCTCTGATTCTTCCTTCAGGACAACCTTACAAAAATATTTGCAGAGCCCCTAAAATGACAGAATAACAGGAAAAACAAAAGTAACCCTATTTACTAAATTATACCCCTCAATAAAGTTATCTAAGGATACAGTGATTATTTAGTTTCAGCTGCATTTTCCAAGCAAAATAATAGATTAATTGGATGTCTTGTACTCTATGCTGAGCACTTAAGTAACGTTTTCATTAGAGATGAGTGAATATTTCAATGTTCGGTTCAGATTGTGATCACCGAATGTACAAAATTCGACAATTTATTAGACGAATATTCGCCGAACGTCATTCATGTCAATGGAGGCTAAAACAAACACATGCACAAAACCTTCAAACTGCCCCGAAAGCTGCAAATACACATGAAATTAGCAGGAGACACCAGTAAAGTGGCCTCAATTCACTCACAGTACAATTTGTAGCATGTCACCCAGCAATCAGCCATGCGTGAGGTATTGGGTGTGGGCCAGCATTTTCAGCTTTGATTTGAACATCAAAGTAAGATAAGGTGGATGAGGAATCGGTGTAGGCCTGAACTGCTAGGAGCACTGATACCACATTAACAGCTCAACCTGCTTTCATGCTGAACCACACTCAGGTGGCACAAATATCAGTTTCATAGATTAGTATTGTCAGAAAAATCTAAGGATTGTAACACTGGGAGTTAGCTCAAATAGTAAAGGACTGCCGGTCTCAGAGGCCTTCTGCTACAGGCAACACACCACCAAAGTTGCATCATTTTCACTTCAGCAAAAGTAGTATAAAAAGTACTGACAGGGCTCCCACTACACCCACCCACCAGATGGACACCCAACCAAGAGTGTTCACATTTGCAAAAATTAGTGTCAGACACCAACAAAGTGGGATCAATTTCACAAAAGTAGAGATAGTATAAGACAGGCCAGTACACCAGGAGATGTGGGGGGCCGTAGGAGGCAACAACCAAGCAGCAGGACCACTACCTCCGCCTTTGTTCAAAGGAGGAACAGGAGGAGCACTGCCAAGCCCTACAAAATGACCTCCAGCTGGCCAAAAATGTGCATGTGACTGCACAAATGGTTAGAAGCTGACTCCATGACGATGGTCTGAGTGCCCGACGTCCACAATGGGGTTTTGTTCACAGCCCAACACCGTGCAGGACGTTTGGCATTTGCCACAGAGCACCTGAATTGGCAAATTCACCACTGGCACCCTGTGCTCTTCACAGATGAAAGCAAGTTCACACTGAGCACATGTGACAGACTTGACAAGGTCTGGAGACGCCATGGAGAGTGATCTGCTGCCTGCAACATCCTACAGCATGACCGGTTTTGCAGTGGGTCAGTAATGGTTGGGTTGGCATTTCTTTGGAGGGCTGCACAGCCCTCCATGTGCTCGACAGAGGTAGCCTGACTAACATTAGGTACCAAGATGAGATCCTCAGACCCCTTGTGAGACCATATGCTGGTGCAGTTGGCCCTGGGTTCATCCTAAGGCAGGAGAATGCAGACTTCATTTGGCTGGAGTGTGTCAGCAGTTTCTGCAAGATGAAGGCATTGAAGCTATGGACTTGCCCGCCCGTTCTCCAGACCTGAATCCAATGAGCACATCTGGGACATCATGTATCGCTCAATCTACCAACGTCAC
>JARQOD010000005.1:168565297-168656452 GCA_033576555.1 Oophaga sylvatica
AAAAAATTCAAATCACCCCCTTTCGACTCAATCAAAATAAAACAATAAAAAAATTCAAACATACACATATTTGGTATCATCACTCTCAGAATCACCTGATCTATCATAAAAATAATTAATCCAATCGGTAAACGGCGTACGAAAAAAAAATTAAAAAACCCCAGAATTGCATTTTTTGGTCTCCGCAAGTTTTAATAAAATGCAATAATGAGCTATCCAATAGATTGTTCTACACAAAATCGTATCATTAAAAAACATAAGCTTGGCATGGAAAATATTAGCCCTCAATCGCCTCAAACCGGAAAACGGAAACACTACTTTTTTTGAAAATTACGCATTTTTATTTATTTTTAAACAAAACTTTGATTTTTTTTTCACCACTTAATAACAAAAGAACCTAGACATGTTTGGTGTCTATGAACTCACAATAAACCTGTAGAATCACAATGGCAGATCAGTTTTCGCATTTGATGAACATGCTAAAAAAAATCCAAAAAACAGTTGTGGATTTGCATTTTTTTTTGCAATTCCACAGCATTTACATTTTTTTTTTACCATTTTCAAGTACATGATAGAGTAAAACCAATGAGCTGTTCAAAAGTACATCTTGTCCCAAAAAAACCAAGCCCTTGCATGGCCATATTGACAGAAAAATAAAAAAGTTATCGCTCTGGGAATGAGGGGAGCGAAAAAACAAATGCAAAAACAAAAAAGGGCTCAGTCATGAAGTGGTTTAAAAAAATTTAAAAAAAAACCCCATAAAAGTTCAAATCACCCTCTTTTTGCCCCATTAAAAATAAAGCAAAATAAAAAATAACAGATATTTGGCATCGCCGCATTCAGAAATGTTTTATCAAAATATAAAGTAACTTATTCCGATGGGTAAACGTCATCACGAAAAAAAATCAAAACAGCTCCAATTAGTGGTAAACTGAGGAAAAGTGGCATCAATTGACCCAGAGTATAAGGCCGGGTCACACTTGCGAGTGTGATGCGAGTAAGTCGCACACTTTCTCGCATCAACACCTGCACGGCCGCCCGCTCTCGGACCCGAGTGTGTGGCTGCATAGAAATACATGCAGCCGCACACTCGGGTCCCGAGAGCGGGCGGCCGTGTCGGTGTTGATGCGAGAAAGTCGTGCGACTTACTCGCATCACACTCCAAGTGTGACGCTGGTCTAAATAGTATAATTGCACAGCATGGATGCATGGGACAGGGACGGGGTCAGGGACAGAGCTTGACCCAGGATTTCTAGTTTTAAACATTGATCAGTAACAGGTGGACGACTGACAGGTGTAGGCCTGGTGCTCTGAGAGTCCTACCAAATTCGTGTAACACACATGCAGGAGGACAACTAGGAATACAAACATGGCAGACACCAAGAAAAGTGGCAGCTATTGATGCACATAGAAATTTTAGAATGGCACAGCACAGTCAGTCATGGGCCATGCATGAGGTAATCAGTGTCTGGGCCAGCATTAACAACTTAAATTTAAGTTTAAATTTAAGACAAGGTGGGTGAGGGACCGTGTAAACCAGCTGTGCTGGGAGCCCTGAGATCTCATGCAACAACTCAAACTCTTTTCTGCTGAGCCACACTCAGGTGGCACAAATATCAACTTTGTAGACTACTATTGTTAGAAATATTTAAGGATAGTAATAAAGGTAGTTGACTGAAAGTAAGTGCAGGCCCGCTGGTCTTGGAGCCCTACTGCCACAGGCAAATCCACCAGTTGGAGACTCAACTTTGAGTCTCCACATTTCAAAAAATTATTGCCACACACAATAAAGTGGAATCAATTTCCACAGAGTAAAAACAGTATAATGGCTCCCTGACACTCCTGCCACTACATGCAACCCACCAGATAGAGACGAAATTTGAAGTCTCCACATTTCCAAAAATTGTTTGTAACAGCAACAGTAGCAACAGCAAACACAGAAGCTATGACAAAGGTGTCACAGACTGCAATAATGTGAGATCAATGCAGCACACTAAAAACGACACCATCGCCTAGTTTGCGAATGCAGTGCAGAAGTCATTAGCACTAGGACTACCGACTGGTCACCCCCCCTAGAACTACCGAATGGAGTCATTTTGACTCTGAGTCCTGGCTTGTTTTCATTTATTTTTAGAGTTTATTGCTCTGGTATTGTTGTAACTTTAAATTTCATCCTCGAGTATAGAATGCAAAATAGAAAGAATATTGTCAGGCTTTAGCGCACTTCTTCTAGCCATATTAGCAATTAGCAAAACTGCAGACCATATTCTACAAAAATTATGCTGTCCACTCGAGAGTTCAATGGTTCACTGACGGATGTCCTGTATATGTCCTGTGTATGTCAAGTATATTTGCAAAAATGCTAATATTCTAAGTCTAAGCCACCAACATTTATTCTAAACTTATTCTAAACATACAAGTAAATGAAAACTAAAAAAATAATAATATTTAGTGACAAAGACTAGCAAAATATAGTAGGGAGTCAAAATGATTCCCTCTGATAATTCAAGGTAAATTTTGAAAAAGGCACTCTTTTTCAAAAATTATTTATTGTCGTAAAAAAATGTCACATCCTAAATGAGTAAAAGTCACCGAGTCTCAAGCCGGAATTCGGAAAAATGTAGTCACAGAAGAGACATAAAAATTGCGAGGAGTCAAAATTACTCCATTGGTAGTGCTAGTGTTAGAGATCCATTACTTGTTCATCTTGATGAAAGTTAGGTGGTCTATGCTTTCAGGGGACAAACGGATTCACTTATCTGTCAGTACACCACCTGCAGCGCTAAAAACACGTTCTGAGAGAATGCTGACTGCCAGGCATTATAAAACCTCCAAGTTGTGACCGGTGAGCTCTGGCCTCTCTACCCTTTTGAGGACAAAAATGTAAAAGGGGCCAAACTCCCCGATGGCATTGATATTGAGCTGGAGATACTTCTGCACCATCCTCTCCAGTCGCTTTACAACGTGTCAGACTTGCACTCTATTCTGCTGGCGCATGGGCTAGCCTAAAAAATGTGTGAAATGACTCACAGAAATTGTTTCTGCACTGCTTCTACTAATTTATTTTGCATTGATGACTCGATGTTTCCAGGATTGGAAGTCTATAACTACGATGCACACTGTGCCTCATTGCTGCCTTTGGGAAAACCACTCTTAAGATTGTCAACAAGCATGTTTAGATACTCCAGTATGCATGCATCCCTCTGTGTTCACATGAAGTGGGATTTAAAAACCTCATCATCATCCTCTCAGTTCTCCCACTCTTCGCCCTGAGAGTCACCCTCTCCTCTTCCTGCCAAGATAGCACAGTACAGTCCACGTGCACCTCTTGTAGCCGAATCTCAGGGGATAATGTCTGATAAGGAAGTGTCTGGATTCTGCTCAACCGCTACGTCATCCAGCTCAGGATCCAGCTTAAAAAAAATGTGGGCATCCATGCAGATGTTTTACTCCTCTCTATTCTGTAAATTTTTGAAGCAGATCTCTGATTGCTATGGAATATAACGTATGAATAGCTCTGCAGATTCACCCACCTGTGGTTCCCATGGCAGTTGGGAGGTTGTAGAGTTAGGGGGAAGCAAGGCTAATTTAGATTCCTCCTCTGAAGATTGTACTGTGTGTGATGTTAAAGGGAAACCTGTCACCACATTTAGCCGATATGAGATACGGCCACCACCTTTTGGGGCTGATATACAGCATTCTATAATGCTGTATATCTGCCCCCAACCCGACCTCTAAGAGAAAAAATATAACTTATTATTTTACTCACCTATGGCGCTGTCCGGTAAGAGGGGTGTCACTCATCTTGGTCTGGCACCATCCTATCTTCTTGCGATGCCGCCCTCCTGCTTGAGCAGTGCAGGGGCTCTTTGACCTTTCCCAGCACCTGCGCACTGCCGTAACTTTGCTCTGCCCTCAACAGGACAGAGAAGTATGCCTGCGCAGCAGCGCAGAGCCAAGGAGACTGTGTGGATGATGCAGTGAGACAGTGGGTCTGGATCACACTATTAACAGAAAGGATTCGGTTTCAGAAATGTGGCCTTGTGTCTGGACCACACTATTAGCACAAATGATTTATATGCTGAAAGATCGATTTCACACAAGATTCTATCTGACTACTTGCAGCAGCGCGAGGAGCCTCTCCACGCTATTATATGACAAAATGGTGCAAAAACCACATGTCCGCATTGAAACACAGCTGGCAACCACTGGGTCTACTGAAGAATTACAGACACTTAGAAACCAAATCCAGGTACGCATTGACCAACACACCAGGAACACAGAGTCGGAAACGGAATAAATTTTCTAGAGATACAGCTGACTACGAATCTAACAGGGTATATAGATGGCAAGACAACTTTTCCTCCAGACGACAACAATCCCGCAGCCAGCGATCTTCCACCGACTACTCAACGTCTGGGTCAGAACAGGAACGAAGCTCCCTTGCTCCACCTTCAGTTCCTTTTTTTAGGACAACGACGCCGTTTTCCAAGAAGAAAACTAGACGGGGCCATGGACGGAAGAAACAATATGGACCAAATGCGAGTCACACGATCTCAGGTACCGAATCACTGGTGATAAACATTTCTTCCAGATCCCTGGGTATCGCTGAGTACCAGTTCTTACAGAAGGGACTCTCTTTCTGCACGTTTCGCCCAACTCACGGATCCCATGCAGTCGAGACCTTCATTGACTTTATCCAATCCTCTTTCCAAAACATACGGAAAGATATTGAACAGGGTAGACTCTTTTATTCTCCCAACATGACTCAGGTCAAAACACAGGCCTTGAAGTCCCTTCAAGATGACAAAACCCTAATCATCAAACTTGCTGATAAAGGCAGAGCATTTGTCGTTATGGACATGTCCCAGTATATAACAGAGATCCTCAGACAGCTGTCCGATACTTAAATCTATCGCATACTCCCTATTGACCCAACGAATGAGGTCCAGTCTAAAATTGAGGAAATCATATTGAAATATTCCAATCTTGGGACTCTTGATTCCAAGACAGGTGACTATCTTCGTAAAAAAAAAACAATAACACCAGTGTTTTATACACTGCCGAAAGTACACAAAAGTTTACAAAACCCTTCGGGGAGGCCCATAGTAGCCTCAACGGATTCCATCCTCACTCCCGTTGTCAAATTTTAAGAGAAAATCCTAGCACCCATTATACAGTCGTCTCCCTCTTTTCTCCTCGATACAGGAGACTTTCTTAAATCTATAGACACTCTGGAGACGATTCCAGTTGATACCATTCTTGTAGCTATGGACGTCAAGGATTTGTGCACCTCCATCACCCACATTGAGGGTATTAACTCTGTTCACCACCTCCTCACAACAAGGGGTATGGAGGTAAATCAAATCAATTTGGGTTGTGATTTACTTACTGTTGTCCTATTCAATAACTTTTTTCTATTCCAGGATTCTTTTTATTTGCAAATTCGTGGCACTGCAACGGGCTCCAATGTGGCACCCCCCTATGCTAATACATACATGGTGGACTTTGAGTCCACCCTCATCTATAAAATCCCTCTCACACAGAACGTCCTATTATGGAAACGCTATATTGACGACATTTTCTGTCTTTAGGGTGGCACATTGGAGTCCTTGCAACAATTTCACTATCCTCAATGAGTCCTGGCCGGGCATCAGATTTACTATGACACATGATCCTCATAGTATCAATTTCCTTTATACCATGGTATTAAAAGATCAAGATGGGCACATTACAACTGACCTATACGTTAAACCTACAGACAAAAATAGCATACTGCATTTTTCGAGTTTTCACCCTCCATCAATTAAAAGCTCCATACCTATCTCCCAATTTCAACGGGTCAAATGTATCGTCACTGATGACCCCTCTGTGAAACTCGACTCTAGGACATGACCCTTAAATTTTCACAGAGAGGTTATCCACCTGCACTCTTGGATAAATCAAGGACTCCCACACCTATAAATCGTTTCAAGAAATATCAACAAACAAATCCCATTCATACACTCTTTTCATCCCTTTGCCTTTGTTCTTTACAAAGCAATTAGACACCATTGGCATCTCTTGACCACAGCTCACCCTAGTATTCCCGAATTTCAGGAACCTTTCCTACTGTGTTTTAAAAGACCGCCCAATTTGAAGGACAATCTGATACGCGCTGACATCGGTCCTAAATCACCAAGCAAACAGCTGTTTCTCTCCCAACTGAAATTAGGGACATATACTTGCTTACACTGTGCTCAATGTAGCAACATATTGAAAGGGTTTCCTTCTACCATCCACAAACAGGTAAAACCTTTCACATAAAAAACTTTTTTACATGCGACCCGTCCTTTGCAATATATTTGATTAAATGTCCATGTGGACTATTATATATCGGTGAAACCACCTTACCGATAAGAGAAAGGATTTCCAAACACAAATCCACCATACGCTGCAAGAATTTGCTTCTCCCCATCCCACAACATTTTAATTCACAGGAACATACCATTTCACAGTTAAAATTTCAGGTGATTGACCATGTACCCCCCCCTCAGACGCGGTGGTGATCGGATTTCACTTCTCAAAAAACGTGAATCCTTCTGGATCCATACTTTAGAAACTCTCGCTCAAATAGGTCTAAATAGGGAATATGAGGTTTACTAACTGTGTTATCTCTCCTCTCCTAGAGCCGCCTATATTGAACACGGGACACCCCCTCGCCTCTCAATTCACTGCACAGTCCACTATATCCTTCTGTAATGAATTGACATCGCAAGGACATCACCTTCACGTCAGTATCATTCATATGCAACTGGGCATGCGCCGTTTAGATCACTCCTCCACGATCTATTATAGTGGTGGAACGCATATGGAACGCATTCCTCACTTTCGGTTACGTAACTTCCGCCGGAGAGCGGTGGAACGCACGCCCCATAACAGGAAGTCCAGACACACGGTCGCACAAGACCTCTATCTCCCATAAAAGACGGTCACCATTACCCCTCAGTGCACCTGACCAGCGGTGGAAGCCGCGTTAGCCACGTCTATAGGGTAAGCAATCCTGACCTCCTGTGGGTATTTTTTTCATCAGCTTCACCACCCTTAAAAGTACATGTGTATATATTTTTCTCTATAGGCTGCAGCAATTGCCCAGTTTCACTGAACCAATACTACATACAGGGTAAAGTCACTTTATTGCTCTTCACATTTACTAGCACTGTGTTATACACATTCTATATCACTGGTATATTTTCTGGTCATCATAGGCTCTCACCCTAATCTCTCACAATCCTGAAATTGGCCTTTTTTATATTGTGATAAACGGTATGTGCATCTTTTTTAACATATACACTTGTTATGTGTCTGTACCAATCTTGCCTCTTCCCACATCAATATGCTCAATAATATCTCTATGTACCATATGTATATATTTAGTTTATGTTTATACTGTATTTGCATTTATTTTCTTTATACTATCCTTTATTATCTGTTTTTGCACAGCAACTGACGAAGGTCCAATATGACCGAAACGTTTTGCTATCACAACGCTGTCCGCAATAAAAATATCTTCTATTAAGCATCATTAAGTTGAGTGCCAAGTTTTTTGACACATGGACCACACTATTAGCACAAATTATTTATATGCTGAAAGATCGATTTCACACAAGATTCTATCTGACTACTTGCAGCAGAGGGAGGAGCCTCTCCACGCTATTATAGTGACAAAATGGTGAAAAAAACCACATGTCCACTTTGTATATGGAGAGGGACATGTGACTTCAGCAGCCAATGACAGAAGCCCTTGTCTGGATGTTGTGGATGTTTTCTGCGCCCTAATTGCCTACCAGAATCTCCACACATTAAGTCAATAAAAAAATAAAAAATACAGTTCGCCACTACTCTGTCCTGTCCTCACCCCCACCCAACATCAAACATGTCCGCCGGTTCATCATACAGCACCATTATTCTAGCCAAAGTCCTAACAAAAGCATTAGCGGAAATTTAATCATTTACTGAGCTTTGTTGATTTTCAGGAAAATGCTCGGGAATCTGAACACAAATCTGAATGTGCAACGTTCATGCAGAATTTGAAATTGGGGAATGTTTTCTGAACAAGTTTGCTCATCTCTAGTGGTAAATAAAATTGTAGACTTATTATCGACGCATTTCAGAGTCCTCTGATTCTTCCTTCAGGACAACCTTACAAAAATATTTGCAGAGCCCCTAAAATGACAGAATAACAGGAAAAACAAAAGTAACCCTATTTACTAAATTATACCCCTCAATAAAGTTATCTAAGGATACAGTGATTATTTTAGTTTCAGCTGCATTTTCCAAGCAAAATAATAGATTAATTGGATGTCTTGTACTCTATGCTGAGCACTTAAGTAACGGTTTTCATTAGAGATGAGTGAATATTTCAATGTTCGGTTCAGATTGTGATCACCGAATGTACAAAATTCGACAATTTATTAGACGAATATTCGCCGAACGTCATTCATGTCAATGGGAGGCTAAAACAAACACATGCACAAAACCTTCAAACTGCCCCGAAAGCTGCAAATACACATGAAATTAGCAGGAGACACCAGTAAAGTGGCCTCAATTCACTCACAGTACAATTTGTAGCATGTCACGCCAGCAATCAGCCATGCGTGAGGTATTGGGTGTGGGCCAGCATTTTCAGCTTTGATTTGAACATCAAAGTAAGATAAGGTGGATGAGGAATCGGTGTAGGCCTGAACTGCTAGGAGCACTGATACCACATGTAACAGCTCAACCTGCTTTCATGCTGAACCACACTCAGGTGGCACAAATATCAGTTTCATAGATTAGTATTGTCAGAAAAATCTAAGGATTGTAACACTGGTAGTTAGCTCAAATAGTAAAGGACTGCCGGTCTCAGAGGCCTTCTGCTACAGGCAACACACCACCAAAGTTGCATCATTTTCACTTCAGCAAAAGTAGTATAAAAAGTACTGACAGGTCTCCCACTACACCCAACCCACCAGATGGACACCCAACCAAGAGTGTTCACATTTGCAAAAATTAGTGTCAGACACCAACAAAGTGGCATCAATTTCACAAAAGTAGAGATAGTATAAGACAGGCCAGTACACCAGGAGATGTGGAGGGGGCCGTAGGAGGGCAACAACCAAGCAGCAGGACCACTACCTCCGCCTTTGTTCAAAGGAGGAACAGGAGGAGCACTGCCAGAGCCCTACAAAATGACCTCCAGCTGGCCAAAAATGTGCATGTGACTGCACAAATGGTTAGAAGCTGACTCCATGACGATGGTCTGAGTGCCCGACGTCCACAGATGGGGGTTGTGTTCACAGCCCAACACCGTGCAGGACGTTTGGCATTTGCCACAGAGCACCTGAATTGGCAAATTCACCACTGGCACCCTGTGCTCTTCACAGATGAAAGCAAGTTCACACTGAGCACATGTGACAGACTTGACAAGGTCTGGAGACGCCATGGAGAGTGATCTGCTGCCTGCAACATCCTACAGCATGACCGGTTTTGCAGTGGGTCAGTAATGGTGTGGGTTGGCATTTCTTTGGAGGGCTGCACAGCCCTCCATGTGCTCGACAGAGGTAGCCTGACTAACATTAGGTACCAAGATGAGATCCTCAGACCCCTTGTGAGACCATATGCTGGTGCAGTTGGCCCTGGGTTCATCCTAAGGCAGGAGAATGCCAGACTTCATTTGGCTGGAGTGTGTCAGCAGTTTCTGCAAGATGAAGGCATTGAAGCTATGGACTTGCCCGCCCGTTCTCCAGACCTGAATCCAATTGAGCACATCTGGGACATCATGTATCGCTCAATCTACCAACGTCACGTTGCACCACAGACTGTCAAGGAGTTTTTATGCTTTAGACCAAGTCTGGGAGGAGATCCCTCAGGAGACCATTTGCCGCCTCATCAGGAGCATACCCAGGTGTTGAAGGGAGGTCATAGGGCACATGGAGGCCATACACACTACTGAGCATCATTTCCTTATCTTGAGGCATTTACACTGAAGTTGGATCAGCCTGTAATTTGATTTTCCACTTTGCTTTTGAGTATCATTCCAAATCAAGACCTCCATGGGATATTAATTTTGATTTTCACTGATCATTTTTATGTTTTATTGCTCTCAACACATTCCACTATATAATGAATAAAGATTTACAACTGGAATATTTCATACAGTTATATCTAGGATTTGGGATTTTAGTGTTCCCTTTTTTTTTGAGCAGTGTATATACAGTATATATATATATAGAAGGTCGATTTCACAGCTACACAGGACACTACCTAGTTAAGCCATCTGACTAAGAAACAACTGCCTAGCTAACTACCTAAAATCTAGCTGCTAACAGTGCCAGCGTCAGGAGCAGCCTCTCTGCGCTTACAGTGTCAAAATGGAGCTAAAACAAGATGTCCGCTCTTTACATGGAGAGAGACATGTGATTTCAGAAGGTCTGAATGAGCCATTATACTGACACCTTGTTAAACCCCAACAGGTCTTCATTGCTGGCCGACCCAAAGCTCATTATTTGCCCTTAGGGCTACCACAGTAATCAGCGGGTTACTAATAATAGCATATAAGAGGTTAAACGGCTATGATCAGTGATGATAATCATTAATGCACCTGGAAACACAGCAGAAGAAAGCATGGGTATGAGAAATGTTTCTTACAATTGGTTACATTATACTCAAAAGGGACTCCTTGTCTGCCCTCTCACCATATTTGACCTATTAATTAACAATTAAAATGGGCATACAGTTTACAGACTGCTGAAAAAAGTGATCAGTGTAGGTTTCATATCAAATTCCTTGTTAAGAAATCAACTTTTATCACTTCATGTAAATTACCTCTTCCAGGCTATGTGGAAGATGCTGCCTGGAAGATAACTGTACGTCTAGAGTTTTTTTTTTACATGAATGGGAGTAACCAGTGTGATGTGTAATGGCTGATCTCTGCTCTTCTGATCTCACTGCATAGCGGTTTCTGATTATAACAGACAGATTCCTCACAGCCTCAGCTGTCATTTCACAGGCAGACAAGGTTACAATCTTGAGAAAGCCCACGCGAAACGCGCGTCGGGGTTGCAGGATCTGACTTTTGTTCTGGATATATCCGGGTAAGACTATTCACTTAGAATGCGACAAGCATTAAGACACAGAATAATACGATATTACCTGTTGTGAACCTTTATATTTGGTGATGACTCCCGGTCCAGTGATTGAACTTTTGAACAAAGTCAGATCTTATTATCTGTTTTTGACCTTCATAATTGCTGTAATTTGCTATATTGAATTTTATCAATGTTGATATATAATTGATGGATATGATATTGTTGTCTAATAAAAATATATATTTTAATATTATGGGTTTCAGTGCTCCTTTGCCGTGTTGTATATAATCTATTTTGGAGTATACCCTTTTATGCTTTTGGTAGCAACTGCCATTATATATTTTTCTGGTGTTTTTCTAAATAAGGTTACAATCTTGTTACAATACATCAGAACTCAGAGAGATGCAAAAAATGTGCAAGAAGACAAAGTTCATTTCTCATGTTCTGTGTTAGTTACTTGTCTCACAGCAGTAACTCCTCCTTCATGTAAAATAATCTCTGGAGGTAGAGTTATCTTCCTGGCATCATCCTCCCCATGACCTGGAAGAGGTAATTTAAATGAAGTGATAAAAAATGATTCATCCACAAGGCAACGGCGTAACAAGAAAAAAAAAATCAAAACTTCAGAATTAGGGGTTTTTGGTCGTCGCATCAGTGCAATACAGACAATAACAGGCAATCAAAACATCTTATCTATTCCAAAATGGTATCAATGAAAACATCAGCTCGATGCTCAAAAATAGTCCTCACCCAGCCTCAGATCCCAAAAAATGGAGACGCTAATCATATGTGCACATGTTGCGGATTTGCTTGTGGAAATTTCTGTGCGGTTTTGAATCTCTTGGCTGAAAATTCAGTGGAAATGTGCCGATTTCATGCGTTTTTGATGTGGATTTACATGCAGATTTTTATGTGGAATTGTGTGCGGATTTGTTAGCTAAATAAAGATATATTATTTAAAAAAAAAAAAAAGAAGAAAAATAATGTCAAGTCCAACCTCCTTTGTTGATGTGCTTCAACCATGATAGGCTCTATTCTAGAATCTCCACCAACAAACTCTTCCACCTTCTGACATGTACTTTTAACAAATTTGCTGCATTTTGGCACCAAATCTGCATGAAATCTGTTAGCACCATGACGGAGTCCTGGTCTGACAGGCTGGGTCTCCGGCGTTTCTCTTCACTCACTCGTGCTGCGGTCAGTTCTTCCCTTCCTCATGCTCTACATGCTTCCAGCCAGTCCTCTGGCCATGTCCTTAGGGCATGCACATGTGTACTCATGCCCTCTTAAAGGATCAGCGTATGCACTTGCTATTTCCTCCCCAGCCAATAGCTGTGGGACATTATTCATATATTGCTTCCTCTCCATTAGGGAGATGCTTGAGCAACCTTCCTGTTTTGCAGTCTATGTTATGTAAGGTTGCATACCAATCCCTGCTACACTCTGATTCAAACACTGCCTACTGCACTCTGGTGCAAACACTGCCTGCTGCACTCTGGTGTAAACACTGCCTGCTGAACTCTTGTGTGATCTTTGCTGCATTCTAATTTAAACTCTGCCAGCTGCTCCCTCCAGTCTGTCCTTTGGGTCCAGCTGCTGCACGTCCGTTGGTCTGTCCTGTAGTGGCATCTGGCATTCATCGGCAGCCAAGTCTAAGATTATCATCAGAGGCTCTAGTGAACAGTCAGGTGTTTGCTTACTCACGCCCTTCCAGGCTCTCCACGGTCCGTGGCACAGTGGTTCCACAAACCAGGTCCGTGACAAAATCCACACTAAAGTCACAGCAAATCTGCAAAACTTTTTACAGCAGCGTTTTTGCTGCATATTTGAATGACTCAATGGAAGTTAATGGGCGAAAAACGCTGCAGATCTGCAAAAAGAATTTACATGCTGCAGAAAATAAAATGCTGCTTATCAGGACGGAATTTTCCGCATCATGTGCACAACAATTCTGGATTCTCATCGATTAACCTTGCTTTCGGAATCCATTGCGTTTTTGGTGCAATTCCGCACAGAAAAAAACTACTGCGGATCCACAACAAATCCACGAGTGCAAATTATTTAAGGGTCTCGGAAAATGGCATTTCTTTACCAACTTTGGATTTTTTGATTGTTTTTCCCATCATTTAAATAAAAAAAGAACCTAAACATGTTTGGTATCTATGAACTTATAATGATATGGAAAATCATAATAGAACATCAGTTTATGCATTTAGTAAACATGGTTAAAAAACAAATAATTGTGGAATTGTATTTTTTTTTGCAATTTCAACGGACTTGGAATTTTTTCTTGTTTTCCAGTACACTATATGGTAAAAATCAAAAGGTGTAATTCAAAATTACATCCTGTCCAGCAAAAAACAAGCCCACACAAGGCCATATTAATAAAAAAAAAACACAAACTGTTCTGTCTCTGGAAAGAAGGGGAGAATAAAATGAAAACGCAAAAATGGAAAATTCCAAGGTCATAAAGGGATTAAGCAACAATAAAGCAAACTACAGACCTCCTGCCATATGAGTTTATAGGAGGAAAATACTGTAGGATGCAAACTACACTGTGGAAGTCAGAAATTTCTAGCGGTCCTGTTAAATGTTTAGATACCTTCTGCTAGAGAACACACAAAATTCATTCACAATTTTAAAGCAGAGATTTCACATTCTTTTTCTAGTCTGAAAAGTTAATGATACAATTATTTAGAAGTGGTCACTTAATTATGGCTTTCATTCTTACAAAAGCTTTTCAGAAATTCCCAAAAGATCAGTATACTCATGTCTTAATATACTCTGTGTATCTCTAAGCATGCACTAAATATTAAGGAAAATTAAGCACAATATTTTGTTTTACAACTAAACGTTGCTTTTATAGTAATTGACTGCAGACATATAATTTTCATTAGCAACTACATACATTTTCTTGGTTTTATAGTATGTGTATGGAAGGATTTAACATCTAATAATAGTGCCCGAACCTAGTGAAATGATATACAGTACAGACCAAAAGTTTGGACACACCTTCTCATTCAAAGATTTTTCTGTATTTTCATGACTATGAAAATTGTAGAATCACACTGAAGGCATCAAAACTATGAATTAACACATGTGGAATTATACATTACACTTTACAAAAAAAGTGTGAACAACTGAAAATATGTCTTATATTCTAGGTTCTTCAAAGTAGCCACGTTTTGCTTTGATTACTGCTTTGCACGCAGAAAAGGTGAACGGATGGACTCTACATGCCTAGTTCCCACCGTGAAGCATGGAGGAGGTGGTGTGATGATGTGGGGGTGCTTTGCTGGTGACACTTTTGGGGATTTATTCAAAATTGAAGCAATGAGCGGTCCAGCTCACCCCAAACCATCTCGATTGGGTTCAGGTCTGGTGACTGTGGAGGCCAGGTCATCTGGTCTTGCACCCCAACACTCTCCTTCTTGGTCAAATAGTCCTTACACAGTCTAGAGGTGTGTTTGGGGTCATTGTCCTGTTGAAAAATAAATGATGGTCCAACTAAACGCAAACCGGATGGAATAGCATGCTGCTGCAAGATGCTGTAGTAGCCATTCTGGTTCACTATACCTTCAATTTTGAATAAATCCCCAACAGTGTCACCAGCAAAGCACCCCCACACCATCACACCACCTCCTCCATGCTTCACGGTGGGAACCAGGCATGTAGAGTCCATCAGTTCACCTTTTCTGCGTGCAAAGCAGTAATCAAAGCAAAAGGTGGCTACTTTGAAGAACCTAGAATATAAGACATATTTTCAGTTGTTTCACACTTTTTTGTAAAGTGTAATGTATAATTCCACATGTGTTAATTCATAGTTTTGATGCATTCAGTGTGATTCTACAATTTTCATAGCCATGAAAATACAGAAAAACCTTTGAATGAGAAGGTGTGTCCAATCTTTTGGTCTGTACTGTATACATTTGGCTAGGGCTGACAAGCACTGGCAAATTATTTTTTCAATCCAACATCTGGTGCCAGTAGGGTGCCAGTGGACAACTCAAGCTATGGTTCATAGGACATGAGAAAAGCAGTTGAGAAAAGAAAGCTTTGTAAGGAAATGTTATAATATTAAAAAATATAAAAATCCCTATTATCAGAATCAATGCTGTTACTCTAAAAATATTGCTATGTGCAGTTGTTTCTATTGTCAGTTCCTCTCTGTAAGAGTTTAAAAAGAGTCAGACACCATTTTCCAAAAGTAGAACTACATGAACCCCCAAACATTTGTGACTCATGTAGGTTGCTATGGGTAACCATTAACCCGGGTGTGGTGTGGCCACCACCTGGTTACCTTGCATTATTGTTCTGCAATTGTCATATTGATGCCTTTCATGTGTCATTCGTATGCTATGTAAGGTCATGGTAAACTGTGCTGCATAATGCCAAAAAAATATTATTGTTATAACATATCTAACTAAAAGGGAAAATTATGACTGCAACACCACACTAGTGTATTTTATGCCATACTTTAAGTTCTATGATGCATCAGACTTGAAACATAAATGTTAGGTTGCATTACAAATAAGAATAATCCTTCCGTAGGACTTTGATGGGCTCGGATTGAATACTCATATTCCTGCCCCGCATGTTAGGTGCCTGTTACACAGCCAATAAACATGTGGGGATTGCCTGCCAGTCACTGTAATGCCGTAGCCATCTTGGTAGAGGCATTACTGTGATGGCTGGCTGCATTATTTCATCAGAAGTTATAAAAATACTGGTGCCGCCACACTCGGCTCACTGACACCATTGCACAGCTCAAGGACAGTTCTTATTGGAGGGAGAGAATGGTTTTTCAGGCTTGTGTGTACAGTTCTAGGAATAAGAGTCCTCTAGTGGTGATATTTTGTTGAACCTTCATGCTAAAAGTCTTAGGGCTAATCTTGTGCTTTGCTGTTTCTATGCAATACATTCTGCATTTAGGATAGGGACAGCTGGAGCAAGGAGAGTTGTTGAATACTGCCTCTAGATTGGAATGCATAGCTGTTTGCCCTTTTCTAAATATACAGCTGGCGCAGGTGAGTAGGTTACCACTTTTTTTTTCATGGTGAAAATATTTACTGTATAGTTGTCAATACAGTTTAATGTGCTTTTGTGTAATATTAAGGTGGTTTAAAATGTTTAAAAAACAGCATGGCCTGCTAAACAATTTTTTTTTTATTGAAAAAAATGTAGTTTCAATTAATCAAGATAACTTGTTTTCCAGAGACCTAGCAAGTAGATAATTTGTAAGACATGCAGTAAGGGATTGTGAAATGTACCGTATATATGCTGAAAAAGTCAAAAAGTCCTCCTTGACTTATACTCGAATGAGGGTCCCAATTATCCGTTCTCTGCTGCAGTGCGGTTGTTAACCGCTCTCTCCTGCTCATCTACGGGCGCCTGCAGGATCTGTGGGTGGTCTGATGACTGCTGACAGGGCCGCATCAGCACCCCGGCAAATGCCGAGGCGCTGAGCAGGCAGGAGCCCACTTGCCGTCGGGGACACAGGCACGCTACGGGTGCCCGATGCCTGTACCCATGCTTGCTCAGGGCTCTGGTACTTGTAATACTTACCTCTCCCCATTCCTCCACCATTGCGTCTTCTGCGACCACTGACTGACATTTCAGGTCAGAGAGCTCAATGACGTGACTATCGTGTGCCCTCTGCCTGATCAGTCACAGTGAAGAGATCCGGAAGATGACGATGCTGAGGAGCCCAGAGCAAAGCAGCGGCCAGCAAAGAGGAGTATTTCATTTATTTATTTAGATTTTTTTATGTTTGCAACCATATTTGTGGTTCATCATATTGGGCCTCTTTATATATGGAGCACTATATGGTTCCCATTATATATGGAGCTTCACATGGGGCCCATTATATGTGGAGCATCACATGGGGCCCAATAAATGTGGAGCATCACATGGGGCCCAATAAATGTGGAGCATCACATGAAGCCCATTAAATATTGAGCTGCTGCATTTCCCAACCTAGGTTAAGCTCAAGTTAATACATTTTCTGAGTTTTTGTGGCAAAATTAGGTACCTCAGTATTGTGAATGGGTTTGAGATGAGTTCTGAGCAGAGGCTCCCTCTGGTGGTTACAAGCGGTACTAGTGAAGATTGTGAGGACTGGGAATCAGGTGTTACTGACTGGTCTTATATAATGGAGTCATTTTCCCATCAGGGTTGCCGGTGATCAATTGTTCTGGTCTGAATCCTTCATTCCAGTTTCCCTTGTAGCCTGCTGTGTCGTGTCTGCATCTCCTGCTACCAGATAAGAATTTTTCTTCTTTTGTGTTGTTGCTATATTTTTGCATTTTGTCCTGCACTTCTTTGGGGGCCTTCTGGGTCCCCTCCGGGGGCTTCTGCCTTCTCAGTTTAGTTCAGCCACTGAGTTTTGTTCTTTTGCTTTTTCCAGTTTTTTCAGTGGCTGCTGTTTTGATTTTGTTACACCAGAGAGCTAATTTAGGTGGTAGAGGTCGTGTGATCTCAGGTGATTTTGAAATTAGTAGAGTTGGTGTTTTTCAGGGTTTTCTGGGATTGCAGTAAGTACCCTTCCTGTCCTTTTCTATTTAGATAGTTTGGGCCCCAGCGTTTGCTCATTCTATTTTCTTTCTGTGTCAGTATTTCCTCTTGTCTAACCGCCATTACATGTTTGGGGGCTTTCTATTATCTTTGGGGTTCTGCTCCGGGGCAGATAGCTTTCCTTTTTCTATCTTTAGGTGTAGTTAGTTTCTCAGGCTGTGACGAGGCGTCTAGGACCAACGTAGGAACGCTCCACGGCTGCCTCTAGTTGTGGTGGTTAGTCAGGGTACTGCAATCCCATAGATTCCAACTGCTCTGGTGTATTGCCTTTTTTACCTGCACTCCTCAGCTACCGAAACATAACAGTATCACCGGCCTAAAAATTGAAAATTGTATGGTACTCACAGAAGGGAAAAATATTGTGATAGAAAAAAGGTTGTCAGAGTTGTCAGAGATATTTTTCTGTTTGTTGCATTTTTTTTTTTTCCCTCTGTATCTCTGGGTGCTGGGGAGGATCTTTTCTCCCAATGGAGTTTGCACAGTTGTCTGGCCGTGTGGATCAGCTTGCCACTGAGGTTCGGAGTATTGCTATCTATCTTGCTGGGTTGCCTGTTGTGGAACCTAGGATCCCCATGCCAGATTTGTTTTTAGGGGATCGAGCTAAGTTTCAGAATTTCAAAAATAATTGTAAATTGTTTTTTGCCTTAAAATCTAAGTCCTCAGGAAACGCAGCGCAGCAGGTTCAAATTATCATCTCTCTCCTGCGCGGCGATCCTCAGGATTGGGCTTTTTCCCTGATACCTGGGGATCCTGTTTTGAGTGATGTTGATGCATTTTTTCTGGCTCTGGGGTTATTGTACGATGAGCCTAATGTCACTGATCAAGCTGAAAAAGCCTTGTTGGCATTAAATCAGGGGCTTGATGACGCTGAGTTATTCTGTCAGAGATTCCGTAGGTGGGCAGTCCTGACCAAATGGAATGACGACGCTTTGGCGGCCCTTTTCCGGAAGGGTCTGTCGGATAATGTAAAGGATGTTATGGTGGGATTCCCTGTCCCCTCTGGTCTCAATGATTCTATGTCATTAGCGATTCAAATTGACAGACGTTTGCGTGAGCGGAGAGGTATGCGTGGAGTGGTGTTGCCTTGTGAGCCAGCTTCTGAGCCCATGCAGTGTGATGGAGTGGTGTCTGGGGCACAGCGTCATGAGTTTCGAAAGCGCAATAGGTTATGGTCAGGAAGACAATTCTTGGGTGTTTGCTTCGGACATCCATGCTAGGAGACTTATCCGTGCGTATCATAGAACTCATCCTGACCGACCTGGTTGCTCAAATGAGGGTTCGGTGACCCCTCCTCAAGGGGGGGGTACTGTTGTGAATGGGTTTGAGATGAGTTCTGAGCAGAGGCTCCCTCTGGTGGTTACAAGCGGTACTAGTGAAGATTGTGAGGACTGGGAATCAGGTGTTACTGACTGGTCTTATATAAGGGAGTCATTTTCCCATCAGGGTTGCCGGTGATCAATTGTTCTGGTCTGAATCCTTCATTCCAGCTTCCCTTGTAGCCTGCTGTGTCGTGTCTGCATCTCCTGCTACCAGATAAGAATTTTTCTTCTTTTGTGTTGTTGCTATATTTTTGCATTTTGTCCTGCACTTCTTTGGGGGCCTTCTGGGTCCCCTCCGGGGGCTTCTGCCTTCTCAGTTTAGTTCAGCCACTGAGTTTTGTTCTTTTGCTTTTCCCAGTTTTTTCAGTGGCTGCTGTTTTGATTTTGTTACACCAGAGAGCTAATTTAGGTGGTAGAGGTCGTGTGATCTCAGGTGATTTTGAAATTAGTAGAGTTGGTGTTTTTCAGGGTTTTCTGGGATTGCAGTAAGTACCCTTCCTGTCCTTTTCTATTTAGATAGTTTGGGCCCCAGCGTTTGCTCATTCTATTTTCTTTTTGTGTCAGTATTTCCTCTTGTCTAACCGCCATTACATGTTTGGGGGCTTTCTATTATCTTTGGGGTTCTGCTCCGGGGCAGATAGCTTTCCTATTTCTATCTTTAGGTGTAGTTAGTTTCTCAGGCTGTGACGAGGCGTCTAGGACCAACGTAGGAACGCTCCATGGCTGCCTCTAGTTGTGGTGGTTAGTCAGGGTTCTGCAATCCCATAGATTCCAACTGCTCTGGTGTATTGCCTTTTTTACCTGCACTCCTCAGCTACCGAAACATAACACCTCAGCTTATATTCTGGTCAGCTTAAACTCAAGTATAAACAGTAAGTGCTGGTATTGTTGCACACAGATGTCAAAGATGTGGGGCAGGTGCAGCTGCTTCTATTGCTGGAGCACAAGAATTACGCCCATTCACAGCACATAGCTTCCTGTTCCACTTTGGAGGGAGGCACCGGACACCACTTCTGAAGCCAAACTAGTGCGAACAGGTGGTCTGTTATATAGCAGATAATGCATCCAGCATACTTGTCAGCACCGCCCAGTCTTCCACATGGTCCAGTATCACCAGCCAAGGGTCTGGATAACTTATTCCTCACCCTGATCCTCCTTACACCCAACATGCCGAATCTCGGTAGACTAGTGATCCCACACTAGCACACTCCAATGAGCTCTTTAGATCATCATTTCGTGATTGTGGCCTTTCACACTGCATACTCCAAGTGGGACAAGAGAATATTCTATTTAGTGATTCACAAAGCTTAGCGCAGGCATGGTCACAAGAAGATAATGGTGGTGAACCACCAATTTTGTCAAAGGAAGTAAATGATGATGAGACACAGTTGTCAATAAATCAGGTTGTTGTTAAGTCACCAAGTCAGGAGGACCATGGTGCAGCAGTGGAATACAAAGCGGTGGATGGCGAATTCACTGACCCAATCTGGAAATCTGGTATGCAGAGCGAGGTAAGCAGCGCTGAGGGGGATGGAAACAGGCAGGGAGGGGCAGTGGGGAGACCAGAGGCAGAAGCAGGCAAATGTTTGGCAGAGCACCAACTCTCGTGAATTTCAAAGTCAAAGAAATAGATTTTCCACAGTCTGGGACATTTTTAAAGAGAGTTCTGAGACAAAACAATTGGCAACCTGGGCCATGTCAAGATTAGCAGGGGCCTGAGCAGTAAGAGCATAACCACCACCAGCATGATCAAGAACATGTCATCTAAGCACCCGACTCGGTGGGCCGAACCACTGGGTCCACAAAATGGCACCAGCGTGTGACACCACTGCACTTTTCCCTGTGCTAGGTACTTGCCAATTCCTTGTCCATGATACTGGTGCAGATGTCTCCTGTCCTGCACCCGTCCTTGCAACTTCTGAGGCACCATCATCAGGTACATTCAAATCCTTGTCCCAGAACAGCGTTCAGCTGTCTCTACTCCAGGCCTTGGAATGAAAAAAAAAAAAACTTCCCTGCCACCCACCCACAGACCGAAACACTAAACAGGCATATTTACAGGAAGCTTGCCTTGGAAATGTTTCCATTTAGGCTTGTAGACACTGAGGTGTTATGATTTGGTAGCTGAGGAGAGCAGGCAAAAAAGGCAATACACCAGAGAGGTTGGAATCTACTGGATTGCAGTACCCTGACTAACCACCACAACTAAAGGCAGCCGTGGAGCGTACCTACGTTGGTCCTAGACGCCTCGTCACAGTCTGAGAAGCTAACTACACCTAAAGATAGAAAGAGGAAAACTATCTGCCCCGGAGCAGATCCCCAAAGAACATAGGAAGCCCCCAAACATGTAATGGCGGTTAGACAAGAGGAAATACAGACACAGACAGAAAATAGTATGAGCAAACGTTGGGGCCCAATCTTCCTAGAAAGAAAAGGATAGGAAGGACACTTACTGCAATGCAAAAAAAACCCTAAAAAAATACCAACTCACTAATTGCAAAAACACCTGAGATCACACGACCTCTACCACCTAAATTAGTTCTCTGGTGTAACAAAACTAAGCAGCAGCCACTGAAAAAACTGGAAAAGGCAAATGAACAAATAACAGTAGCTCAGATAAACTGAGAGGAGCACAAGCCCCGGAGGGGACCTGGCTGACCTCCACAGAAGTGCAGGACAAAATGCAAAAAGCAAGCACAAAAATAAAAGCAGAAAATATCTTATCTGTTAGCAGAAGATGCAGGGAAGACACAGCAAGCTTCCAAGTGAACCAGGAACCAAAGTTGAGACAAGAACAATTGATCACCGGCAACCCTGATGGGAGGGATCCTCCCTTATATAAGACCAGTCTGTAACACCTGATTGCCAATCTTCACAATCTTCATTGAATAGTTCAGTACTGTTTGTAACCACCAGAGGGAGCTTCTGCTCAGAATTCATTTCTAACACATTCACAACTTTAACCCCCCTTGAGGAGGGGTCACCGAACCCTCATTTGGGCAACCAGGTCGGTCAGGATGAGCTCTGTGATACGCACGGATCAGTCTCCTAGCATGGATGTCCGAAGCAAACACCCAAGAATTGTCCTCCTGACCATAACCTCTCCACTTAACCAAATACTGGAGTTTCCGTCTAGAAAAACGAGAATCCAATATTTTCTCAACCACATACTCCAGATTGCCCTCAACCAAAACAGGGTCAGGAGGCGCAGCCATAGGAACCACTGGCTCGACAAACCTCTTCAATAAGGACTTGTGGAACACGTTATGGATCTTAAATGTCCCTGGAAGAAGTAAACGAAAGGAAACAGGATTAAGAATCTCCATGATCTTATAAGGTCCAATGAACCTAGGCTTAAACTTAGGAGATGCAACTCTCATAGGGATATTTCTTGAGGACAACCAGACCAAGTCCCCCACTTCAAACCGAGGACCATCAGTCCTATGCCGGTTGGCAAACCGCTGGGCCCTCTCCTGAGAGAGGGACAACCTCTCCACTACCTGGTCCAAATCTGCTGCATACGCTCCACAACAGAGTCAATACCTGGACAGACAGAAGCCTTCGTCTGTCCCAAAGAAAATCGAGGGTGAAACCCAAAATTGCAGAAAAATGGAGACATCAAAGTGGCAGAGCTAGCCCTATTATTAAGAGCAAACTCAGCCAAAGGCAAAAAAGAGACCCAGTCATCCTGATCAGCAGACACAAAGCATCTCAGATAAGTCTCCAATGTCTGGTTTGTTCTCTCAGTTTGTCCATTGGTCTGAGGTTGAAAAGCCGAGGAGAAAGACAATTAAACACCAAGTTTAGAACAAAAAGTCCTCCAAAATCTGGAAACAAACTGGACTCCTCTGTCAGACACAATGTTCTCAGGAATGCCGTGTAAAATAACCACGTGCTGAAGGAACAAAGGCACCAATTCGGAGGAGGAAGGCAACTTAGGTAATGGCACAAGATGTATCATTTTGGAAAACCTATCACAAATCACCCAGATAACGGTCATTCTCTGAGAAACAGGGAGGTCGGAAATGAAATCCATAGAGATATGGGTCCATGATCTCTTGGGCACAGGCCATGGCATCAACAAACCACTAGAGCGAGAGCAAGGCTTGGAGCGAGAGCAAGTCCCGCAGGACTGCACAAATTCCCTGACGTCACGAGACAAAGTAGGCCACCAAAAGGACCGACTAACCAAGTCTCTGGTACCAAAAGTTCCGGGATGACCGGCCAACGCGGAACAATGAATCTCAGACATCACACTCTTTTTCCACCGGTCTGGGACAAACAATTTCCCAATAGGGCAGCGCTCGGGTTTATCCTCCTGACACCCTTCCAGAGCCAGTCTCAAATTGGGGAGATGGCGGAAAGAACTACATCCTCTTCCAAAATAACAGCAGGATCAGATAACTCAGGAGAGTCAGCAAGGAAACTTCTCGAGAGGGCATCCGCTTTAAAATTCTTAGTGCCAGGAAGAAAGGAAGCCACAAAATTAAAACGTGTGAAAAACAAGGCCCACCTGGCCTGTCTAGGATTAAGTTGCTTGGCTGATTCCAGATAAACCAGATTCTTATAGTCCGTGAGGACCACCACCTGATGTTTGGCTCCCTCCAGCCAATGTCTCCACTCTTCAAAAGCCCACTTCATGGCCAATAACTCCCGATTACCCACGTCATAATTACATTCAGTTGGAGAAAATTTTCGAGAGAAAAAGGCACAAGGGTCACTTTTAGAGGTCTCTGGATCTCTTTGGGACAAAACGGCACCTGCCCCAATTTCAGAGCATCAACCTCCACCTGAAATGGCAGAGAAACATCAGGCTGCCGTAGAACAGGAGCAGAAGTGAATCTCTGCTTAAGTTCCTGAAACGCAGAGACTGCCTCAGGAGGCCAATTCACCACATCAGAACCCTTCTTGGTCAAATCAGTCAATGATTTAACAATAACAGAGAAATTACCAATAAATTTACGATAAAAATTGGCAAAATCCAAGAATCTCTGAAGAGCCTTTAATGAAGTAGGTTGGACCCAATCACATATGGCCTGAACCTTGACCGGGTCCATTTCAATAACAGATGGGGACAAAATGAATCCCAGAAATGAGATCCTCTGTACGCCAAAAAGACACTTTGATCCCTCCACATACAGAGCATTCTCTCTCAAAATCTGGAACACAGTCCGAACATGTTTCACATGAGAGTCCCAGTTATTGGAAAAAATCAAGATATCATCCAAATAAACAATCAGAAATTTATCCACAAAATCCCTGAAAATGTCATTCATGAAGGACTGGAAGACAGAAGGAGCATTAGTGAGCCCAAAGGGCATCACTAGGTACTCAAAATGCCCCTCTGGGGTATTAAATGCCGTCTTCCATTCATCCCCGTGCTTAATGCGAATAAGGTTATACGCCCCCCTGAGGTCAAGCTTGGTAAACCAAGTAGCACTTTTAACCCTGGAAAACAGGTCAGAAATCAAGGGTAACGGATATTGATATTTCACAGTGATATTGTTCAAGAGACGATAATCAATACACGGCCTTAATGAACCATCCTTTTTGGCCACAAAGAAAAAACCGGCACCCAAGGGTGAAGAGGATGGTCTGATATGACCCTTCTCCAATGACTCCTTGATATAAGACCGCATAGCGTCATGTTCAGGTACAGAAAAGTTAAAAAGGCGACCTTTAGGGAATTTACTACCAGGCACTAATTCAATAGCGCAGTCATAGCTCCTATGGGGGGCAAGGATGCAGATTTACTTTCGCTGAACACATCAGAAAAATCAGTCAAAAAGTCAGGAACATCCTGAGCCTGGGGAGAGGCAGAAAAAACAGGAGTGTTGGCATTAACACATTGGCAGCCCCAACTGGTTACATACACAGATTTCCAATCCAAAACAGGATTATGAGACTGTAACCAAGGGAAACCCAGTACAATAATGTCATGCAGATTATACAGCACCAAAAATTTGCAACTCTCCTGATGATCAGGTTCAACCCTCATTATCACCTGAGTAGAGAACTGGGGTTTATTCTCAGCCAAAGGGGTAGAATCAATCCCCAGTAGGGGAATAGACTTCCGTAGGGGTATCAAGGGAAACCCACAACGCTTAGCAAAATCAAAATCCATCAGGTTAATAGCTGCTCCCGAATCAACAAAAGCCTGAGCAGAAAATGTGGACATGGAGCAAATCACGGTAACAGTCAACAGAAATTTAGTCTGAACACTACCCAAGACAACTGAGCGTGCAAAACGTCTTCCCCGTTTAGGGCAGACTGAAATAGCATGAGAGGCGTCACCACAGTAGAAACATAACCCATTGCGTTTTCGAAACTCATGACACTGTGCCCCAGAAGCCACTCTATCACACTGCATGGGTTCAGAAGCTGGTTCACAAGGCAACACTATTACACGCATACCTCTACGCTCACGCAAACGTCTGTCAATTTGAATCGCCAATGACATAGTATCATTGAGACCAGAGGGAGCAGGGAAACCCACCATAACATCTTTTACATTCTCTGACAGACCCTTCTGAAAAAGGACTGCCAAAGCATCATCATTCCATTTGGTCAGGACTGCCCACCTTCGGAATCTCTGACAGTACAACTTAGCGTCCTCAAGCCCCTGATTTAATGCCAACAAGGCTTTTTCAGCTTGATCAGTGAGATTAGGTTCATCGTACAATAACCCCAGAGCCAGAAAAAATGCATCAACATTACTCAAAACAGGATCCCCAGGTGTCGGAAAAAGCCCAATCCTGAGGATCGCCGCGCAGGAGAGAGATGACAATTTTAACCTGCTGTGCTGCGTTCCCTGAGGACTTAGGTTTTAAGGCAAAAAACAACTTACAGTTATTTTTGAAATTCAGAAATTTAGCTCAATCCCCAAAAACAAATCTGGCATGGGGATCCTAGGTTCCACAACCGGCAACCCTGCAAGATAGGTAGCAATACTCCGAACTTCAGTGGCAAGCTGATCCACACCGCCAGACAACTGTGCAAACTCCATTGAGAGAAAAAAAAATCCTCAGCATCCAGAGAAAAAGAGGGAAAGAAAAAAAAAGAAAAATATCACTGACAACTCTTCTTTTTTTTTTTTTTTTTTTTTTTTACACTATCTTTCCCTTCTGTGAGTACTATACAATTTTCAGCTTGGCCGTTGATACTGTTATGATTTGGTAGCTGAGGAGAGCAGGCAAAAAAGGCAATACACCAGAGAGGTTGGAATCTACTGGATTTCAGTACCCTGACTAACCACCACAACTAAAGGCAGCCGTGGAGCGTACCTACGTTGGTCCTAGACGCCTCGTCACAGCCTGAGAAGCTAACTACACCCAAAGATAGAAAGAGGAAAACTATCTGCCCCGGAGCAGATCCCCAAAGAACATAGGAAGCCCCCAAACATGTAATGGCGGTTAGACAAGAGAAATACAGACACAGACAGAAAATAGTATGAGCAAACGTTGGTGCTCAATCTTCCTAGAAAGAAAAGGATAGGAAGGACACTTACTGCAATGCAAAAAAAACCTAAAAAAATATCAACTCACTAATTGCAAAAACACCTGAGATCACACGACCTCTACCACCTAAATTAGTTCTCTGGTGTAACAAAACTAAGCAGCCACTGAAAAAACTGGAAAAGGCAAATAAACAAATAACAGTGGCTCAGATAAACTGAGAGGAGCACAAGCCCCCGGAGGGGACCTGGCTGACCTCCACAGAAGTGCAGGACAAAATGCAAAAAGCAAGCACAAAAATAAAAGCAGAAAATATCTTATCTGTTAGCAGAAGATGCAGGCAAGACACAGCAAGCTTCCAAGTGAACCAGGAACCAAAGTTGAGACAAGAACAATTGATCACCGGCAACCCTGATGGGAGGGAACCTCCCTTATATAAGACCAGTCTGTAACACCTGATTGCCAATCTTCACAATCTTCATTGAATAGTTCAGTACTGTTTGTAACCACCAGAGGGAGCTTCTGCTCAGAATTCATTTCTAACACATTCACAACACTGAGGATTTTTGCCTACTCATGACGGCAGATATCCCTTTGTACTATGTACCCAGCTGCCACTTTTTCTCACGATGTGGAATAAATATCTTGTACCAGCACGTGTCCAGGAACATCACCCATGCCCTTACCAATGCACTTACTGAATTGTCCACTTAACAACTGACATGTGGACACGTGCTTGTGAACAGGGATGCTACATTTCCCTGATGGCACACTGAGTGAACACTGTGAAGAACTGGGCCGGGTCCCACCCGGGTCCCACCCTAGCACGGCATGTGTGCTTCCGACTCCGAAGATTGCTGTCCCTTCTTCTATTATGGTTTACTCCACCTGCTACACCAGTATCTCAACCCCTCCAGCTCCTCCTCCATTTCCGATATATTATCTCAGAGCATGTTGTCCACATCTGCCAGAAACTCTGCATCAGCTCCTCAGTGAAGCAGCAACAGGCTCTGCTGCAGGTAATTTGTCTAGGAAACAAACCACACACTGCACAGTTATTCAAAGGAATAACAGACCAGACAGATCTGTGGATCTCACCACTGAACCTACAAGCAGGCATGTTCGTGTGTGTGATAATGGCTATAACCTGGTGGCAGCTGTGAATCTTGGCAAGCTCACACATGTACCATGCTTTACACACATGCTCAACTTGGCAGTTCAGCAGTTTCTGATTACCTACCCAGATTTGCCAGAGTTTCTGGTCAAGGTACGACGAGTCATCGCCAATTTCCACAAGTCAGCTACTGCTGTCGCTGCTCTGGCAGTGCTGCAAGTGCAAACTCACCAACTGGTGTGAGCCATGACCACACTCTGGAACACCACACTGCATATGCTGGCAAGGCTTTGTGAGCATCAGAGGCCAGATACGAAACACCTGTTCCAATACGTCGGTCAGTATTCCGAACAGCCCACACACATAACTGAAGAGTGGGCATGTATGTCTGACATTTGTGCGGTTCTCCATGACTTTGAGGACTCCACAAAGTTGGTGAGCGGCAATTACTCAATAATCAGAGTAAGGATCCCGCTTCAGTGCCTAATTAATCAGTCGCTGCTAACAAAGCTGAAGACTAAAGGGTATGCACACTAAACAATATCGCTAACGAGATCGCTAAAAAACGTCACTATTTAGCGATCCCGTTAGCGATATTGTTCAGTGCGGCAGCTTCCAGCGACGAGCTTCCTGCTGTGATCTCGCTCGTCGCTGGAATCGCTCCGGACCCTATTTTCTCGTCGGCGCTCCCGCTGGGTAAGTATCTAATCGCTGTGTGGCACCTTTTCTTAGCGATTTAGCGGTACTTTTGTACCGCTAAAGTCATTAAGAAGATCGCTAACGGCGATAGCGTCGTTAACTATATCGCTAAATGTGGGCGCATTTAGCGATATAGAAAACAATCCCGCTAGCGATCGCATTAGTAGCGTCGTTATCGTGATCGCTAGCGGGATTGTTTAGTGTGGCAGTACCTTTACATGCAGACCAGTGGAGATGCAAGAAGATATGAGACAGAGAGATAAAACCAGACTTATCTCATTTGCTCCGAACAGATTGGCAACAATGAGGAGGTGGAGAGGTGGATCATTAGCTGGTTGCTAACGCAACAGAGGCAGTACCCACACAAGCTTTGTCAGTATCTCCTATGGATGGACTAAGGAAATAATGAAGAGGACGAGAGGAAGGAGGAAAAAATGGAGAGTCATCAACATGTTGAGAGAGGGAAGTTTTTTCTGTAGCGAACTTGGCACACATAGCTGACTTCATGTACCGCTGCCTTCCAGTGACCATGCATTTAATCATCTTTGCCAAAAATAAAAAAATAAAAAAAAGTACTGGTTGTTCACCCTGCTAGACCACGTTACAAGGAGAACCTTGCATCTCTCTTTCCTGAGTAGAGGAGTCTACTAAAATGGTGCTATACCAGAAGACCTGTCATTATCCAGATGGGGATTTGTCTTTATCCTGTCCTGGTCAGACTGGGGTTAATTGTTTCTGCCTCTGTCTGCAGAGGGTGGATATTTAGTTGCCATTGACCTAGGTCGCTGTCGGTTATACTTCTGCCCTCGGCTGAGTTTAGTTGACCCTTGTGTGTCTGTGCCTTTTGCCTGTTATCGTTCTTGATCCCTTGGTTCTGACCTAGTTTGTCCCTGTGTTGTGTGTTCGGATTCTGTCTTGGTACTGTTTGCTGGCCTGATTGGTTCTTGACTTCTGCTCGGATTTCTGATAACCCTCTCTGTTTGACCCCTTTGGTACTGCGCCAATCTCTCTGATTCTGACTCAGTCTGGCCCTGACTTCATCTGTCTGTCCCCTCTAGTCATTACCTGTGCCTGCCTGACATCTCTTCTTCTCCCCCCCTCACAGGAGCTTTGCTCTCTGGGGTCCGGGTGTAGTCTCCGCCCCGGCCACTTCCTCCGATGGTCATGTACTTGGTCACGTGCTTCAGGTCCTGCTTGCCTGATGCATATCTCCCCGTCGCTGCTGCTCCACACCTCCTGTAGCCTGGACTGCGCCGAACTCTGTCATCCCTACGAAGGACATCCGTACCAGGCTTGCCTGTAAGTTCTGTGTAGAGTGTCTGACAAAACCATTGTGGAAAATATGTTGAAAAAATTCCCATCAGACAATGCTAGTGGCAGGGAGCAAGCTTCCTTTCCCAACTGTAGAGGAGAGTCGAGGGAGATACACACCAGGTATAGCAGAGATAGGGGTACACTGTCAAAAGTCAGGGCCAATTTCTTGACACACTCCCAGTGTCCAGGTATTTTTGACAAGCAGGGAAAAGTTTTTAAGATGGTTAAGCAATACCTGGATGACAACATCAGGATACTCCCAAATTCCTCTGTGACTTAACTATTAAGTCTCAAAGCTGGACACCTGGCATGAGCCGTCCATCTGACATGGAGGTGTTGTACTGCCTACTACTTTTGTCTTGTCAGAGCGGGTTATCAGTGCCACCAGGGAGGTCATAACAGACAGCTCCTTTCGTCTGTCAATAGAAATGCTGACAGGCTTACTATGATAATAATAATATAAATCTGGCACTCAACTTTGAAATTTTTGAATTTAAAAATTCAAAAATTTCAAAGTTGAGTGCCAGATTTATATTATTATTGTCATGGTTTTGGAACCTATCTTGGCACCAGTTCTTTATATATATTGCTGTGCACACGGTTCTTCTTCAGGCTTACTATGATAAACAATAACAAAGCCTGGATTTGCTGCAAATTTTCCACACCACCAGATGACAACAGCACATAAAGTGTTTTTTAATCTTCAATGTGGCCATCCAGTTGTTGCCTTCAAGGGTGTATGGCAGATACTATTTAGAATTTTTTTCTGGCTGTGCAGTTGTCACGCTGTATAGCAGATATATATATATATATGTGATGACAGTAATCTATATCAAAAGGGCAACATACAATATAACATGCGCATAGATATATGATAACATAGAATTACCTGACAGAAAGTCCAGTGGGTCAATACGGAATCCGTTATACGCTGTCTCCGGCTAGAGGGTGACCGGGGTCTATGCTGACCCTAAACTGGGGTCCTAACTAATCCCTCTACCTGGAGGTACTGTTAAAGGTACAGAGGTCCAGGCCACCAGCGTAAACCCTGTCTCCTATCAATCCCTGCCAACTGTAATCTAGTCCTAAGAAGGACCCTGATTACCACCAAAGGAATGAACAGGTAACGGTTAATGAACAGAAAGACATACAAGAAAGACAAGAAATAAAGTAAATAAAGTCTTACATACAACACTCACACACAGTAGGAACACCTAAGGTCTCAGAGATAAACTATAAGCTATAAGAGTAAAAACAACTAAGGAGCTCTTAGCTTAAGTATTCTCAGAACCGATCCAGTCTGCTAGACTACATAAAGGCTTTCACCGGCATCTAACAAGCAGACTGGCAGGTATATGAAGGAATCTAATTAGAACATAATCAAAAGCAGCCGGGCGAGGCTGGACCTAGTCTTAGCAAAGAGCTAGGTAAAATTAACTCCCTCATTACCAAACACAAAGAAACAGCAACTCAGCTGTGAGAAGTCAGAGTGTGTAATCGCGACGATCCTTGTGGCGATACACCCATGACAGCAGTGTATAAGTATTAAGTTTCTTAATATTTGAATGAGGCACTCTTCAAGGGTATTTGGGTGGCACTGCTTGTAATTTTTGGAAGGCTTTTCACTGTGGCATAGCTTGAATGAGTGTTGGATGCACTCACAACTACACTTGGTTCACAATATTTAATGAGGTCCTGCAATTAGTGCCTTGAATGTTGTATGGATCACCCTGTTTGTAATTTTTGTCAGCTTGCACTTAGTGCATGGACCTTATGAGGCCAGGAGTACCAATATATGGCAAATTGAACAGAATGTGCATGAGACCCTCCTTAATGTCTAATCAAGGGTTTATCTGAGTCCTCTTCCATCAAATTTTTAAAAGTTCTTGCTTGCTTCATAAATTACATTGTACATGTATATCCCTTGTGTATATAGTGTTTTTTTCTAGCGTGCCCTTAAGATGATTAAATATCTAATTTAACCTTGGACTGCTCTTTCATCTCAATCCACAAATCCACCCTCCTGTGTCCTCGGTTTAACTGAACATGCTACTGGGGTTAGTTTCTAGCCCGATCAAATCCCGTTAATAGGCTTAAATTTAACGAGGAACTGGTGGCAGTCCTACCAGGCTGGCAATACTCTGTTTAACCGGTGGCTAGTGAAAGAGGGCCTCTTAGCCTGTCAGGGTTGTAAGCAACCATTGCGCCAGGGGCTGTTTGGGACACACTTTTACTCCCCATGCCTCCCTGTGATTGTGTGTAGAGGGTTTGTCTGTGTAAAATTGTGCCAAGCTGAATTTTCATGCCCCCATGTGGTGTAGAATGTCATTGTTGAAAGTGTGGAGACCATACTGTGTGATCCCTCGGATGCAATAGTGACATCAGGTGGGGCTGTGAGGTGTGGTTCATCACAATGGTGGCAGTAGTGAAAACCATGGGATCTCTCCGGTGTCATCCTTTAAAGATTTAAAAAAGACTTAGATGCTTTTTAAGAACAACATAATTAGTTATGCACTTTTATAGCCTTCTTGTTCTTTATCCAGTTAATCGACACTCGGGACCAAGAGCTTAATGCCTACTCTTTAAAGCAGACTGGATCATGCATTATAGATTGAGCTATAACCCATTCTCTTTTTTTTTTTTTCTTTAACGATAAAAAAGCATAAAGTGGGAGAGTGGCTCAAAAAACAAGGATTTGATTTAGCAAGCTTTATAAAAGACAGATAGGGTTAATAAACAGATGCGTTTCTGGCATCTTGGACGCCCTTAATCAGAATATAGCAAGAATACCAATAGTCTCTTTTTAAACTTTACAGGGCCAAACACAGAAAACTGTGATTAACAAAAGATGCATAGCAGGTGTGTAAGGAGAACAAACATATGAATCAATTGACAGAGGTAACAATACAAGTAATACAACTTAGATCTAAGGTCAATTATGTAATTCATACCTTTAGAGTATTTGCTATCTAAATTTAATATCCAGTATGCCTCCCATAACTTAAGGCTCTTTTGCGAACTGCCTCCTCTCGGAGGATAATGGACATTTTGTATTTCAAAAAATTTAAGGTGTGACAGATCACCATCATGTTCAGCAATAAAATACCTGGCTGCACCAGAATATGACCAGTTTTTCATGACAATAGTTTAAATGTTCCAAAATTCTTTATTTTAAATTTTCTTATAATGCATCTGATATACTGCAACCTGCATGAATTGCAAAAGAAAGAATACACTACGTGATGAGTATCACAGTTAAAAAAATCATCTATATGATGTAGGTCTGCTTGAGATGAAAAAAAAACAAAAAAAAACAACTTTGTTTTCTCTGCCCCAAAGATACATATGTTGCAGCGCTTTCCAAGGCATTAAAAAAAAACCTTTTTATTTCAACAAACTTTGTCTTTTTAGGGCCATGGGGGATAGCTTTAGTAATATGTTTTGGATGACAACTCGTAGACTGCAGTATGGTGAGCAGGAGCTGAGAAAGCCTGCTGCACTGCCTGTCTGATCGCCGATCTGACACAGTGCTGTGCACAGTGTCAGATCGGCGATCTGAAACTATACAGTGATGTCCCACCCTGGGACAAAGTAAAAAAAATAAAAAATAACATGTAAAAAAAAAAATCATAAATAAAGAAAAAAAAATATTCCCCAATAAACACATTTGTTTATGTAAAAAAAGAACAAAAAAAAGCAATAAAAGTAGACATATTTAGTACCGCTGCGTCGGTAACGACCTGCCCTATAATACTGTCCCACTAGTTAACCCTTAAAAAATAAAAAACAAGGCAAAAAAAATAATGATTTATCATCATATCGCCGAACAAAAAGTGGAATAACACGTGATCAAAAAGACAGATATAAATAAATATAAATATATCTTGTCCCGCAAAAAATGAGCCGACATACAGCATCAGCAGCGAAAAAATAAAAAAATTATAGTTGCAGAATAAAGCGATGCAAAAATAATTATTTTTTATACAAAATTGCTTTTATTGTATAAAAGCGCCAAAACATTAAAAAAGATACAAATGAGGTATCGCTCCACACGCGGAACGGTATAAACGCCCCTCTCCAAAACAAATTCATGAATTGCTGGTTTTTGTTCATTCTGCCTCCCAAAAATCATAATAAAAAGCGATCCAAAAATGTCATGTGCCCGAAAATGGTACCAATAAAAACAACAACTCGTCCCACAAAAAAATAAGACCTCACATTACTCTGTGGGCCAAAATAAGAAAAAATTATAGCTCTCAAAATGTGATGATGCAAAAACTATTTTTTGCAATTAAAAGCGTCTTTTAGCATGTGACAGCTACCAATCATAAAAACCTGCTATAAATAGTAAATCAATCCCTCCTTAATCACCCCCTTACTTAGGGAAAAATAATAAAATTTAAAAAATGCATTTATTTCCATTTTCCCATTAGGGTTAGGGTTGGGGCTAAAGTTAGGATTAGGGTTAGAGGTGTGTTAGGGTTCAGTTTGTGGTTAGGGTTATGATTAGGGTTGGGATTAGGGTTAGGGGTTAGAATTGGGGGGTTTCCACTGTTCAGGCACATCAGGGGCTCTCCAAACTTGACAATGCATCTGCTCTCAATTCCAGCCAATTCTGCGTTGAAAAAGTCAAACAGTGCTTCTTCCCTTCTGAGCTCTGCCATGCGCACAAACAGTAGTTTACCCCACATATGGGGTATCAGCATACTCAGGACAAATTGCACAATAACTCTTTGGGTCCAATTTCTTCTGTTACCCTTGGGAAAATAAAAAATTGGGAAAAAAATATGATTTTTTATTTTTATGGCTATACGTTATAAACTTCTGTGAAGCACTTGGAGGTTCAAAGATCTCACCACACATCTAGTTAAGTTCCTTTGGGGGTTTAGTTTCCAAAATGGGTTCACTTGTGAAGGTTTCCACTGTTTATGCACATCAGGGGCTCTCCAAACGCGATATGACGCCCGCTGACCATTCCATCAAAGTCTGCAATCCAAAACATCACTACTTCCCTTACGAGCCTTCGACGTGTGCCCATACAGTAGTTTTCTACCACATATATGGTATCAGCGAACTCAGAACAAATTGATTAACAACTTTTGAGGTCCAATTTCTCCTGTTACCCTTGAGAAAATAAAAAATTGGTGACTAAAAGATCATTTTTGTGGGAAAAAAAAGTATTTTTTATTTTCATGCTCGGGCATTAAACTTGTGTGAAGTACTTGGGGGTTCAAAGTGCTCACCACAGATCTAGATAAGTTCCCTAGGGGGTCTAGTTTCCAAAATGGGGTCACCTGTGTGGGGTTTTCACTGTTCAGGCACATCAGGGGCTCTGCAAACTGAACATGGCACCCATCAAAGTCTGCATTCCAAAACGTCATTTCTTCCTTACCAAGCCCTGCCTTGCGCCCAAACAGTTTTTCCTCCCCACATATGGGGTATCAGCGTACTCAGGAGAAATTGCACAACAACTTTTTCTGTCCATTTTCTCCTTTTACCCTTGTTAAAATAAAAAAATAGTTTGCAAAATATCATTTTTGTGACTAAAAGTTAAATGTTCATTTTTTTTCCTTTCAAGTTGCTTCAGCTTCTGCGAAGCACCTGCAGGGTTAATAAACTTCTTGAATGTGGTTTTGAGTACCTTGAGGGGTGCAGTTTTTAGAATGGTGTCACTTTTGGGTATTTTCTGCCATATAGACCCGTCAAAGTGACTTCAAATGTGAGGTGGTCCATAAAAAAATTGTTTGTACAATTTGTTGCAAAAATGAGAAATCGCTGGTCAAATTTAACCCTTATAACTTCATAACAAAAAAAAAATTTTGGTTCCAAAATTGTGCTGATGTAAAGTACACATGTGGGAATTGTTATTTAGTAACTATTTTGTGTGACATATTTCTCTGTTTAACGGGCATAAAAATTCAAAGTTTGAAAATTGCTAAATTTTCCAAATTTTCGCCATATTTCCAATTTTTTCATAAATAAACGCAAGTTATATCGAAGAAATTTTACCACTATCATGAAGTACAATATGTCACGAGAAAACAGTCTCAGAATCGCGAAGATCTGTTGAAGCTGTCCAGAGTTATAGCCTCATAAATTGACAGTGGTCAGAATTGTAAAAATTGGCCTGGTCATTAACGTGCAAACCACCCTTGGGGGTTAAGGGGTTAATCTCTCCACACCCTCTCCCATTATCAAAAAACGCCCTCCCATCCACTCGCTCAGCAAGACTATCCTAGACAAAGTGAAAACAAAAGCATTAGTGTAAACACGATTTACCAAACTGTGACTGAATTTTTCAAACTTTGAATAAAAAGGCTCTGGAAACCGAAATTGAATTAGAATGTTCTATGTTCTTGCTGAAATTTGAGATTAGGTGATATTGAACAGCTGTAACTCCAAGTCAATGTGGAATATAGGAATACAAATTGGATACGTCCAATATGACAAAATTATATTCAGATTTCCAGTGGAATTTATTGAAACTACATAGAACAGAGGAGTAGTGTTGAGCGATATTGCTCGATATCTAAAAATATCGTATCGAAATTGTATCGCCGATAGCACTAAATATCGTCGATATCGATTTCGATACCGGAAGTCCAATGTAAGTCTATGGGAACAAAATATCTAAATTAAAAAAAACCATTCTTGCCTTGTTGGTTAATTGTACATGAAGGAAAACAACAAAGACTAATGTAGAATGTATTGGGGGAGGTTGAGGAGACAATAAAGGCATACATGTTTAACCCAATGCATTGGAATAGCATTAATATATTTTTTTTGGAAATACGTTTGGATTGACTAACAAATTGACAATGTTGTTAACCTTTTTTCTATTTTGGCAAATATGTATGTTTCACAACTTCCATGCTCTTCACCTTTTTAACTTTTGCCAGTGCCACACTTTCTCCTTCATAATCTTCAGCAGCACCATCATCTTTCTCATCAAATTATTCTTCATCTTCACCTTCTTAATCTTCTTCTTAAACTTCTTGCTATTCATGTTTTTGTTTACATTACTCATATTGTTATTATTAAACTAATTAATCTTCTTCATATTCAAATTCTTCATCTTCTTCCTCTTCATCTTTTTCATCATATTCTTATTTGTGACAGAGATTCCTGTACTTGTAATCTGTAAAAGTATGAATTGTTCATCCTTCCGTTCTTGCTGTCACAAAAGATTTAAATTACAACAGTATTTGTCCGTGTTCAGTTTAGCCTGCAGCAGCAGGCATTTTCCAGGGGCACCACGAGGAGGAACAGACTCACCCCCATACACTGCTTAGTCTTCTTCTGCTTAGAATTTAGAGCATATATTTTGCTCTTCATTTTGGTCTTATACTTCATGTTCTTCTGCTTTTTGATCTTCTGCTTATTGTTCTTCTGTCTCTTGTTCTGTATCTTGCAGTTTGTCTTAACCTTCTTTGTCCTGTTGGTGATCTTCTTCTTGGTAATCTTTTATTTTTTCTTTGTGATGGTGTCCAGGCTGGTTGGCTTCATGCTCGTCGTCCTTGTTGTCGTCATCTTCTTCTGGGTGGTCTTTAATGTCGTCTAATTTCCGAGAAACAGCTGACGTTACTGGAACCCTGACGGGTATCAGATGGAGCAAGAGACAATGGAAGTAACAAGGACCAGCTGACTGTGCTGGACCCCGGACGGGTAGCAGAAGGAAAAGAGGCAATGTCACAACCGAGTACCAGCTGACGTTACTGTGACACGGTTACTAAGCAGGAGGTACCTGTGCTCCAAAGCACTACCAAGGACCAGCAGACGTTGCTGGAACTCGGATACGGAGATGGAGGCACCTAGGCCAAAGGCACTGGGGAGAACCACTTGACGGTACTGGACCCCGGACGGGTAGCAGAAGGAAAAGAGGCAATGTCACAACCGAGTACCAGCTGACGTTACTGTGACACGGTTACTAAGCAGGAGGTACCTGTGCTCCAAAGCACTACCAAGGACCAGCAGACGTTGCTGGAACTCGGATACGGAGATGGAGGCACCTAGGCCAAAGGCACTGGGGAGAACCACTTGACGGTACTGGACCCCGGACGGGTAGCAGAAGGAAAAGAGGCAATGTCACAACCGAGTACCAGCTGACGTTACTGTGACACGGTTACTAAGCAGGAGGTACCTGTGCTCCAAAGCACTACCAAGGACCAGCAGACGTTGCTGGAACTCGGATACGGAGATGGAGGCACCTAGGCCAAAGGCACTGGGGAGAACCACTTGACGGTACTGGACCCCGGACGGGTAGAAGAACGCACCCATGAAAATGTAAGTTGACAGGACGCAAGCCGTCCGCAGTTACAGAATCACACAGTCCTACAGTGGGTGCTTATCCTATTGTCACAATGGAAACCGCCTTTATTTACATATCCCACAGCACACATAGGAATCACCTAAACTGCAGGCACCATAGAGTCGGCTAACCCGAATGCAACACGACAGCACAACTTATTGAAGGATAATTGACGTTCACACTGCCAGGAAACAGCTGTCGTGCTGTAACCAGGCTGGCCAGGAGTCAGTACCCCTGCCAATTACTTACGAGCAACAAATGGCGGTGTTGTAGCCCAGGGAGTAGAGTTCAGGTGGTAGAAAGATGAACATAACCGGAGACATGGAAAACGTTGCCAAACAGTTATTTAATCTGAAAACGGACAGGCAAATTCAGGTGAGATCCATGCCTTGTTCATTTTCAGAAAAGTAAGCCGGTCTACATTCTCTGAGGATAGTCGCATGCGACGGTCTGTTACTACACCACCTGCAGCACTAAAGACGCGCTCAGATAATACACTGGAAGCAGGGCAAGCCAGCACCTCCAATGCATACTGGCTAAGCTCTGGCCATGTATCCAACTTAGAGACCCAAAATTTGAAAGGGGAAGAGGCATCTGGGAGTACACTTAGAGGGAAGGCCAAGTAGTCTGTCACCATCTTACGGAAACGTTTCTTCCTGGTGACTGGAGCCGTCTCGGATGGTGTAGACCTTGCTGGCGCTGTCACAAAACTTTGCCACATTTGTAACATACAGTTCTTGCCCTGTGCAGAGGCGCTGCTTCTGCTCCCTCTTGTTGTAGAGGTGTCTACACTGCCTCGACGCACAGAGCTGCTTTGTAAAGCAGTAGCAGCAGCAGCAGCAGTAGCATCTCTCTCGGCTGGTATGTACAACAGTATGGATTGCACCAGTGTGTCTTGGTACTCCTGCATTTTATGGTCCCGGTTCACCGGTGTGATGAGGATTTGTAAGTTGTCCCGGTAGCGAGGGTCTAGGAGGGTGTACACCCAATAATCTGACGTGCTGAGAATGTGGGCGATGCGGCGGTCGTTTCTTAGGCACTGAAGCATGAAATCAACCATGTGCTGCAGACTCCCAACTGGCCAACAAAGGCTGTCCTCTGGAAGAGGCGTCATCTCTGTCTCCTCTGCATCACCCCACCCTCGCTCTACATACTGACTACAGCGTTGTGTACCTTCCTCTGTAGGGATTTCTTCCTCCTCCATTGACTCCTCCTCCTCCTCATCCTCCTCACAAAGTGAGCCCTGCCCAGCCCTTTGTGAGGAACCACGTTGCGCTGACTGTCCTGAAGGTAATTGAATTTGTGACTCCTCATCCTCCACCTGTTTCAAAACCTCTTCCTTTAGTGCTTTCAGAGATTTCTGAAGCAGGCAGATAAGGGGGACAGTCATGCTGACTAGTGCATCATCTGCACTCGCCATCCGCGTTGAGACATCAAACGCACGCAAAACGTCTCAGATGTCCTTCATAGAGGCCCACTCAGTAGTGGTGAAGTGTGAACGGCGCAAATTGCGAGTTGATTGCGCCTGATGCAGCTGATACTCCATTACTGCTGGCTGCTGCTCACACAACCGCTCCAACATATGTAACGTGGAATTCCACCTGGTGGGTACGTCACATATGATGCGATGTTCAGGAAGGCAAAATCTGACTTGCAGAGCTGCAATGCGCGATCTGGCCATGCTGGAACGTCGCAAGTGAGCGCACTCTAGGCGGACCTTGTGCAGCAGTGCATCAAGATCCGGATAGTCCCTCAAAAACCTCTGCACGACCAAGTTGAGCACATGTGCCAGACATGGTATGTGAGTGAGGTTGCCAAGGCCCAGAGCTGCCACCAGATTTCGGCCATTGTCACACACTACCAAGCCTGGCTGGAGATTAGCTGACAAAAACCACACGTCGCTCTCCTGCTTGATGGCATCCCAGAGCTCCTGCGCTGTGTGGCTTCGATTCCCCATGGGAATTAATTTCAGGACGGCCTGTTGACGTTTGGCCACGGCTGTGCTCATATCGGTCGCAACAGGTAAGCGTTCACGGGTCCATGTGGAGGTATACCGTGACGGCTCGTGCAGCGATGATTCTGAGGAACTGGAGTAGGAGGAGGAATCAATGTGCACAGACTGGATTCCTGCAATCCTTGGAGTTGGCAGAACACGTACAGCGCCACTGGCAAGATCTGTACCCGGCTCCACAACATTGACCCAATGGGCAGTGAGGGAAAGGTATCGTCCCTGGCCATGGGTACTGGTCCACGCATCGGTGGTCAGGTGGACCCTGCTACTGATGGCGTTTAGTAGCGCATGTTTAATGTTTCCCTCGACATGTTTTTGCAGAGCAGGGACAGCTTGCCTGCTGAAATAAAATCGGCTTGGCACATTATATTGTGGGACTGCCAATGCCATAAAGTTCCTGAAACTGTCAGTCTCCACCAGCCTGAATGACAGCATTTCAAGGGACAGGAGTTTTGCAAGGCCAGCATTCAGAGCCTGTGCTCGTGGATGGTTTGCCGAGTATGGCCGTCTTTTATCCCATGCCTGTGTTACCGATGGCTGTTTTTTGTACTGGGAGTGTGACGATGACTGTGAACTTGCTGCAGTGGGTGGAATAACAGTTTCTCTATGGACAACAGTGACCGAGGTTCTTCCATGGAGATCCTGTGAGGAAGCCAAAACAGGTGTGTGAGAGCTGGAGGTAGAGGCTCGAACATGACGTAAAGATGTAGGTGCTGCTGTAGGTTGGCCTACATCTCCAGTGTGTCTTTGTAACTCAGCTACATGCTTTGTCCGTACATGTGTCCACATATTTGTGGTATTCAGGTTCCTGATATTTTTACCTCTTTTAACTTTTTGCTTACACAGCTTGCTTTGAACATAGCAAATATTATCTACAAATCTGTCAAAAAAGGACCACGCAGTGCAAGTAATGGGAGCGCCAATTTTGACATTTCTAAGAGAACTGCTCCCAACAGGTGCCAAACTGGAGGCTACAGGCAAGCGAGTCTGCAGCCTACCTCTCCCTCCTCTTTGTACCGTTGGGACAATCTCTTCCTCAGAGCTGCTCTCACCACCTTGTTGTTGCTCACGCCATGTTGGGTCTCGGATTTCATCATCTCCACTACCCTCTTCCAACACCTGCTGCTGTTGGATGGTCTGGGCAGCACCATGCTCCACAAAACCTGGCACCTGAGTCTCATCATCATCATAAGATGCGTTCTGCGGTGTGCTGTCCATCGGCACTGGCTCACCCGCCTCTTCAGATTGAGAGAGACACAGCTGTTGCGCATCACTGCATACTCCCTCTTCTTCAAATTGCAGAATGCTGCTTGCCTGTGCCCGTGTTTGCGAGCCAACAGATTCTGAGAACAGAAGCAGAGACTCAGCTGGCTTCTGTACAGAACTCTCTGACTGCCTTGGCAATTTGACAGGCGGTGAACAGACAGATGGTTGCTCAACAGTGTTGTGTTCCTGAGAGGAGGTGGAAGGAATTGAAGTCGATGCATTGGCTGCCATCCAACCAACAACGGCTTCAATTTGTTCTTCCCGCAGCAGGGGGGCACGCCAAGCTCCTACCAAAGTGCGCATAAAGGAACGCTCACGGGGATAAATGGTGGATGCTGTGTCACTGAGGGCGGCAGCAGACACAGAATCCCCACGTCCTCTCCCTGCTGAAACTCCACGGCCACGACCACGTGCCTTACTCACTGACTTCTTCATCTTGGTAGATTGATAAAGAAAGTCAGAAAAGTTATAAGGCCTAAGTGTGGTTATTAAGCAGAGACTGAAGTGAACACTGAAACACAACTGTTCACAAATCACAATCTGTGAAAGGCTACTCCTTTGTCTACTTCTATAGTGTTTGCAACCAATGTATTGGATACGGATGGAAGCGCGTCACACTAATAGATTATATTTTAAATGGGATGGAGCAGAACCAATTGGAGATAAATGAAAAGGATGAGGCACTGAGACACGCTCAGCAGAGTACAAGCAGCAGTGCTTTAACAAGTAACTGGAGCGTGATGTGCACTCAAAAAATAAAAAACACAGACTGAAGTGAACACTGAAACACAACTGTCCACAATCTGTGAAAGGCTACTCCTTTGTCTAATTCTATAGTGTTTGCAACCAATGTATTGGATACGGATGGAAGCGCGTCACACTAATAGTTAAATTGCATGGAGCAGCAAGAATTACACTGAAGGAAAAAAAAAAAAGAGTCTGTGAGTGACAGGTGCAGATGCCTACAGACAGCGTTGCATGCAGAGCAAACTGCAGCGTCACCTGCACTCACACACACCTTGCAGAGCTGTTAAAACAACACTGCAGGCAAAAGGAAGCTTTACACAGCGGTTGGTAAACTAGCCTGCCTACAGCACAGTACACTAAATCGCAATCTCTAACTGTCCCTCAGAGTCAGCACAGCAGCGTTCTGTCCCTTACTGAATTCACAGCACAGTGACGCTAAAACGGCGGCGGCGCCTTTTATAGTGCATTCTGACATCATTTCAGCATCCAATCACAGCCATGCCATTAGTTAACATGACCGCAGCAGTACAGGATGTGCCCACACTTCTTAGGATTCCTTATTGGCTGAATAAAATCACATTGCCTCGCAAAGAATTATGGGAACTTCCGATTCCGGTATTCGATAAGACGAAAATATCGAAACGAATTATCGAAAGGCCGATAGAGCTAATATCGGCCGATAGCCGATATTTTGCATTATCGTATCGCTCAACACTACAGAGGAGCTATCTTTAAGGTAACCAGGTATTCTGGTAGTCAATGGCTGTAGATGGTTATCCAGCCATTCATTGATCACATCATTTAGGGACCCTATTACTGAAATAATAGGTCATAACAGTGGGGAAGGAAAACCTCCTTATTTGTTTTAGATAACCCATGGAATATTATTAATATATGTTGCGCTATATGTAGTAAATTCCTGGCCTTAGAATCAATAATACTTATCTAATATTTTAGTCAATGTATTTTTCAAAAAGATAGTGGGATCAGATTTCAGTCTTGTATACTGTATGTACTGGGGTCATTTAACACAGCCAAAATCAAACTTCATACAATGCAGCATCTAAAACTACCACAAACCTAGCCTTATCTGTTTGACGAATCACTAGATTAGTATTCATATGAAATTCTTTTATAGCTATAAATTGTTTACTGGTTAAATTCCTATGTTTGGGAGGAATCTCCATTTTGCGAATGCAGAGCTGTTAAATTCCATTCGACTAAAGTCAGAAAACAGTCTAAGGCAGAAGTTCTAGATTCTAATAGGAAGTATGTGGGTATTTTTTTGTTTTTTTTTTACTTTAAGGCTAAGTGCACACGTCAGGAATGTTTGCAGAATATTCCTGAGCTAAACCGGACTTTTTTCGAGGTAAAAATGCGCTTTTTTTTGCGTGGATTTTGTTCGTTTTTTGCTCGGATTTTACGCGTTTTTACCACGATTTTTTCCTGAACTTTCTAGGTCAATAATATAGCGGGAAAAACGCTAGAATTCCGCGAAATTAATGAACATGTTGGCTTTTTTTCCGAGATGCGCTTTTTTCGCGGAAAAAAACGCACCATGTGCACAAAAATTGCGGAATTCATTCTAAATGATAGGATGCTTAATTCATGCGTTTTTAACGCATTTTTTCCCACGAAAAATCGCGAAAAAAAACGCAAATAATCCTGAATGTGTGCACATAGCCTAAATGGACATCAGCATCAGTGATACCATTTATTCATTCTCTCCCTGTAACTGCTGGCAGCACAACAGTTTGTTCCTGGAAAGAAAGTTCACAAAGTTCATTAGCATTAAATAACAAATTAGAAGTCTCATATGCATCAGATTCGCTATTAAAAAATGTTTTTTTACAGTTAGATTTCGGACAAGTCTATTAGCATCCTTTTAGTTATGAAACAGATGAAAGTTCTAGCTAGGGAAAAAAAATGTAAAACCTAGCCAGAATGTGGATCTGATCAGTAGAAAATATAGACAGAGTGAGAATCAGGACACTGTCCAGATGTAGGTCTATATTGGATGAAAATGGGTGGACTTCTACTGGGCACATTTTGTTCCACATTCCCCTGACCCCCTCCTCCTATGACTTTTTTGTCAAATTTCTGGCATTAGAATCAGGATTGGATGTATCCGAGAAGCCAGCAGACTCCTATTCGGAGGAAGAGAAAGAAACGTCTGTCAGAATCGTATGCTGAATATCGAGGATTGCATGTATACACAATTGATTTGGTAGTAATGGGGGTAGACTTTGGTTTTTGACTCCAGGTGTACACTATTATATTTAGAATCCAGAGAATCACTGTTGTATTTTAGATTTTTTAATTTCAGTGATAGATTCCTCCAATTTACTAAGATTCTTTTTGAGCTTTTGATTAAACCTGATACAGTTTTTTTGTATAAGTTTGTAAAGAATGATACACAGCAGCACTGATTTTCTATTTTAATTGTTGCAATCTAGATTCTTCATTTTTGGTAATAAGATCCATAAGTTTTAATGAGCATTAGACAGAATGATGTTCCAGTTAATTACAAATTCATCTGAAAAATATATGTTGGAGTTTTTTCAGAAGAATTTGATCAATGAATGGCTGGATAACCATCTACAGCCATTAACTACCAGAATACCTGGTTACCTTAAAGATAGCTCCTCTGTTCTATGTAGTTTCAATAATTTCCACTGGAAATCTGAATATAATTTTGTCATATTGTACATATCCAATATGTATTCATGTATACCACATTCACTTGGAGTTACAGCTGTTCAATATCACCTAATCTCAAATTTCAGCAAGAACATAAAACATTTTAATTCAATTTCAGTTTCCAGAGCCTTTTTATTCAAAGTTTGCAAAATTCAGTCACATTTTGGTAAATCATGTTTACACTAAAGCTTTTGTTTTCTCTTTGTCTTGGATAGTCGTGCTGTATGCTGAGCGACTGGATGGGAGGCGTTTTTGATAAGGGGAGGGGGTGTGGAGAGATTAACCCCTTAATCCCCAAGGGTGGTTTGCACCTTAATGACCGGGCCAATTTTTAAATTCTGACCATTGTCTCTTTATGAGATTATAACTCTGTACCGCTTCAACAGATCTTCGCGATTCTGAGACTGTTTTCTCGTGACTAGTGTTGAGCGATACTGCTCGATATCTAAAAATATCGGATCGGAATGGCATCGCCGATATCACTAAATATCGCCGATATCCGATTCCGATACCGGAAGTCCCATGTAAGTCTATGGGAACAAAATATCGCAACTAAAAAAAACCTTTATTTCCTTGTAAACACTAAATATACACACATAGAATACATATATATATATATATATATATATATATACATATATATATATACACATGTCATTGTGACAATATATATATATATATATATACATATATGTATAGTTTATACACTTCTACATAGTAAAATATCCTCTGATTCAATTGCCGGGTAAAGCCGGCTTCTGTGAAAAGACAGAAGCACCCGACATGAAATGACACTTGGTGTACATAGGGTTAACCATGTATTTTCATGTCGTTTGCAATCTGATTTGCACAAACAATTAAATCAGTCTATGTGTGCAAAATTTCACACCTGTAGGGGTTAATTAAAGGTGTAAATTCGTTGTAAAAAAAACGGACTTTTTGCTACGAATTTACACCTTTAATTAACCCCTACAGGTGTGAAATTTTGCACACATAAACTGATGTAATTGTTTGTACAAATCAGATAGCAAAGGACATGAAAAGACATGGTTAACACTATGTACACCAAGTGTCATTTCATGTCGGGTTCTGCATTTTCACAAAAGCCGTCAATTGAATTAGCGGCTATTATACTATGTAGAAGTGTATGAACTATAAATATATATATATATATATATATATATATAATATATATGTGTCACAAACTCAATGACATGTATATATATATATGAGGTGTAAAATTGCTGAAAAAAAATGCGTGGGCTCCCGCCCTATTTTCGCAACCAGACAGACAAAGCCAGTGAGTGGGGGCAGATAATAATAGCCCAGAGAGGGACCATTATTTTTGGCCCCCCCCCGGCTACTAACATCTGCCCCCAGACACCCCAGAAAGGGCAAATCTCTAATTAGATTTGCCCTTTCTGGCACTTTGCCCGTCTATTCCCATTGCCCTGTAGCGGTGGCGAATGGGTCAATAAGGGGTTAAAATGACCTTGCAATTGAAAGGTCACTTTAAGCCAGGTTAATAATTGAGAGCTGTCAATTAGACAACTATCAATTATTAATCCTATTGTATGAAAGAAAAATCAAACACACACACTTTAATAAAAAAGAAGTTTAATGAAATAATCACACAGTTTTTGACCATATTTTATTTACCTGCTAAAACCATTTCCTGTAATAAAAATAAAATAATAAAGCAAAATTATTCTTACCTATCCCATGCACAGTCAGGTCCCACGGTGTAATCCTTCAGAAAGGGTTAATGTTTACTGCAGGGACCGCAGCTAATGCTGCAGCCTCACAGTAAACCCCCAAATGAATGAGCTCCTCTCCTGGCTGACAGGAGAGGAAGTGGAAAGCTTAATTGATTGCTTTCCACTTTCACTTCAGGTCAGCCAGGGACACCATCAGTGACGTCAGAGGGAACTGATTAACAAAAATAGGGGTTCCCTTCGAAAAAAAAATGGCGTGGGGTCCCCCCTATTTTTGTTAACCAGCCAGATGAAGCAGACCGCTGAGGCCTGGATTTTCAGGCTGTTAAGGAGCCAAGATCCATGGACCTTGCCAGCCTGATAATACCAGGCCACAGCAGTCTGCATATCTTGTCTGATTAACAAAAATAGGGGATCCCCTCGAAAAAAATTGGCGTGGGGTCCCCCCTATTTTTGTTAACCAGCCAAGTAAAATGCAGACTGCTGCGGCCTGGTATTAAAAGACTGTCAAGGCCCATGGATTTTGGCCCTCAACAGCCTGATAATACCAGGCTACAGCAGCCCCACATTTGGCGCATCAAAAGATGTGCCAATTGTGGCACTTTACCCGGCTCTTCCCACTGCCCTGTAGCGGTGGCAAGTGGGGTAATAAGGGGTTAATGTCACCGTTGATTGCACGGTGACAATAAGCCCGGTTAATAATGGAGAGGTGTCAATAAGACACCGATCCATTATTAATCCCAAAGTTATTAAATGTATAAAAAAAAGACAAAGCAAGAAAAAAGTCTTTTAATGAAATAAAAGAGACAACACAGTTTTCATTAATTTTATTATACACTCATTCCTGCGACGCCATCGATCTCCTGTAAAAAAAGAAAAAAAAAAAAACAACAGTATACCACCTGTCCGACGCAGTCCATAGTAACGACAGTCCCACGACGATCCAGCTCTGCTACATCGCAATGACAGGCAGAGCCTGTCATCGCAACACAGCACAGCTGATTACCTGCTTCCCCGGCGGTGACGTCATCGGACTGACTGCTTTACGGCCGGGATTACCCAGCAGTCACTGCAGTTATCGCGAGAAACTGCATGTGACCGCCGGGGAAAGATGATGGCGGCCATGAAGCAGTCCAGCCCGTGACCGCCGGAGATCTTCTGCCAGGTAAGTGCCGCTAACTCCTGACAGACCCGACCGACGGACACTGACAGACCCGACCGACGGACACTCACAGACTCGACCGACGGACACTGACAGTGACAGTGACAAATCCGATTCCGGTATCCGATATGACGAAAATATCGGTACTCGGAATCGAAAGCCCGATACAGCTAATATCGGCCGATACTCGATATTTGCAGTATCGTATTGCTCAACACTACTCGTGACATATTGTACTTCATGATAGTGGTAACATTTCTTCATTATAACTTGCGTTTATTTATGAAAAAATTGGAAATATGGCGAAAAATATCCCTTCCAAGCCCGGATGTGTGCCCAAACAGTGGTTTACTCCAACATATGGTGTATCAGCGTACTCATGAAAAATTGCACATCAATGTTGGGCATCTAATTTCCCCTGTTACCCATGGAAAAATAAAAAATTATGGACTAAAAATTATTTTTATTGAAAAAACTGTTCAGGCACATCAGGAGCTCTGCAAACGTAACATGACACCGCAGACCATTCCATCAAAGTCTGCATTTCAAAATGTCACTACTTCCCTTCCGTTTCCCGACATGTGCCCAAACAGTGGTTCCCCAACATATGGGGTATCAGAGTATTCAGGACAAATTGAACAACAAATCTTGCAGTCCAATTTTTCCTGTTACCCTTGGGAAGATAAAAAATTGGTGACTTAAAGAAAATTTTTGTGTGAAAAAATAGGATTTTTATTTTCATGCCCGGGCATTATAAACTTGTGTGAAGCACTTGGGGGTTAAAAGTGTTCACCACAGATCTATATAAGTTCCTTAGGGGTCTAGTTTCCAAAATGGGGTCACTTGTGGGGGATTTCCACTGTTTAGGCACATCAGGGGCTCTGCAAACTGAACATGACACCCATCAACGTCTGCATTCCAAAATGTCATTACTTCCTTTTCGAGCCCTGCCGTGTGCCCAGTTTCCCCCCACCACATATGGGGTATCAGCTTACTCAGGACAAATTGGACAACAACTTGTGATGTTCAATTTCCTTGGGAAAAATAAAAAATTGGGAACTAAAAGATCATTTTTTTGAATTTTTTTTTTTTCACACCCAGGCATTATAAATTTTACTGAAACACTGGGTGGTTCAAAGTGCTCACAACAGATCTAGATAAGTTCCTTAGGGGGTCTAGTTTCCAAAATGGCATCACATGTGGGGGGTTTCCACTGTTTTGGCACATCAGGGACTCTCCAAGCGCAACATGGAGTCCAATTTCAATTCCAGACAACTTTGGTTTGAAAAAGTCAAATGGCGCTCCTTCCCTTCCGAGTCCTGCCGTGTGCCCAGACAGTGGTTTTGCCCCATATATGGGGTATTGTTGTACTCGGGAGAAATTGTAAAACAACGTTTTTTGTCCATTTTCTCCTTTTACCCTTGTAAAAATAAAAAATTGTTTGTAAAATATCATTTTTGTGACTAAAAAGTTAAATGTTAATTTTTTCCTTCCACGTTGCTTCAGCTCCTGTGAAGCACCTGCAGGGTTAATAAACTACGTGAATGTGCTTTTAATCAGCTTGAGGGGTGTAGTTTCTAGAATGGTGTCAATTTTGGGTATTTTCAGCCATATAGACCCCTCAAACTGACTTCAAATGTGAGGTGGTCCTTAAAAAAATGGTTTTGTAAATTTTGTTGTAAAAACGAGAAATCGCTGGTCAACTTTTAACCCTTATATCTTCCTAAGAAAAAAAAATTGCTTCCAAAATTTTGCTGATGTAAAGTAGACATGTGAAAAATGTTATTTATTAACTATTTTGTGTCACATAATTCTCTGGTTTAACAGAATAAAAATTCAAAATTTGAAAATTGCGAAATTTTCAAAATTTTCGCCAAATTTCAGATTTTTTTTCACAAATAAACACAAATATTATTGACCTAAATTTACCACTATCATGAAGCCCAATGTGTCAAGTAAAAACAATCTCAGAATCGCTAGGATCCGTTGAAGCGTTCCTGAGTTATTGCCTCATAAAGGGACAGTGGTCAGAATTGCAAAAATGGCCAGGTCATTAAGGTCAAAATAGGCTGGGTCATGAAGGGGTTAAATGTAAAAAAAATACTTAAAATTACTTTCAAATTTTAACCACATAATAAAATTCAAGTCAGAATCAGGGTGTTGAGCATATTGCTCTGTACTGCAGGGTCCTATTTATTTCAGATGTATATATGCATGATTGCAGAAAAAGGCCAATTAAATGAATATTAATTTTAAGTTCTCCTGTGTAATTCTTTTAAAAGCAAACGTTGCACATGCTAAAAAGATAATATCCCTTGCAATTCTCTTAATCAAATTAGTATAAAATAGAGGAGGCCAAAATATGCTGATTCGTCATCTTGCGATCAGTAACAATGCTGTAGGAAGGTACAGTGAAACAAAAGCTAACTGACCTAAGCCTTGCGTATAATTTTAGTGTGGAGAAAATAAATGCATACAGCATTAGCATATACAGTGAGAAAAGTACCAGGTTGCATTTTCACTGCAAAAGAATTGCACTAAATTGTGCAAAAGAGCCCCCAAAAAACAGGAAAAAAAAACAAAAAAATATACATATACAGTGCTGATTCCATTGCCATAAGTTTGATCTAAAATATTAATTTCATCTAATATCAGTTATAGCTGCTATTCAGAACTTTGGTCCCATTGTAAGGGAGTGCCAGGGGTGTAGTCATGGCCGAGTACTCAGATGTATCTGAGCCCTGGCCTCCTCTTATATAAAAACAGAACTCTCTCACCAGCATATCTGTGTCTTCTCACACTGCACCGTAAGGGACTCCTCTGTGGTGCTGGGGACCTTCTGTAGTCGTTTCCGCAAGAACTGAGACACAATCTGATTCCAATGCAAAACGAAGACCTTTACGTGACACACTTTGCAGCACTTACTGGTCAGAAACAGCATCAGGATCCATACAGTTCACATCCTGCACTTTTCCTGTACTCCTTTCCACGTCCTCCTGTACATTATGGGGTAATAGTGCCTTTGGCAGTACCGCAGCGTTCTCCTTGTCCAGACTCACTACTTCGGGGGATTCCCTCGTCAGATTCGCCTCGGATCGGAGAGCATCAACCCATGCAATGACCTGCCACTTCTTGAACAATCTGCACCCTGTACTTTCCGGACCGCTTCCTTACTTACACTCCAAGCTGTTGCAGCTCTGCTGCTGCACACTGTCCTTCTGTCCCTATAGGCTGGCTGGATCTTACTTCCTTCATAAACGTTATGTGACTGCTGAGGCATCCTGGGCCTATAGCCCGTGTGGTTGGTTCGGATGCCCAGTCCTGACTGACTAAACTCAGGAAATGTTCCTACCTTACCACACATCTGCCCCTGCTATGTTTAACTATTTCCTATGCTATATTCTAACTATTCTATAATGGACCCATCTAGTGGCCAAACATGAACACTACATTTCCCTATAAATAAGCACAGTTACAATACACTAGATATACATTACAGTGCAAAAGAACAGGTAATTATTATGCAAATTTACAGGAACGGTAATATACTTATTAGCATAGCAGTACCATTATCTATAGGCGGTAATACATATATTCATGTTGCAGTACCACAATATATCATCAAATACACATTAACTTATATTACGCCAGAACATACGGTACCGGGACGAACTAAGGAGGAAAAGTAGGGCAGCAACTTTATTCAATCCCCTTACACCATAATGAACTGAATTAAACAATTCATTAAAAAAGCCCTCAAATGAAGTTTTTTTATTTTTTTTTAAAGTAAAAGCACATAAAATGTGCAGAAAGTGTCATGTGCGTTACTATAACCACCACTGCCTTTGCCGGAATCCAGTTCTGTTCTTTTCCTCTTCTGAGTGAAGTCATGATCCCATTTGCAGAATTTGCATCCATGACGGGGTCCAGAGGTGGAGGGCAACTTACTGACATTATTGCCTTTTTAGTTGGATGCACGTCTGAGGAAGCAAATCCAGCTAAAAAGTGTGTTACAGCAGCAGGGACCCTCCGACTCCTTGCGCTGCAATACACAACACCAACCAGAGACCAGAATCTGGCAGCTGATGTCGGCGTGCCAATCACAACAGGTGCTTGTGGTGACTTCATGCCCCACCTGCACTAGTATACTGAAGTCAGCTGCCGGCTACAGAAGAGGACGTCGTATGGAGTGGGATCAGGGGAAGGTAAGAGGAATAGTTTTTTTTATGTTTTGGAAAATTGAATGAACATTATACCAGGAAGGGACCCAGGATGGGGGATATTTTAACAGAATGAGGTTCAGGATGGGGACATTATTATTATAATGAGGGACACAGAATATATTATACTCAGGATACATTATACCAGGAAGGTGCCCATGAAGGGGGACATTATTACAGAAAGGGGAATCTTATTGGAAGGTGTGATGAAGGGGACACTATTTCTCATATGTCTTTATAGGATTTAGGAACCATGCTACCATATGTATGTGGTATTTTCTGAGGAAGAAGTCATATATAGACTTCGAAGCGCGTTGAATAAAACCATCTTTCTCCTTCATCAAAACGTCCGGTTTTTAATCTGTTCAGCGGGGGTAATATCACAAAATTCCTTGCATGGTTCCGGATATGGTCAATCTCTGACCCGTGGATCTGTGGCAGCTGACGATTTGCATGCCTTATCAAAGGGGCACGAGGTGAGCAATTTTCTGTAAAACATACCATAAAATATCGGATAAGACCCTATTTGCGCTTTTTCTCTCATACGGTTTTTTTGTTTAATAGGATTTAGAACACTACATAGGTCCTTGCATTTGACCAAAATGGAGGTGGTGGCTCATCTAAATTTTGCACCAGGGCTCATGGGAGTATAGCTATGCAACTGGATATCACCGCTCTGCAGTTTTTCCAGGTCACACTGCGTTCTGCCCCAGAAAAGGCTTGTACAATGTAAGCCTATGGAGCATCAGAACAAGGATTCAAAAGATGTAATTGTAAAATATAGTAAGCTGGATAGTCTGAACAGCACACAAAACCCTTCTGTATTTTGGTGAATGTTCATCTCAATCACCTTCTCAGCACTCATGTAAGAAAATCATAATCTTTAAAAATTAAACAGCACTCTGATCTTAATGGAACTTACATAACAATATTTATTTAGTTGTCCAAAGTGAAATTGTTGCTAATGAGAAACACTTTATCTGAAACTGGCTTTATTTCTAATCAGTAAGACTCATCATACCACTGGGTCTAAAAACCTAAGCTATTAATTGCACATACACCTATAAAACAGGTCACTCAAGTAGAGACCCAGAGGTCGGGCTGGCTGTTCCGATGCAAGAATAGACCGCGTTTCACAAATATGGTAAACTGTCCCAAGTCTATCTCTGTAAAGCATACAGGAGTCTTAAAGGGATTACTAAGTAAGGAAATGCTTTTATGAGCCACGATGAAGCATCATGTACTGCGATATTTACACTGCCCGACTGGCCTCAGCTTTTGTTAATAAAATTAACTGTCTGCTGGTGGCTCAAGACTAATAGCAGTTAACTGATTAAAATACTTACATAATCATAGACAACTACTGTGTTAATCAGATAGTCCAGCTATGCCCTGGTTCTACTGCAGTTAGGTGGAATAAAAAATGGAGTTCTGGAAACTCATAACATATTATGCTACGGTTGGCCAGCTGGCCTTTCTCTCCTAATCTTCATTTCAACTCACCTTATAAATTTTCCTTCACTTCAGCTATAGCAGAAGTGGAGTTTTCAGTTCCAACTGTAATCCCACCCTTACACCTTATCAAATATTTTTGGCAGCCCCATGTGGTCTCCTGTTGTGGAGCTAGGATGGTTCCACAGAGTTATCATAATGCTAAGAATATGAACATAACATCTTGCTCAGGCTGTTTCCACCTAGAAGCTGTATGAAAAAGCACAGTAAAAAATAAATGCACAGCGAAGTAACAATTTTCAATGCTGTGCAAATATTCAGCCTTTTCTTACTTCTTTTAACCATGTAAGGGTCTGAAAACCATGAAGCAATTAAAATAAGTAGCCAAACAAAATTAATCAACTACACATGCTATGTGTAAATTGAGTATTTTGAGTAGTTTTTATATCAGAAGCAGATCGGAAACTTTCCTTTCTTCATTAAGTGGCTCTGCCCTTGAAAACCATAATATGTTAAAAACACTGTATGCCCATACCCTTAAACATTTTAAGTCAGGGACAGGAACCCATACCTAATGAGAATTCTCTGAGTAATTTATACCCCCACTCCCCAGTCTGAACCTTTGCAAATTACTCAAATCCTTAATTTCATATATAGTCTTGCTATGCATTGTGGATTTATTAATTCCACAGAATATTAACATACATGCCTTACAGATTCTTTCAGCAGGGTAATTATCTTGTGTATATACACACTTTAATTAATGCAAGATGTAAAAGCCAATAAGCATGCTGCAATAAGAGAGGGGCTTAGGCATTACACTTACATCTGAATGATTATTTCACATGTGGTAGATCTGCTCGCTCAGTTGCGCAAAGAGGTAGTTACAGGAACACTAAGTTTGCACTGATTTATGCAGCAATTTTAAATAAACCAGTTGAAAATTTAAACAATCACAGCCCTTCTTGTATAACAGGAAAACAAAATAGCATACAGTACAGTCTGTGTGGCTGTGTGGATCCACCCGCTCATGGGAAAAAATGAGGTTCAGCTCCATTTACGACAAGCACATCTCTGGATAGCTCATCTCCAGAGACACCAAACACTAAATGAGTTTAAGGGCTCCACATTTAGCTTCTGGACCACATCATGGGATAGAGATATGGTGAACAACCTCCCAACCACTCTCCAGCTGTTCACAAAAACCCAGCCCTTAAAATTGACGATTAATCTTCTCTCAGCATTTTGTGATATGAACTTGGAAAAATGCTCCAGCATACTGAGTAGTGTTGAGCATTCCGATACCGCAAGTATCGGGTATCGGCCGATATTCGCTGTATCGGAATTCCGATACTTAGTTCCGATATTTTTCCTATATCGTATACCGGAATCGGAAGTTTCCATAATTCTTTGAGAGGCACTGTGATTTTAGTCAGCCAATGAGGAATCCTACGAAGTGTGGGCACATCCTGTACTGTGGCGGTCATCTTAACTAATGGCATGCTGTGATTGGCTGCTGAAATGATGTCAGAATGCACTATAAAAGTCGCAGCCGCCATTTTAGCGTCACTGTGCTGTGAACTCAGTTAGGGACAGAACGCTGCTCTGCTGACTCTGAGGGACAGTTAGAGATTGCGATTTTGTGTACTGTGCTTTAGGCAGGCTATTTTACCAACCGCTGTGTAAAGCTTCCTTTTGCCTTGCAGTGTTGTTTTAACAGATCTGTGCAAGGTGTGTGTGTGAGAGTGCAGGTGACGCTGCAGTTTGCTCTGCATCCACCGCTGTTTGTAGGCATCTGCACGTGTCACACACTGACTCTTTTTTTTATTTTATTTTGTGGAATTGGTGCAGCTCCACTCAATAGAAATTAACAGTAATCTATTAATGTGACGCGCTTCCATCCGTATACAATACATTGGTTGCAAACACTATAGAAGTACAGAAAGGAGCCTTTCACAGATAGTGAACAGTTGTGTGCAGTGTTCACTGTAGTCTGTGAGCTTTTCATTTTTTGAGTGCCGATTACACTCCAGTTAGTTCTTCAACCACTGCTGGTTGTAGTCTGCTGAGCGTGTGTCACTGCCTCATCCTTCACATTTTTCTCAAATTGGTGCTGCTCCATTATATTTGAAAAAAATCTAATCTATTAGTGTGTCGCGCTTCCATCCGTATACAATACATTGGTTGCAAACACTATAGAAGTACACAAAGGGGCCTTTCACAGCTACTGAACAGTTGTCTGCAGTGTTCACTGTAGTCTGTGAGCTTTTCATTTTTTGAGTGCAGATTACGCTCCAGTTAGTTCTTCAACCACTGCTGGTTGTAGTCTGCTGAGCGTGTGTCACTGCCTCATCCTTCACATTTTTCTCAAATTGGTGCTGCTCCATTATATTTGAAAAAAATCTAATCTATTAGTGTGACGCGCTTCCATCTGTATACAATACATTGGTTGCAAACACTATAGAAGTACACAAAGGGGCCTTTCACAGCTACTGAACAGTTGTCTGCAGTGTTCACTGCAGTCTCTGAGGAATAACCACACTTAGGCCTTATAACTTTTCTGACTTTCTTTATCAATCTACCAAGATGAAGAAGGCAGGGAGTAAGGCACGTGGTCGTGGCTGTGGAGTTTCAGCAGGGAGAGGACGTGGGGATTCTGTGGCTGCTGCCGCACCCAGTGACACAGCATCCACCAGTTTTCCCCGTGAGCGTTCCTTTATGCGCACTTTTGTAGGAGCTCGGCGTACCCCCTGCTGCGGGAAGAACAAATTGAAGCCGTTGTTGGTTGGATGGCAGCCAATGCATCGACTTCAATTGCTTCCACCTCCTCTCAGGACCACAGCACTGTTGAACAACCATCTGTCTCTTTACCGCCTGCCAAATTGCCCAGGCATTCAGAGAGCTCTGTAAAGGAGCCAGCTGAGTCTCTGTTTCTGTTCTCAGAATCTGTTGGCTTGCAAACAGGGGCCCAGCCAAGCAGCATTCTGGAATGTGAAGAAGAGGCAGTATGCAGTGATGCGCAACAGCTGTGTCTCTCTGAATGTGAAGAGGCGGGTGAGCCAGTGCCGATGGTCAGCACACCGCAGAACGCATCTGATGATGATGAGACTCAGGTGCCAGTTTCTGTTGAGCATGGTGCTGGCCAGACCACCCAACAGCAGCAGGTGTTGGAAGAGGGTAGTGGAGATGATGAGGTCCAAGACCCAACATGGCGTGAGGAACAGGAAGGTGGTGGTAGCAGCTCTGAGGAAGAGATTGCCCCAACGGTCCAAACAGTAGGGAGAGGTAGGCTGCAGACTCGGTTGCCTGTAGCCTCCAGTTTGGCACCCGTTCGTAGCAGTTCTCTTACAACAGCCAAAACGGGCGCTCCCAGGACTTGCACTGCGTGGTCCTTTTTTGACACACTTGCAGATGATATTTGCTATGTCAAATGCAAGCTGTGTAATCAAAAAGTAAAAAGAGGTAAAAGTGTCAGTAACCTTAATACCACAAATATGTGGAAACATGTGCGGTCAAAGCACGTGGTTGAGTTACAAAGACACACTGGAGATGTAGGCCAACCTACAGCAGCACCTACATCTTCAGCTCGTGTTGGAGCCTCTTCCTCCAGCTCACACACAGCTGGTTCGGCTTCCTCACAGGATCGCCATGGAAGAACCTCTGTCACTGTTGTCCAGAGACCCAGTGTTATTCCACCCACAGCTGCAAGTTCCCTGTCATCCTCACACTCCCAGGCCACAAAACAGCCATCGGTAGCACAGGCATGGGATAAAAGACGGCCATACTCGGCAAACCATCCACGAGCACAGGCTCTGAATGCTGGCATTGCAAAACTCCTGTCCCTTGAAATGCTGTCATTCAGGCTGGTGGAGACTGATAGTTTCCGTAACTTAATGGCATTGGCAGTCCCACAATACAATCTGCCCAGCCGATTTTATTTCAGCAGGCAAGCCGTCCCTGGTCTGCAAAAGCATGTTGAGGGAAAAATTAAACATGCGCTACTAAACGCCGTCAGTAGCAAGGTCCACCTGACCACCGATGCGTGGACCAGTACCCATGGCCAGGGACGATACCTTTCCCTCACTGCCCATTGGGTCAATGTTGTGGAGCCAGGTACAGATCTTGCGAGTGGCGCTGTACGTGTTCTGCCAACTCCAAGGATTGCAGGAATCCAGTCTGTCCACATTGACTCCTCCTCCTACTCCAGTTCCTCAGAATCATCGCTGCACGAGCCGTCACGGTCTACCTCCACATGGACCCGTGAACGCTTACCTGTTGCGATCGATATGAGCACAGCCGTGGCCAAACGTCAACAGGCCGTCCTGAAATTAATTCCCATGGGGAATCGAAGCCACACAGCGCAGGAGCTCTGGAATGCCATCAAGCAGGAGAGCGACGTGTGGTTTTTGCCAGCAAATCTCCAGCCAGGCTTGGTAGTGTGTGACAATGGTCGAAATCTGGTGGCAGCTCTGGGCCTTGGCAACCTCACTCACATACCATGTCTGGCACATGTGCTCAACTTGGTCGTGCAGAGTTTTTTGAGGGACTATCCGGATCTTGATGCACTGCTGCACAAGGTCCGCCTAGAGTGTGCTCACTTGCGACGTTCCAGCATGGCCAGATTGCGCATTGCAGCTCTGCAACACAGATTTCGCCTTCCTGAACATCGCATCATATGTGACGTACCCACCAGGTGTAATTCCACGTTACATATGTTGGAGCGGTTGTGTGAGCAGCAGCCAGCAGTAATGGAGTATCAGCTGCATCAGGCGCAATCAACTCGCAATTTGCGCCGTTCACACTTCACCACTACTGAGTGGGCCTCTATGAAGGACATCTGCCACGTTTTGCGTGCGTTTGATGAGTCAACGCGGATGGCGAGTGCAGATGATGCACTAGTCAGCCTGACTGTCCCCCTTATCTGCCTGCTTCAAAAAACACTGCAAGCACTAAGGGATGAGGTTTTGGAAGAGGTGGAGGATGAGGAGTCACAAATTCCATCACCTTCTGGACAGTCAGCGCAACGTGGTTCCTCACAAAGGGCTGGGCAGGGCTCACTTTGTGAGGAGGATGAGGAGGAGTCAATGGAGGAGGAAGACATCGCTCCAGAGGGAGGTACACAACGCTCTAGTCAGTATGTAGAGCTAGGGTGGGGTGATGCAGAGCAGGCAGAGATGACGCCTCTTGCAAGGGACAGCGTTTCTTGGCCAGTTGGGAGTCTGCAGCACATGGTTGATTTCATGCTGCAGTGCCTGAGAAACGACCGCCGCATCGCCCACATTCTCACCACGTCTGATTATTGGGTGTACACCCTCCTAGACCCTCGCTACCGGAACAACTTACAAAGCCTCATCACACCGTTGAACCGGGAGCATAAAATGCGGGAGTACCAAAACACTGGTGCAATCCATAATGTTCTCCATTCCAGCCAAGAGCACTGCTGCTGCTACTGCTTTACAAAGCAGCTCTGTGCGTCGAGGCAGTGGAGACAGCTCTGCAACAAGAGGGAGCACAAGCAGCGCCTCTGCACAGGGCAAGACCAGTATGTTCCAAATGTGGCGAAGTTTTGTGGCAGCGCCACAAATGTCTACACCATCGGAGACGGCTCCAGTCAGCAGGAGGCAACGTTTCCGTAAGATGGTGACAGACTACATGTCTTTCCCTCTCAGTGTACTCCCAGATGGCTCTTCCCCATTCAAGTTTTGGGTCTCTAAGCTGGATACATGGCCAGAGCTTAGCCAGTATGCATTGGAGGTGCTGGCTTGCCCTGCTGCCAGTGTATTATCGGAGCGCGTCTTTAGTGCTGCAGGTGGTGTACTAACAGACCGTCGCATGCGACTATCCTCCGATAATGTAGACCGGCTTACTTTTCTGAAAATGAACAAGGCATGGATCTCGCCAGAATTTGTCTGTCCGTTTTCAGATTAAATAACTGGTTCGCAACGTTATCCATGTCTCCTGTTATGTTCATCTTTCTACCACCTGAACTCTACTCCCTGGGCTACAACACTGCCAGTTGCTGCTCAGAAGTGTCGTGTCCACAGACCAATACACAAGCTATAGTGTTAGTGGGGTTCAGTAACGCCAGCTGTTCCCCTGCTGTGTGTCCGGCAAGAAGTCTCCTGTTCCCTACACATGCACAGAAAAACCCATGTGGAACATGCTCCAAATAGGGAAGAGCCGTCACCCTGATTGTTATGCTTAAAACAGGAAATTGTGAAGTTTTCCAGGCCTAGAATGATAAATTTTTATAACAAATATGGACAAATAATAATTTGTCATCACAGCGCATATCTGCACATGTCTATTAGAAATGGTAACAAAAACTAAAACATAGTGTTCACTTTTTGAAATTAATGCATAAAAGTACATTTCATACTTATCAATAGTGTTGAGCGATACTGCTCGATATCTAAAAATATCGTATCGAAATTGTATCGCCGATAGCACTAAATATCGTCGACATCCGATTCTGATACCGGAAGTCCCATGTAAGTCTATGGGAACAAAATATTGCAACAAAAAAACCTTTCTTTCGTTATAAACACAAAATATACACACATAGAATACATACATATATATATATATATATATATATATATATATATATATATATATATACACATGTCATTGTGACATATATATATACATATATTTATAGTTTATACACTTCTACATAGTAAAATAGACTCTGATTCAATTGCCGGGTAAAGCCGTGACATACCCCATAGAAGTCGACGGGCTCGGTGCCGAGTACCCCCAAAACCTCTGGCTCTGTGCGACTCAACTTGGGCGTCACGAACAGGATTCTGTAGCTCGCTATAAGCGAGTCCTGTGTGCCTGAATTGAACTGGTTTTGTGCTTGAGAATTGCTAAAATCATCAGAGAATGTATTTGCCATTTTTCCGCCATATCTGCGTCACGACGAGGCACTGGTGAAGAAGAAGGGCGTGCTCTTCATGGGTCTACACTCACTCAGTGACGCGAAAACGATGGCTCTAAATGGTACTGCAATGTAAGATCGTGCCCCACAGCTCTTGAGTTCCGCCTCCTCATCCTCCTCAGTGTGCGGAAACTAACAAGAAGGTCCCGCCTCCCTACAAAAGAGGGGCCCTCTCCAGATGCTAATGACACATGTGACTTGGCAGAGATGGCTAATGGACACGAGCAGAAGTGTGAAGGGATGGAGCAGTCAGAGCTCTCCCCCCACGGAAGCGACCCGATCGCCACGGAACCACCGTTGGGCACCCGGCCTGGAAACCCTCCTACGCTGCAAGAAGCGGAGGATACCCTAAGAGGCCTGGCCCGGCACCGGGAGGAGGTCGCCAGGATGGAAGCCAGCTGGCGTGCCCTAAAACTAAACTTGGAGCGGCGCCAATCCCTCTTACCTGAAGTGTCTGTACCGGAAGGTGAGGCCCCCGTTGTAGTAGAGGAGCGCTTGCAATGTGATCCGGTTGACGTTGTCGCAGTGGAGGCATCCGTTCGTGCAAAAAACTCTGCACCGGCAGCACCCCAGATCCCGCTGTCTGCCCCCGTCGCTGAGACAGAAGAAGCGACACCCGTCCTCATGGAGGAGGCCGCGCAGGCACCAGAGCACTACCTGCCTGTACCGGAGCCCCGACTGTCATCTGTTCCAGAGCCGGCTGCTTCCTCCGCAGGTGAGCGCCGCCAGGACTGGGGGGCGCCAGGAGAGCTGCCGCAAACCGGACACTGTAAGCTGGCATTTGATGGTGGAGACATGGAGCTGCTGGTGGAGGAGAATTTCAACCGGCGTCAGGAGGAAGAGTGAAGACGTTGGGAGCGGGAAGCAGAGCGACAAAGGGAGCAGCGAGAAACCCAAAAGCTTCGGCAACGTAACCTGGAGAAGGACCGGGCAGATAAGGACCGGATGAGAAAGGATAAAGGAACCCTGTGGGAGCCGCGGCGTAAGGGTGCAGTACGGAGCTTTAAATTGAAAGGTGGTTGGGGCTTCATCCAGGAGCCTGGACTTTATTTAGAAGTTTTTGTGAACCGGCGGGACGTGGAGGATCACCTCCCAGAAGGACACCCGGAGAGGGACCTGTTGCCAGGAGACTTGGTGACTTACACCCGACACTGGGGTTACAATGGATGGTACGCCCTAAATGTTACCAGGTGCGACCCCTACTTCCCAGAGTGTCAGGAACCTGTGAGACCCTCGGAGCCTTCAGCCTCCCACATCCAGGCCTCTGCAAAAGTGCCCACCCCCCGCCGTAAATCTCCCAAGCCTCCCTCAGTGGTCTCCTCAGCAGCCCCAGCTATGGACATGATAAGTATAGCTGGCCCGTACCCGGCGCCTGTTAGGCCCCTGGGGTTCGTTCAGTCCGGGACATAGGGTTCCAGACCCGGAGGGAGATGAAAGAGGTGGCCACACAGACCCAGATAGCGGGTCACGACTTGACTGTACAGGCCACACGACTTCATCAGGTCCTGGTGGTCCTTGGTGCCTCGGATGTTTGGCAAGCATCAGAAGAGTACCAGGTGGTACCTGGAACACCCCTGCCAAAGAATTATAAATAACCCGGACAGGGTCCCTGTATGTAAATAGTTAAATTGTTGATGTACCCGGACGGGTGAATGTTCATAAAAAAGTTTTTTAATTTAATAAAAAAAAAAAAAAAAACACAGTTTTCATTACTTTTATTACAGTCTCATCCTGCGACGCCATCGATCTCCTGTAAAAAAATGAAAAAAAAAAAAAAAAAAGTATACCACCTGACCGACGCAGTCCATAGTAACGAGTGTCCCACGACGATCCAGGTCTGCTACATCAGAATGACAGGCAGAGCCTGTCATCCCGACGCAGCACAGCTGATTACCTGCTTCCCCGGCGGTGACGTCATCGGACTGACTGCTTTACGGCCGGGATTAAACAGCAGTCACTGCAGTTATCGCGAGAAACTGCATGTGACCGCCGGGGAAAGATGATGGCGGCCATCAAGCAGTCCAGGCCGTGACCGCCGGAGATCTTCTGCCAGGTAAGTGCCGCTGACTCCTGACAGACCCGACCGACGGACACTCACAGTGACAGTGATAAATCCGATTCCGGTATTCGATAAGACGAAAATATCGAAACGAATTATCGAAAGGCCGATAGAGCTAATATCGGCCGATAACCGATATTTGCAGTATCGTATCGCTCAACACTACTTATCAATTAATGCTTTTTAATAGTGTTGAGCGATACGATACTGCAAATATCGGGTATCGGCAGATATTAGCTGTATCGGGCTTTCGATTCCGAGTACCGATATTTTCGTCATATCGGATACCGGAATCGGATTTGTCACTGTCACTGTGAGTGTCCGTCGGTCGGGTCTGTCAGGAGTCAGCGGCACTTACCTGGCAGAAGATCTCCGGCGGTCACGTCCTGGACTGCTTGGTGGCCGCCATTATCTTCTCCCTGGCGGTCACATGCAGTTTTTCGCGATAACTGCAGTGACTGCAGGGTAATCCCGGCCGTAAACCAGTCCGATGACATCACCGCCGGGGAAGCAGGTAATCAGCTGTGCTGCGCCGGGATGACAGGCTCTGCCTGTCATTCTGATGTAGCAGAGCTGGATCGTCGTGGGACACTCGTTACTATGGACTGCGTCGGACAGGTGGTATACTGCTGGGTTTTTTTTTCATTTTTTTACAGGAGATCGATGGAGTCGCAGGATGAGACTGTAATAAAAGTAATGAAAACTGTGTTGTGTTTTTTATTAAATTAAAAAACTTTTTTATGAACATTCACCCGTCCGGGTACATCAACAATTTAACTATTTACATACAGGGACCCTGTCCGGGTTATTTATAATTCTTTGGCAGGGGTGTTCCAGGTACCACCTGGTACTCTTCTGATGCTTGCCAAACATCCGAGACACCAAGGACCACCAGGACCTGATGACGTTGTGTGGCCTGTACAGTCAAGTCGTGACCCGCTATCTGGGTCTGTGTGGCCACCTCTTTCATCTCCCTCCAGGTCTGGAGCCCTATGTCCCGGACTGAACGAACCCCAGGGGGCCTAACAGGCGCCCGGGTACGGGCCAGCTATAGTTATCATGTCCATAGCTGGGGCTGCTGAGGAGACCACTGAGGGAGGCTGGGGAGATTTACGGCGTGGGGTGGGCACTTGTGCAGAGGCCTGGATGTGGGAGGCTGAAGGCTCCGAGGGTCTCACAGGTTCCTGACACTCTGGGGAGTAGGGGTCGCACCTGGTAACATTTAGGGCGTACCATCCATTGTAACCCCAGTGTCGGGTGTAAGTCACCAAGTCTCCTGGCAACAGGTCCCCTCCCGGGTGTCCTTCTGGGAGGTGAGTCTCCAAGTCCCGCCGGGTCAAAACACTTCTAAATAAAGTCCAGGCTCCTGGATGAAGCCCCAACCACCTTTCAATTTAAAGCTCCGTACTGCACCCTTACGCCGCGGCTCCCACAGGGTTCCTTTATGTTTTCTCATCCGGTCCTTATCTGCCCGGTCCTTCTCCAGGTTACGTTGCCGAAGCTTTTGGGATTCTCGCTGCTCCCTTTGTCGCTCTGCTTCCCGCTCCCAACGTCTCCACTCTTCCTCCTGACGCAGGTTGTAATTCTCTTCCACCAGCATCTCCATGTCTCCACCATCAAACTGCAGCTTACGATGTCCGGTTTGCGGCAGCTTTCCTGGCGCCCGACAGTCCTGGCGGCGCTCACCTGCGGAGGAAGCAGCCGGCTCTGGAACAGATGACAGTCGGGGCTCCGGTACAGACAGGTGGACCTCTGGTGCCTGCGCGGCCTCCTCCATGAGGACGGGTGTCGCTTCTTCTGTCTCAGCGACGGGGGCAGACAGCGGGATCTGGGGTGCTGCCGGTGCAGAGTTTTTTTGCAGGAACGGGTGCCTCCACTGCGACAACGTCAACCGGATCACATTGCAAGGGCTGGGATGCCCGCACGGACTCCTCTACTAGAACGGGTGCCTCACCTTCCGGTACAGACACTTCAGGTAAGAGGGATTGGCGCCGCTCCAAGTTTAGTTTTAGGGCACGCCAGCTGGCTTCCATCCTGGCGACCTCCTCCCGGTGCCGGGCCAGGCCTCTTAGGGTATCCTCCGCTTCTTGCAGCGTAGGAGGGTTTCCAGGCCGGGTGCCCAACGGTGGTTCCGTGGCGATCAGGTCGCTTCCGTGGGGGGAGAGCTCTGACTGCTCCATCCCTTCACACTTCTGCTCGTGTCCATTAGCCATCTCTGCCAAGTCACATGTGTCATTAGCATCTGGAGAGGGCCCCTCTTTTGTAGGGAGGCGGGACCTTCGTGTTAGTTTCCGCACACTGAGGAGGATGAGGAGGCGGAACTGAAGAGCTGTGGGGCACGATCTTACATTGCAGTACCATTTAGAGTGGTCGGCCATCGTTTTCACGCCACTGAGTGAGTGTACACCCACGAAGAGCACGCCCTTCTTCTTCACCAGTGCCTGGTCGTGACGCAGATATGGCGGAAAAATGGCAAATACATTCTCTGATGATTTTAGCAATTCTCAAGCACAAAACCAGTTCAATTCAGGCACACAGGACTCGCTTATAGCGAGCTACAGAATCCTGTTCGTGACGCCCAAGTTGAGTCGCACAGAGCCAGAGGTTTTGGGGGTACTCGGCACCGAGCCCGTCGACTTCTATGGGGTATGTCACGGCTTTACCCGGCAATTGAATCAGAGTCTATTTTACTATGTAGAAGTGTATAAACTATAAATATATGTATATATATATATATATATATGTCACAATGACATGTTATATATATATATATATATATATATGTATTCTATGTGTGTATATTTTGTGTTTACAACGAAAGAAAGGGTTTTTTTTGTTGCAATATTTTGTTCCCATAGACTTACATGGGACTTCCGGTATCGGAATCGGATATCGACGATATTTAGTGATATCGGCGATACCATTCCGATACAATATTTTTAGATATCGAGTAGTATCGCTCAACACTACTTTTTAAGGAACTTTATCTGTACCTGTAAGATAATGCAGTCAATGGATGTACGAATCATAAAATCCTCATCATCATCATCACGAGTTTTATTTATGACAGACATTATAAAATACACATACTGATGCCAACTGTAACTTCACACACCATATATGAAATGGCCAGCATCTAAACCTGGTAATAATGTGCAATAATAAATTATTACATCTAGAAAGTGCATCATGCATACTGACAATAGGTAGTTATACCTGCAAGTGCTGTTGAAACAAGCACAACAGATATAAATTAATAATAGTATATAGGTATCACAGTGCATAGTTACTCATGGACAATGTCGATGTAATACTGTACCTCAATAAAGTCAGCGTCAACCATTATGCTTGTTAGTCTTGTAGATTGTTAAAGAGGGAACGTGCTTTTTTTGTTGGTCATAGGTGGAGTATTAGACAGTAAATGATTACTGCTGTCGTATTTTTGGCGTCCCTAGGGCACAATAACACTGCGTAACGTCACATTTTATAGAGTCATCTAATTGACACACGCTACCCTACCCTACGCGTGACAGTAGGAAGGTAGTGTTGACGGATAAAGCCTTGCGCAACCAGACATGCTTTTACCCTCTTCAACACTGTACAAGCAAAAAATGCATGATTGCAGCTGCAGACTTTATTGACGTACAGTATAACATCGCCATTACCCATCAGAGGCTGTCCACTGTCTGATACAGACATAGAATATACCTTTGCTATCCGTAGCCTTTGTTTCACCTACACATGCAGGCACACACTTACATTGTGACAATGCATAATGTTTTTTTAAATGGTTATTTTTTATCGTACATTATTGCATCATCACATTGATGAGTCCATGCTGGACATGTCATACATGCTGTACAAAGTAACGATTTTATTAACTTAAATAATTGAAATGTCTGTGACTGTCACATATAAATTGCAATGATGATGATGAGTGACTATTACAAAATCCATTGTCGTCACTATGTTATGGTTTAACATAGCGTTCCTTAAGCATTATTCATAAATACAAAAATGGACTTTTATTCTTAAATTTACAACACTATATTTTGTAACCAATTTTTTGGGTGGTGTGTTGTTCCATTTCTTGTTGGCATGTGCATATATGCGTTTATATTTGCAGGGTCTTTATTTTTATTCTTCAAGTTAGGAAACATGTGTATCTTCGTACCGTGTTAGCCAGTAGATAGAAAAATATTTAGACTTGAGAGTCCGCAGTGGTTTATACCTTTTAATGGATAACTAAAAAGATGGTAACAAATTGCAAGCTTTCGAGGCTACTCACATCTCTTCATCAGGCAAAGACTAAAACAAAAAATGAAGCATCACATATTTCTATACACAACAGGACACAGGAATAGTGCAATAGGTAAGACAAGTAAGTCACGTGTAGCAGAACTGTCATTATGACAGAGGGATGAACATACATATTGGAACAGTTCCTAGATAAGGATAGAAAGTTTTATTGCCCTCTGATTGGGGTCTGGTTTTGTGTTTTCATGCCCCTGGAAGGGCAGAGACGCAGATTACTTAATTGATATAGAATGACATAAATCCGTGTGATCTATTTATTCCATCACTAAGAGTGTCAAAGGTCATGATGAGCTTATATTCTGAAACCTTTGTATCTTTCTCATATTTGAAGTTAAATTTTAATACCAGTAATTCCATATCCATCATGCTATGACCGGGCATACAAAAGTGTTTTGCCACAGGTAAATTCATTATTTTTTCTCTTATTGTGTGGCGCTGATAATTCATCCTTGTTCTCATTTTTTGGCCGGTCTCCCCTCACTTGTCCCTCCCTCACTTGTCTTACCTATTCCTGTGTCCTGTTGTGTGTAGAAATATGTGATTCTTCATTTTTTGTTTTAGTCTTAGCCTGATGAAGAGACCTGAGTAGTCTCGAAAGCTTGGAATTTGTTACCATCTTTTCAGTTAGCCATTAAACGGTATCAACCACTGAGGACTCTCAAGTCTAAATATTTTTCTATTCTTGGAATTGAAATTCATCATTTTATTGTCCTAGTAAAACTTCATTTATTCTTGTTTGAAGTACATACATTTGCAATGGCCACGTAACAAGGCAATAACTCAATATTTTATGCCTACACACTCCTTGACCCTGGGCTTCAACACCACCAGTTGCTGCTCAGAAGTGTTAGATGCACAGATGAAAACAATCGCTGATGTGTTTGTGGGGTTCAGTAACGCCTGCTGTTCCCCTGCTGTGTGTCTGGCAAAAATTACTGCTGCTAACTACAACTTCAACTTCAAACATCTCATACAAGGCCTCTGCCTACACCCTCCTTGACCCTGGGCTTCAACAGCGCCAGTTGCTGCTCAGAAGTGTTAGTTGCACAGATGAAAACAATCGCTGATGTGTTTGTGGGGTTCAGTAACGCCTGCTGTTCCCCTGCTGTGTGTCTGGCAAAAATTACTGCTGCTAACTACAACTTCAACTTCAAACATCTCATACTAGGCCTCTGCCTTCACCCTCCTTGACCCTGGGCTTCAACACCGCCAGTTGCTGCTCAGAAGTGTTAGATGCACAGATGAAAACAATCGCTGATGTGTTTGTGGGGTTCAGTAACGCCTGTTGTTCCCCTGCTGTGTGTCCGGCAAAAATTACTGCTAGCTACCTACACATGGTGAAAAAAGCATGACATGTCAAAGTGTCTAATGCTACACATAGATATGAGGCTACACCCTGATTTCTAAGCTGTAAACATTTGAAACGTCAGCTTTAAAAACATAAAATGATTAGTCTTTGTCACAAATCTGTAACAAAATAATTGTGACATATTATTTCAGATATGCACATGTCGAAAACAAATGCTAACACAAAAGCCTACTTATGCTATAGGATACTGATGGTCAACCTTGTCACTCCATAGCTTAGACAAATCCAACTCACATCATGACTCAAATGCTGCAATGTTGGAAGTGCATAATGTGGGTTGAACTTTGACAACAGCTGCAGTGCGAAGGTTAGACTTCAGTGTTCTTGGCTTTTAAATACAAGCATACAAGTAATTATAATAATCCAATGTTGATTAAGGGACGTGATGTACACCTGTAATATTGTGCAAACAATGCATGTAGGAATAGTCCTCTTCAACATTACTTATATTTGTGTCATTTTAAAAAATACATATTTAATTAGAAAGTTAACAGCCCATATCATAAAGGTCCTTCATGTAAACATGATAATCGCTAACAAAAATCATGCATTACCTTGTTAAAGTCAATAGTGCATAGTCACAATAGCAAAATATATACCTGTAAGTGGTACTGAAAGAACGACAACTGATAGAATAGGTGAATGATATCTATTTATCAGACTGAATAGCGACACCTGTACAATGTCGATATAATACTGTACCTTAACAAAACAGCTGTGTCACACCTCACACTCGTTTTTCTTGTAGCTTGTTATGTAATAGGGCACATGCGTGTATGTTTCATCATAGGTGCATGTTTACTGAGTAAAGCAGTCATGACAACGCCTTTGTGTTGTCGGTACGCTTGCGATGATGAACGATGCGCACCGTGAATGTTTAGTCTGCGTCATAAGACGCACAGAAGCTCCAATACCCAACGCGTCACAGCAGGAAGCCAGTCTGTGCGTCCAAACAAAGGCGCAACCATACATGCACGTAACCTTTTATAAAGCTATATAAAAAAAAGGATGTAGTAGTAACGCACACTTTATTGAGGTACAGTATTACATCGCCATTCAACATCTGTGGCTATGCAGTCTCATCTATATATACCTTATCTATCCGTTGTCATGCTTGCAAGTCCACAGTCAGGCATAAATAGCTGTTTTGACTATGCACTATGCACTTTTTAAAGTTTTTGTTTGTTAATATAAATGATTGGCACATATTATCAGTATTATATGATGGAAATTTTAGATATTTTTAAAAACTTTTTAGTGATATTATTCACCAAATGTAAACTTTTATGAATGTCAAAGATAACTTGTAATGCTGATTATGTTTTTAAGTCAGCCATTCATTGTCTACACAATAGAAATGGTGTACATACTGTTACTTAGCCATCATTAATGGATTCTGATATGTACTTGTATGCTTTTATTTTAAACCGTATAGCAGATTATTTAACCTATTTTAATTGTGGTTTGCATTGCTTTTCAACATGTTAATGTATGCGTTATGTTTGTAAATTATTAATTTACATATATTTTTTTAAGTAAAATCATCATCTTATGGTACTAAAGGTTATGTTTCTCTTGTTTGGAGTATAGACATTTTTAATTGACACGTAACAAGGAAAATACTTGATCTAGTATTTAAACATCCTCCTTGACCCTGGGCTCCAACACCGCCAGTTGTTGCTCGGAAGTGCTGTTAGCACAGTTAACACTTGCTCCTGTGTTACTGGGGTTCAGTAATGTCAGCTGTTCCCTGCTGTGTGAACGGCAAAAAGTCCTGCTGCCTCCAACCGGTTCTCTTCTCATCCCTGGGCTCCAACACCGACAGTTGTTGCTCGGAAGTGCTGTTAGCACAGTCAACACTTGCTCCTGTGTTACTGGGGTTCAGTAATGTCAGCTGTTCCCTGCGGTGTGAACGGCAAAAAGTCCTGCTGCCTCCAACCGGTTTTCTTCTCATCCCTGGGCTCCAACACCGCCAGTTGTTGCTCGGAAGTGCTGTTAGCACAGTCAACACTTGCTCCTGTGTTACTGGGGTTCAGTAATGTCAGCTGTTCCCCTGCTGTGTGAACGGCAGAAAGTACTGCTGCCTACACCCTGTTGTCTTCTCATCCCTGGGCTTTAACACCGCCAGTTGTTGCCTGGAAGTGCTGTTAGCACAGTCAACACTTGCTCCTGTGTTAATGGGGTTCAGTAATGTCAGCTGTTCCCCTGCTGTGTGAACGGCAAAAAGTCCTGCTGTCTCCACCCTGTTGTCTTCTCATCCCTGGGCTTCAACACAGCCAGTTGTTGCCTGGAAGTGCTGTTAGCACAGTCAACACTTGCTCTTGTGTTATTGGGGTTCAGTAATGTCTGCTGTTCCCCTGCTGTGTGAACGGCAAAAAGTCCTGCTGCCTCCACCCTGTTCTCTTCTCATCCCTGGGCTTCAACACCGCCAGTTGTTGCCTGGAAGTGCTGTTAGCACAGTCAACACTTTCTCCTGTGTTACTGGGGTTCAGTAATGTCAGCTGTTCCCCTGCTGTGTGAACGGCAAAAAGTCCTGCTGCCTCCAACCTGTTCTCTTCTCATCCCTGGGCTTCAACACCGCCAGTTGTTGCCTGGAAGTGCTGTTAGCACAGTCAACACTTGCTCCTGTGTTACTGGGGTTCAGTAATGTCAGCGGTTCCCCTGCTGTGTGAAGGGCAAAAAGTCCTGCTGCCTCCACCCTGTTCTCTTCTCATCCCTGGGCTTCAGTAATGTAAACTTTTATGAATGTCAAAGATAACTTGTAATGCTGATTATGTTTTTAAGTCAGCCATTCATTGTCTACACAATAGAAATGGTGTACATACTGTTACTTAGCCATCATTAATGGATTCTGATATGTACTTGTATGCTTTTATTTTAAACCGTATAGCAGATTATTTAACCTATTTTAATTGTGGTTTGCATTGCTTTTCAACATGTTAATGTATGCGTTTATGTTTGTAAATTATTAATTTACATATATTTTTTTAAGTAAAATCATCATCTTATGGTACTAAAGGTTATGTTTCTCTTGTTTGGAGTATAGACATTTTTAATTGACACGTAACAAGGAAAATACTTGATCTAGTATTTAAACATCCTCCTTGACCCTGGGCTCCAACACCGCCAGTTGTTGCTCGGAAGTGCTGTTAGCACAGTTAACACTTGCTCCTGTGTTACTGGGGTTCAGTAATGTCAGCTGTTCCCCTGCTGTGTGAACGGCAAAAAGTCCTGCTGCCTCCAACCGGTTCTCTTCTCATCCCTGGGCTCCAACACCGACAGTTGTTGCTCGGAAGTGCTGTTAGCACAGTCAACACTTGCTCCTGTGTTACTGGGGTTCAGTAATGTCAGCTGTTCCCCTGCGGTGTGAACGGCAAAAAGTCCTGCTGCCTCCAACCGGTTTTCTTCTCATCCCTGGGCTCCAACACCGCCAGTTGTTGCTCGGAAGTGCTGTTAGCACAGTCAACACTTGCTCCTGTGTTACTGGGGTTCAGTAATGTCAGCTGTTCCCCTGCTGTGTGAACGGCAGAAAGTACTGCTGCCTACACCCTGTTGTCTTCTCATCCCTGGGCTTTAACACCGCCAGTTGTTGCCTGGAAGTGCTGTTAGCACAGTCAACACTTGCTCCTGTGTTAATGGGGTTCAGTAATGTCAGCTGTTCCCCTGCTGTGTGAACGGCAAAAAGTCCTGCTGTCTCCACCCTGTTGTCTTCTCATCCTGGGCTTCAACACAGCCAGTTGTTGCCTGGAAGTGCTGTTAGCACAGTCAACACTTGCTCTTGTGTTATTGGGGTTCAGTAATGTCTGCTGTTCCCCTGCTGTGTGAACGGCAAAAAGTCCTGCTGCCTCCACCCTGTTCTCTTCTCATCCCTGGGCTTCAACACCGCCAGTTGTTGCCTGGAAGTGCTGTTAGCACAGTCAACACTTTCTCCTGTGTTACTGGGGTTCAGTAATGTCAGCTGTTCCCCTGCTGTGTGAACGGCAAAAAGTCCTGCTGCCTCCAACCTGTTCTCTTCTCATCCCTGGGCTTCAACACCGCCAGTTGTTGCCTGGAAGTGCTGTTAGCACAGTCAACACTTGCTCCTGTGTTACTGGGGTTCAGTAATGTCAGCGGTTCCCCTGCTGTGTGAAGGGCAAAAAGTCCTGCTGCCTCCACCTGTTCTCTTCTCATCCCTGGGCTTCAACACCACCAGTTGTTGCCTGGAAGTGCTGTTAGCACAGTCAACACTTGCTCCTGTGTTAATGGGGTTCAGTAATGTCAGCTGTTCCCCTGCTGTGTGAACGGCAAAAAGTCCTGCTGCCTCCACCCTGTTCTCTTCTCATCACTGGGCTTCAACACCGCCAGTTGTTGCCTGGAAGTGCTGTTAGCACAGTCAACAGTTGCTCCTGTGTTACTGGGGTTCAGTAATGTCAGCTGTTCCCGTGCTGTATGAACGGCAAAAAGTCTTGCTGCCTCCACCCTGTTCTCTTCTCATCCCTGGGCTTCAACACCGACAGTTGTTGCCTGGAAGTGCTGTTAGCACAGTCAACACTTGCTCCTGTGTTACTGGGGTTCAGTAATGTCAGCTGTTCCCCTGCTGTGTGAACGGCAAAAAGTCCTGCTGCCTCCACCCTGTTGTCTTCTCATCCCTGAGCTCCAAGACCGCCAGTTGTTGCCTGGAAGTGCTGTTAGCACAGTCAACACTTGCTCCTGTGTTAATGGGGTTCAGTAATGTCAGCTGTTCCCCTGCTGTGTGAACGGCAAAAAGTCCTGCTGCCTCCACCCTGTTCTCTTCTCATCCCTGGGCTTCAACACCGCCCGTTGTTGCCTGGAAATGCTGTTAGCACAGTCAACACTTGCTCCTGTGTTACTGGGGTTCAGTAATGTCAGCTGTTCCCCTGCTGTGTGAATGGCAAAAAGTCCTGCTGCCTCCACCCTGTTCTCTTCTCATCCCTGGGCTTCAACACCGCCAGTTGTTGCCTGGAAGTGCTGTTAGCACAGTCAACACTTGCTCCTGTGTTACTGGGGTTCAGTAATGTCAGCTGTTCCCCTGCTGTGTGAACAGCAAAAAGTCCTGCTGCCTCCAACCGGTTCTCTTCTCATCCCTGGGCTCCAACACCGACAGTTGTTGCTCGGAAGTGCTGTTGGCACAGTCAACACTTGCTCCTGTGTTACTGGGGTTCAGTAATGTCAGCTGTTCCCTGCTGTGTGAACGGCAAAAAGTCCTGCTGCCTCCAACCGGTTCTCTTCTCATCCCTGGGCTCCAACATCGACAGTTGTTGCTCGGAAGTGCTGTTAGCACAGTCAACACTTGCTCCTGTGTTACTGGGGTTCAGTAATGTCAGCTGTTCCCCTGCTGTGTGAATGGCAAAAAGTCCTGCTGCCTCCACCCTGTTCTCTTCTCATCCCTGGGCTTCAACACCGCCAGTTGTTGCCTGGAAGTGCTGTTAGCACAGTCAACACTTGCTCCTGTGTTACTGGGGTTCAGTAATGTCAGCTGTTCCCCTGCTGTGTGAACAGCAAAAAGTCCTGCTGCCTCCAACCGGTTCTCTTCTCATCCCTGGGCTCCAACACCGACAGTTGTTGCTCGGAAGTGCTGTTGGCACAGTCAACACTTGCTCCTGTGTTACTGGGGTTCAGTAATGTCAGCTGTTCCCCTGCTGTGTGAACGGCAAAAAGTCCTGCTGCCTCCAACCGGTTCTCTTCTCATCCCTGGGCTCCAACATCGACAGTTGTTGCTCGGAAGTGCTGTTAGCACAGTCAACACTTGCTCCTGTGTTACTGGGGTTCAGTAATGTCAGCTGTTCCCCTGCTGTGTGAATGGCGAAAAGTCCTGCTGCCTCCACCCTGTTGTCTTCTCATCCCTGGGCTCCAACACTGCCAGTTGTTGCCTGGAAGTGCTGTTAGCACAGTCAACACTTGCTCCTGTGTTAATGGGGTTCAGTAATGTCAGCTGTTCCCCTGCTGTGTGAACGGCAAAAAGTCCTGCTGCCTCCACCCTGTTCTCTTCTCATCCCTGGGCTTCAACACCGCCAGTTGTTGCCTGGAAGTGCTGTTAGCACAGTCAACACTTGCTCCTGTGTTACTGGGGTTCAGTAATGTCAGCTGTTCCCCTGCTGTGTGAACGGCAAAAAGTCCTGCTGCCTCCAACCGGTTCTCTTCTCATCCCTGGGCTCCAACACCGACAGTTGTTGCTCGGAAGTGTCATTGGCACGGGTACTCACTCCTGCCCAGACTGGTTACAGCACGCCATCTGTTTCCTGTCAGTGTAAACGTCACTTAGCCTCCAATAAGTTGTCCTGTCGTGTTGCGGTCGGGTTAGCCGACTCTATGGTGCCTGGAGTTTAGGTGCTTCCTATGTGTGCTGCGGGATATGCAAATTAAGGCTGTTTCCGTTGCGACAATAGGACAATCACCCACTGTAGTACTGTGGGACTCGGTAACTGCGGCCGGCTCACGGCCTGTCAACTTAAATTTCCATGGGTACCTTCTGCTACCCGTCCGGGTTCCAGTACCGTCAGCTGGTTCTCCGCAGTGCCTTTGGCCTAGGTGCCTCCATCTCGGTATCCGAGTTCCAGCAACGTCTGCTGGTCCTTGGTAGTGCTTTGGAGCACAGGTACCTCCTGCTTAGTAACCGTGTCCCAGTAACGTCAGCTGGTCCTCGGTTGCGCCATTGGCTCTTTTCCTTCTGCTGCCCCTCCGGGTTCCAGCACAGTCAGCTGATCCTCGTTACTTGCATTGGCTCTTGTACCTTGTGCTACATTTACAAATTGAAGATTTTTTCAATGTTTTTTTGGGAAATCACTCTGGATCTCCAACAATGAAGACGACGACCCTGATGACCACCCCAAAGAAGATGACCACCACAAGGACAACGAGCATCAAGCCAACCAGCCTAAACACCATCACAAAGAAGAAATAAAAGATTACCAAACAGGACTAGAAGGTTAAGACAAACTACAAGATACAGAACAAGAGACTTAAGAACAATAAGCAGAAGATCAAAAAGCAGAAGAACATGAAGTATAAGACCAAAATGAAGAGCAAAATATATGCTCTAAATTATAAGCAGAAGAAGACTAAGCAGTGTATGGGGGTGAGTCCGTTCCTCCTCGTGGTGCCCTGGAAAATGCCTGCTGCTGCAGGCTAAACTGAACACGGACAAATACTGTTGTAATTTAAATCTTTTGTGACAGCAAGAACGGAAGGATGAAAAATTCATACTTTGACAGATTACAAGTACAGGAATCTCTGTTACAAATAAGAATATGATGAAGAAGATGAAGTACAATATGAATAAGAATAATAATTTAATAAGAAGAATATGAGTAATGTTAACAAAAAGATGAATAGCAAGAAGTTTAAGAAGAAGATAAAGAAGGTGAAGATGAAGAATAATTTGATGAAAAGATGATGATGCTGAAGATTATGAAGGAGAAAGTGTGTCAAAAGTTAAAAAGGTGAAGAGCATGGAAGTTGTGAAATATACATATTTGCCAAAATAGAAAAAACGTTAACAACATTGTCAATTTCTTCGTCAATCCGAACATCTTTAAAAAAAAAAATATTCATGCTATTCCATTTGATTGGGTTAAACATCTATGCCTTTAATGTCTCCTCAACCTTCCCCAATACATTCTACATTACTCTTTGTTGTTTTCCTTCATGTACAATTAACCAACAAGGCAAGAATGGGGTTTTTTTAATTCCGATATTTTGTTCCCATAGACTTACATTGGATTTCCGGTATCGGTATCGGGTATCGCCGATATTTTTTGGGTATCGGCGATACCATTCCGATTCCGATACTTTTGGATATCGGAAAGTATCGCTCAACTCTAATACTGAGGCCAACACCCTGAGTTACACAAATCTCCTCTCCAGTATTTTACCAGTGACCTTCTCACACCATATTGTAACACTTAAAAGAGGACCTGGTTAATATCTTATGATAGAGATGACTATTAAAGGGGACAGTCAGCACAGAATGACTGTTCAAACCAACTATAGGTGTTAGGTGTATTTAAATGATTGACCCCACCATAATGCACTAAACAGCCTCATTGGTTTCTGTCTACAGTGGGGAAAATACACTGCTGATTTTGTAAGTTTTCCCATCTTCAAAGAATGGAGAGGTCTGTAATTTTTATCGTAGGTACACTTCATCTGAGAGACATCATCTTAAAAAAAAATCCGGAAAATCAAAATTGTATGATTTCAACATAATTAATTTGCATTTTATTGTATGAAGTATTGGATACAACAGAAAATCAGAACTTAATATTTGGTACAGAAACCTTTGTTTGCAATTGCAGAGGTCAGATGTGTCCTGCAGTTTTTGACCAAGTTTGCACACACTGTAACAGGGATTTTGGATAACTCCTCCATACACATCTTGTCTAGATCTTTCAGGTTCTGGGGCTGTCACTGGGCAGCTTTGAGTTTCATCTCTTTCAATCTTTCCAAAGATTTTCTATCGGGTTTCTATCATCCTGGATGCTGGCTAGGTCACTCCAGGACCTTGAAATGCTTCTTAGTTGCTCTGGCTGTGTGTTTCAGGACATTGTCATGCTCAAAGACCCAGCCATGGCCCATCTTCAATGACTTTACTGAGGGAAGGAGGTTGTAGGGCAAAATCTTGCAATATACAGTATGACCCCATCCTCCCTTCAATTTGGTGCAGTCGTCCTGTCTCCATTTCACAAAAACACCCCCAAAGTATGATGTTTCCCCCATTATGCTTCATGGTTGGAATGGTGTTCTTGGGGTTGTACTTATCCTTCATCTTCCAAACATGGCAAGCGGAATTGATACCAAAATGTTCTATTTTGATCTCATCTGACCACATGACCTTCTCCAGTGCCTCCTCTGGATTATCCAGATGGTCACTGCTGAACATCAAACGGGCCTGGACACATGCTGGCATGAGCAGGAGGACGTAGTGTGCCCTGCAGGATTTGAATCCATGAAGGGGTAGTGTGTTACTTAAGGTAATATTTGAGTCTGTGGTTCCAGCTCTCTTCAGTTTTCATTTTCAGATTCTGTCTCTCACAGTTGAAGTGTAGCTACGATTAAAATTTCAGACCTCTCAATTCTTTATAGGTGGGAAAACTTGCAAAAAAATTGTCAGTGTATCAAATACTTATTTTGCTCATTGTATCTTCAACCTTCTCTTGATCTATGATACCAAAGCAGTCAATCAAAGTAGAGGGGAGTGGAAAATGAGGGAAACAAGCAGGTGGGAAGGTGTATGTAAAATGATTACATATCAAAAAACTGACCGGCACATCCAAACTTAGATTCAGTGTGAACAGGTGCTAAACCTAGAGTCACCAACTCATATACATACAAGAAGAAAAGCTAGCACACTGTAGCGCTATAGCTTGCAAACACGAAATATGAAAAATATGAAAAATGAACTACATCATTACCTTAGAAATATGAAAAATTGAGAAGTCTTAGCGCATAAGATGGCCAAATGATGTGAGCCTGATAGCCACGTCAAGGCTCTTCTCGTATATCAGGTCCCTAACTAATGCCTATCCTCGCTTTAGAAAAGTCTGTCTGCATGGGAACCTATGAATCCTCTTTTCAGACTAAAATCTACATCTCTGTGGAGGGGTGATGAACCTGCTGTAATTAAAAGGCCTGTGACCACCAGGTGGAGTGCTCAGGCTGAAGGTAAATGAATACATATCAAAAAACTGACCGGCACATCCAAACTTAGATTCAGTGTGAACAGGTGCTAAACCTAGAGTCACCAACTCATATACATACAAGAAGAAAAGGTAGCACACTGTAGCGCTATAGCTTGCAAACACGAAATATGAAAAATATGAAAAATGAACTACATCATTACCTTAGAAATATGAAAAATTGAGAAGTCTTAGCGCATAAGATGGCCAAATGATGTGAGCCTGATAGCCACGTCAAGGCTCTTCTCGTATATCAGGTCCCTAACTAATGCCTATCCTCGCTTTAGAAAAGTCTGTCTGCATGGGAACCTATGAATCCTCTTTTCAGACTAAAATCTACATCTCTGTGGAGGGGTGATGAACCTGCTGTAATTAAAAGGCCTGTGACCACCAGGTGGAGTGCTCAGGCTGAAGGTAAATGAATACATATCAAAAAACTGACCGGCACATCCAAACTTAGATTCAGTGTGAACAGGTGCTAAACCTAGAGTCACCAACTCATATACATACAAGAAGAAAAGGTAGCACACTGTAGCGCTATAGCTTGCAAACACGAAATATGAAAAATATGAAAAATGAACTACATCATTACCTTAGAAATATGAAAAATTGAGAAGTCTTAGCGCATAAGATGGCCAAATGATGTGAGCCTGATAGCCACGTCAAGGCTCTTCTCGTATATCAGGTCCCTAACTAATGCCTATCCTCGCTTTAGAAAAGTCTGTCTGCATGGTAACCTATGAATCCTCTTTTCAGACTAAAATCTACATTTCTGTGGAGGGGTGATGAACCTGCTGTAATTAAAAGGCCTGTGACCACCAGGTGGAGTGCTCAGGCTGAAGGTAAATGAATACATATCAAAAAACTGACCGGCACATCCAAACTTAGATTCAGTGTGAACAGGTGCTAAACCTAGAGTCACCAACTCATATACATACAAGAAGAAAAGGTAGCACACTGTAGCGCTATAGCTTGCAAACACGAAATATGAAAAATATGAAAAATGAACTACATCATTACCTTAGAAATATGAAAAATTGAGAAGTCTTAGCGCATAAGATGGCCAAATGATGTGAGCCTGATAGCCACGTCAAGGCTCTTCTCGTATATCAGGTCCCTTACTAATGCCTATCCTCACTTTAGAAAAGTCTGTCTGCATGGGAACCTATGAATCCTCTTTTCAGACTAAAATCTACATCTCTGTGGAGGGGTGATGAACCTGCTGTAATTAAAAGGCCTGTGACACCAGGTGGAGTGCTCAGGCTGAAGGTAAATGAATACATATCAAAAAACTGACTGGCACATCCAAACTTAGATTCAGTGTGAACAGGTGCTAAACCTAGAGTCACCAACTCATATACATACAAGAAGAAAAGGTAGTACACTGTAGCGCTATAGCTTGCAAACACGAAATATGAAAAATATGAAAAATGAACTACATCATTACCTTAGAAATATGAAAAATTGAGAAGTCTTAGCGCATAAGATGGCCAAATGATGTGAGCCTGATAGCCACGTCAAGGCTCTTCTCGTATATCAGGTCCCTAACTAATGCCTATCCTCGCTTTAGAAAAGTCTGTCTGCATGGGAACCTATGAATCCTCTTTTCAGACTAAAATCTACATCTCTGTGGAGGGGTGATGAACCTGCTGTAATTAAAAGGCCTGTGACCACCAGGTGGAGTGCTCAGGCTGAAGGTAAATGAATACATATCAAAAAACTGACCGGCACATCCAAACTTAGATTCAGTGTGAACAGGTGCTAAACCTAGAGTCACCAACTCATATACATACAAGAAGAAAAGGTAGCACACTGTAGCGCTATAGCTTGCAAACACGAAATATGAAAAATATGAAAAATGAACTACATCATTACCTTAGAAATATGAAAAATTGAGAAGTCTTAGCGCATAAGATGGCCAAATGATGTGAGCCTGATAGCCACGTCAAGGCTCTTCTGTATATCAGGTCCCTAACTAATGCCTATCCTCGCTTTAGAAAAGTCTGTCTGCATGGGAACCTATGAATCCTCTTTTCAGACTAAAATCTACATCTCTGTGGAGGGGTGATGAACCTGCTGTAATTAAAAGGCCTGTGACCACCAGGTGGAGTGCTCAGGCTGAAGGTAAATGAGTACATATCAAAAAACTGACCGGCACATCCAAACTTAGATTCAGTGTGAACAGGTGCTAAACCTAGAGTCACCAACTCATATACATACAAGAAGAAAAGGTTAGCACACTGTAGCGCTATAGCTTGCAAACACGAAATATGAAAAATATGAAAAATGAACTACATCATTACTTAGAAATATGAAAAATTGAGAAGTCTTAGCGCATAAGATGGCCAAATGATGTGAGCCTGATAGCACATCAAGGCTCTTCTCGTATATCAGGTCCCTAACTAATGCCTACCCTCGCTTTAGAAAGTCTGTCTGCATGGGAACCTATGAATCCTCTTTTCAGACTAAAATTACATCTCTGTGGAGGGGTGATGAACCTGCTGTAATTAAAAGGCCTGAGCACTCCACCTGGTGGTCACAGGCCTTTTAATTACAGCAGGTTCATCACCCCTCCACAGAGATGTAGATTTTAGTCTGAAAAGAGGATTCATAGGTTTCCCCATGCAGAAGACTTTTCTAAAGCGAGGATAGGCATTAGTTAGGGACCTGATATACGAGAAGAGCCTTGACGTGGCTATCAGGCTCACATCATTTGGCCATCTTATGCGCTAAGACTTCTCAATTTTTCATATTTCTAAGGTAATGATGTAGTTCATTTTTCATATTTTTCATATTTTCGTGTTTGCAAGCTATAGCGCTACAGTGTGCTAGCTTTTCTTCTTGTATGTATATGAGTTGGTGACTCTAGGTTTAGCACCTGTTCACACTGAATCTAAGTTTGGATGTGCCGGTCAGTTTTTTTTATGTATTCATTTACTTCAGCCTGAGCACTCCACCTGGTGGTCACAGGCCTTTTAATTACAGCAGGTTCTCACCCCTCCACAGAGATGTAGATTTTAGTCTGAAAAGAGGATTCATAGGTTCCCATGCAGACAGACTTTTCTAAAGTGAGGATAGGCATTAGTTAGGGACCTGATATACGAGAAGAGCCTTGACGTGGCTATCAGGCTCACATCATTTGGCCATCTTATGCGCTAAGACTTCTCAATTTTTCATATTTCTAAGGTAATGATGTAGTTCATTTTTCATATTTTCATATTTCGTGTTTGCAAGCTATAGCGCTACAGTGTGCTACCTTTTCTTCTTGTATGTATATGAGTTGGTGACTCTAGGTTTTGCACCTGTTCACACTGAATCTAAGTTTGGATTGTGCCGGTCAGTTTTTTGATATGTATTCATTTACCTTCGCCTGAGCACTCCACCTGGTGGTCACAGGCTTTTAATTACAGCAGGTTCATCACCCCTCCACAGAGATGTAGATTTTAGTCTGAAAAGAGGATTCATAGGTTCCCATGCAGACAGACTTTTCTAAAGCGAGGGATAGGCATTAGTTAGGGACCTGATATACGAGAAGAGCCTTGACGTGGCTATCAGGCTCACTCATTTGGCCATCTTATGCGCTAAGACTTCTCAATTTTTCATATTTCTAAGGTAATGATGTAGTTCATTTTTCATATTTTTATATTTCGTGTTTGCAAGCTATAGCGCTACAGTGTGCTACCTTTTCTTCTTGTATGTATATGAGTTGGTGACTCTAGGTTTAGCACCTGTTCACACTGAATCTAAGTTTGGATGTGCCGGTCAGTTTTTTGATATGTATTCATTTACCTTCAGCTGAGCATTCCACCTGGTGGTCACAGGCCTTTTAATTACAGAGGTTCATCACCCCTCCACAGAGATATAGATTTTAGTCTGAAAAGAGGATTCATAGATTCCCATGCAGACAGACTTTTCTAAAGCGAGGATAGGCATTAGTTAGGGACCTGATATACGAGAAGAGCCTTGACGTGGCTATCAGGCTCACATCTTTGGCCATCTTATGCGCTAAGACTTCTCAATTTTTCATATTTCTAAGGTAATGATGTAGTTCATTTTTCATATTTTTCATATTTCGTGTTTGCAAGCTATAGCGCTACAGTGTGCTACCTTTTCTTCTTGTATGTATATGAGTTGGTGACTCTAGGTTTAGCATCTGTTCACACTGAATCTAAGTTTGGATGTGCCGGTCAGTTTTTTGATATGTATTCATTTACCTTCAGCCTGAGCACTCCACCTGGTGGTCACAGGCCTTTTAATTACAGCAGGTTCATCACCCTCCACAGAGATGTAGATTTTAGTCTGAAAAGAGGATTCATAGGTTCCCATGCAGACAGACTTTTCTAAAGCGAGGATAGGCATTAGTTAGGGACCTGATATACGAGAAGAGCCTTGACGTGGCTATCAGGCTCACATCATTTGGCATCTTATGCGCTAAGACTTCTCAATTTTTCATATTTCTAAGGTATGATGTAGTTCATTTTTCATATTTTTCATATTTCGTGTTTGCAAGCTATAGCGCTACAGTGTGCTACCTTTTCTTCTTGTATGTAAAATGATTGACACAGAACAATAATTCTGTGTTGAAACAGTCCTTTAAATTTCTCCACCAAGTCGTATTATGTTCCAAGATACTGCCATTAGGTTGCACCCTAATATATTTGATAAATGTTTTCAGGGTTGCACTGATCCAGGTAGTTCATAAGTCAAGTTATTCACGCTCTACATTCTCTCCCACAGTGCTGTTTCTAGGTAAGGCCGGCGTCACACACAACGCAAAAAAATCGGTCCGTTTTAGCGATCGATTGTCGGATCAAAAATGCAAACATCACACATCCTTCTGGATCCGATTTTCCTTCAAAGTTGCGATTTAGTCGCATGTGTGTGTACCTTGTAACATCCGATTTTCATCCGACTTGCGAGATTTTCTCGCAGGCTTGCAAAACTGACATATAATGGATCCAAAGAATAGTAATTCAATCACAAAAAAAAGAATAGATATATTTCACATAGAAACAAATTTTATATATATATATTATATATATTTATTAAAAATTATATTTTACAAATGTCTTGTGAATGAAAATATAATATATTTTTTTTCCCCGATTCTAATACTTTTTTTTTGCCGCTAAAAAAATTGCGGCTTTGTGAAATCACGGGGAAAACGAAAAAAAGAAAAATTTTTCCCAAGTTCCCCTGTCATTTCGTAAATTTTTTAAATTCCCAAAATATTTTTTCAAAATTTAACAATTTTTTAAAAATTAAATTTCTTAAAAAAAATTTCTCCCCTGTTTTTTCCACCCCAAAAGAGGGGGGGGGGAAATAAAAAATAATAAAATTTTTTTCCCCCCCCCTCAACAGCCCCAGCCCCAAAACAAAAAAATTTTGCCCTTCGGCATTTCCCTTTTTTCCCCTTCCCCCTTTTAATTTAAAATTACCTTTTTCCCCCGTTAAAGGGGGGATTAACATTAAAATTAGGGTGTCAAAAAAAAAATATAATTTTAAATCCTATTAAAAAATTTTTAAAAAAAAAACCATTAAAAAAAATTTTAATTTTAATTTTAAAAAAAAATTTTTTAATTTTTTAAATTTTTCCTTTAAAAACCTGGAACCGCTCCAAAATAAAAAAAAAAATAAAAAAACTTATTTTTACCTAGCACTTCACCCCACCGAAAATTTAAAAATTAACAGCTTAAGGGTAAAAGAAAACCCCCATGCTCAGTCAAAGTTTTCCGAAGAATAATTCCTCCCTGGCGAAGGGAGGAAGGTTTCTGAATGAAGTTAAATGTTTTGTATTTCCCTTTAGGGGGCCCCCAAAAAGTTAAATTGCAATTCAATTTTTTAAGTCTTATGAATCTATTCCTCTCTTTCACTGGGGGGGAAAATTATTATTCATGGGGTTGAGCTAGTAGACAGATTTTCCCTGCTAAACGAAAACCTTTTCCCCCCTTTCTGGGGTTACGGGGGGACGATGACATCGGATTGGTAAGTGTAATTTTGCTTTTTTTTTTTTTTTTTTTAAGGAAGGTTTTTGCAGGAAAATAAATATGGAAAAAACGGGATTTTTAATTTTAAACTTTTTTTTTAAAATGGGTTTTGATTTATCTAAAAGGAAAAAAAATTTATAGTTGTTAATTAAAAGTCTAAAAAACCGCCAAAAACCCCTTCAATATAAGGTGACAGAAAGGGGTTTTTAAACCCCTTCGCCCCGCACGGGGAATTTTGGGGAGAAACAGCGGGCCCTGCTTTTTTTTCAAAAATTCCCTTTAAATTTAACCCCCCTGTCTGAAATTTTCACAAAAACCTCTGTTTTTTAAGTTCTAAAAAATATCAAAATACGGGAAATGACAGGTTAACGTGTGGAAAACAAGTAATTTTTCTGTCGGTTCTGTGATTTACAAACCGGTTTTGAATTTGGGTATTAAGTATGTGAATTGGAAATAAAAATATATTTTTTATTCATGTCACAATTACATATAAATAATATATATTTATTATTTTATATTTTATATATGTATTCTATGTGTGTAATCTATTCTTTTTTTTTATTTAAAACTGCCCCGTGTGTTTTCAGTAAACCGGGGTGAATTGCGGGCTTTTCTAAAAGGGCACCGATGCGATTTATGCAAGTCCACGTTGGGCCTTTGTAACCCCTTTTTCATGCTCCCCTAGACTTGCATGTGCGTTGTACCGGCTTTAAAAACGCCACAAAAAAATCTGATTGGGGGCTGCCCCTTTTATCAAATAGGTCCGATGCAATGGATTTTTTCGCTTGCAGTCGCCGTTCTGTCCCGTGTGACGCCGGCCAAAAAAATAGGGTCTATGTATAAAAAAGTCAAATTTTTTTGCGTATTGCCCAAATAAAAAATGCTTCAAAAATAAAAATCCCGTTTTTTTACGATTTAAAAAAACAAATAACCTTTGATCCCCGCTCGTGATTTTGAATTTTTAATGCATCTTGGATCAATTTTTCAGTCTGAAAAACCCCAAAAAAAAATTGTCACCAAACCCTTTCCCCCCTAATGGTTTTTAATGATTTTTATCTCATATTTGGCCAGGTCCTCACCCCTCATCTTGCAACTGAATGTGGCCCATCTTTAATATGTTTTGATTTTTTTTGCCCCCCTCAATATATTATATGTGTTGAGGTACGAAATGCAAAATGGGTACGGCCGTTTAGTGATCGGGCTTTAGTTCCCAGTTCGATATTAGTCTTTGGCCCCGGAGTCAAAATTGTCACTGTCTGTCAGTGCCGTGGTGGGTTGTCAGGAGTCAGCGGCACTTCCTGGAGAAGCTCCGGCGGTCACGGCCTGGATGCTTGATGGCCCCCCACATTTTTCCCCCGGCGGTACATGCAGTTTTGGATAAGAGGATGGGGTAATCCCGGGCCCTTTTAAAGAGTCGTCGATGAGTCCCCCCCGGGGGAAAGAGGTATCAGTGTGGGTCGCGAGCAGGCTCTCCCTGTCTTGCGAGTAGCAAAGTGGATCGTGTGGGCTGGGGGTTACTATGGACTGCGTCGGAAGGGGATACTTTTGGGTTTTTTTTTTTTTCCTTTTTTTTTACAGGAGTCGTGGCTCGCAGGAATGAGAGTACAAAAAATAAATGAAAACTGTTTGTCCTTTTATTCTTAAAAGACTTTTTTTTTTTTTTTGTCTTTTTTTTATATTTTTTAAAAATTTGGGATTAATAATGGATGGTGTCTTATTGCCCCCTACCCTTTTATTAACCGGGCTTATTGCCGTGCAATCAACGGGAATTAAAACCCCTTATTCCCCCCATTGCCACCGCTAGGGCGTGGGGCCCCGGGTTTTAAAAGTGCCCAATTGGCACATCTTTGATCCCAAAAAGTGGGGCTGTGTAGTGGTATATGGGGTGTTGGGGCCCCAAAATCCTGGGCCTTGAGTTTTTTAATCCGGCCGCGCAGTTGCTTTTACTTGGTGGTTAACAAAATAGGGGGCCCCCTACGCCTTTTTTTTTTTTGGGGGTCCCCTATTTTTGTTAACAGCCAATTTTGCGATGCTGCCCCCGGGTTTCAGGTGGCAGGCCCCGGGTTTTTGGCCCTTAACACCTGAAAACCCGGGGCCCAACGGTCTGCTTCTTTGGGTGGTTAAAAAAAATAGGGGGGACCCCCCCAAATTTTTTTTGAGGGGACCCCTTTTTTTTGTTAATCCCCAAGATATGCAGTTTGCGTGGCTGGATTATCAGGTGGCAAGGTCTGGATCTTGGCCCTTAACAGCCAAAAATCCGGGCCCTCGGGCCCCTGTTTCTCTGGCTGGTTAACAAAAATAGGGGGGACCCCCCCAATTTTTTTTGAGGGGACCCCATTTTTTTTAAACCCAGCAAAGATAGCAGCTGCTGTGGCTGGTATTATCGGTGGAAAGCAGGGTTGATGACCCCCGGGCCCCGGAAAAACTCCGGTGGGGGCCCCAGCTCCTGGTGGGGGCCTGATTTGAAAGGAAGGTCGGGGCGGGGGGGGGCGGGGGCCCCGGGGCCCCCGCGCTCTGGGGGGCCTCCCGGAGCTACGCTACGAATGTATGGGGCACGACGCCGATAAAATACTTTGGGCGGCGGGAAAAGAATCATTTCCGCTCTGCCCCCCCAAGTTGGGCCTGAACAGGAGGGGGGGGGGGCCCCGGTGCCAGAGGGGCCCCCCACCCGTCATCGGGGGGGTCAGCTGATCGGCTCCGCCGATACAGCTGCCGCAAAGAGGAAGGACGGCGCTCTTTTCCCCCAAATCCCCCTTCAGGTTGACAGGGGGCGAGGAATCACCCGCGGCGCCCCCTGTCAGACGTGAGAGGGGGGGAAAAGTGGCGACAGGGGCCCCGGGGGGGGGGAGTTTGTTTTTTTTTTTTTTTTTAAAGGGGGGCATTATACTACAGGGTTTTTATTGGGGGGGCATTTATAAGGGGTTTATGGGGGGGGGCATTATACCAGAGGCTCCTATTGGGGACTTATACTACAGAGACCCCCAGGGGATGCATTTATACAGAGATCCTATGGGGGGGGGATTAAATTAGGGCGCCCCTGGGGTGCATTATATTTGATTGCCTATGGGGGTTTATTTATATAGAGGGGGCCCCCAAGGGGGTGCATTATCTAATTAGGGGGATCGGTGTTTATGCTGTAGGTGTATTGGGGGGCCTATACGTGTTGGACCCTAAAAGTTTGGGGCTTAAAGGGGGCGTTTAAAATCCGTGAGGGGCATTATTTGTGTTGGGGGGATGTAAGGGGGAACTTGGGAATTATTAATGTAAAGTGGACACTTTTGTTATAGGGGAAAAAGGGGTTTGTGCTGTAAAGGGGCAACGGGATTATTACAGTTGGGGGCAAAATGGGGTCATGTTTTTAGGGCACTTGCCCCGGGGGTTTCTATATTTAAGGGGTTTTTTAAAATTTTTAAAGGGCCACAACCACCGCGGGGCGTAATGGGCACATCGGAGCAGCGGTCAGATTGGGGTTTTGGGTTTTCGAAAAAAGGGACACATATGGCAGCGCGGCTCATTTTGGGGGTACGGGGCAGGGGGTTGGGACACTATGGCGCAGCGGTCAGTATTGGGGTATCAGAGGTGGGGGTTTGTGCAGGTTGGGAAAAGCCAAAATTTGGGGCCCCCGACGTGTAAAAATTTGAGAAGTGAAATGGTCTTTGTTGAAAATTGCAGTCGGTCCCGGGGAAAGTCGTCTGTCGGTTGGGGGATGGAAAAGAAATGAAAAGTGAACAATTCCATTAGAAAAAACATGGGTAAGTCACTATCTTACCTGTGCGAAACTATTTATGTTCGTAGGATGGTATTTTTACCACGCTTGGGGTAATATCATATTGGTTTTTTATATATAGATTATTTTTTGGAACAGCGCGGTCATTTTGAGGTTTCTGATTAGGGGCCCCCCCCCAGAGTTTGCCCCACTAAACCAAAACCCCCGCTCGCCCGGCTCTTCTCTATTTTCTTTCTCTCCAGTTTTCTGCTCTTGTTTTTTTCTCGCCTGTTCTTTTTTCCTTGTTTTTCTTTTCTCTTCTTTTCTTCTTTCCTCTTTTCTTTTCTGTTTTTCTTTCTCTCTCGGCCTTTCTTTTTTTCCTCATACACCCCCTGTGCCCTTACCGTCAGTGTGATGCAGTGCTAAAGGGGGACGTTGGGGGGGCCGGTATGGGTGTGTTTTTTGGGTTTAAAGGGGGGGGTGGGGGGTTCCCAAAAAAATTTACGACCCCTTTGCGCTCCGCCCTTTAAAACCCTTTCCTGTCTTCAAATTTGGGGGGGGTTGCTGTTTGACCCATAAATTTTTGGCCCTGCCCTGATGAGCTCGATGGGTGGTCCGGGGGTTACCCCACACCGGGCTAAAGCATCCACAACCCCCTGGACAGTCTGTGGTGAAAACGTGGCAGGGAAAAAAATTTTTGGGCTGCGGGGGCACGCCCCCCAAAACCCTTTGCCCCTCCCCCCTTCTTCAAAGGTTGGGGTTGATGGTGGGTCCCAAAAATTTTTTTTTTTGGGTTTGGGCCCCCAAGGTACTCCATTTCCGACGCTGCGGGGCAAGGTCCATGGTTTTGGCCCTTAACAGCCTTAAATACCTTTGCCTAGCAGCAGGGGGCTACATAAAAAATGGGGGGGCCCCCCTGAAAAAGTTGGGGGGGCCCCCCCCCCCAAAAAAAAAAACCCCCCAAGCCTTGTAAATGAAAAAGTGCCGAAGTGGGGGGCCCCCTTTAAAAAAAAAAATGATTATGCCCCTAAATTGTGCCCCATAATGCCCCAAAAAAAAGGGGCCCCTTACCCCCCCGCGGGTGAAACCCCAAAAAAAAAAAAAAGAATATCCCCCTTTTTGTCGGGGGGGCCCCGAGGGGGGGACACCAGGGCGATGTAGCCGCTTAGGGCCCGGCACCTGAGATTTTTCCCCTGTCCCCTCCCCAAATTTTTGCTGAGTGCCGCGGGTTTTAAAGTATGTGGTCGTTTTATGCGTCTTGTTTTGGGGGTGGGGTTTTGAAAATACTTGGGGCAAGGTTGATAAAAAAAATTTTTGTTTGCTTCATACAAATTGGCAAAAATAACAAAAGGGTTCAAACACAGAAGCAGGGGGACACAGCGGGCCCCGGTAATCAAAACTAGCAATAACTCTCCAAAACAGTTTTAGACTTCTTTCTGTTCCCCCAAGTCATAAAATTTGGGCTCTAAGACCCGAGTTCAGAGTCCCCAAGGCTTCAGGTTCCTCAGTGGGAAAAGGCTGGGTACAGGCCCCGGTTCAGGAGTCAAAACACAGGTTCACCCCGGCTAGTTTAAAAAGCATGTTCCAGCTGTGGCTGTTTAAAAAGCAAACGGAGAGAATCAGGGGGGGAAAAACTGCAAGCGGAAACCCCCCTTTTGACTGGGGCAAGATAGTGCAGAAAAACCAAAAAGAAAAAAAGGCCCCGAACAAAAGAGTTTCGGGGAAAAAGATACACAAAACCCCTTTTCTTTTTTTCCCCCCTTTAAGGGGCAACCCGGTGATCGGGCCCCGGTTGTGGGGTACCTCGAGGGAAAAATGACGGGGGCAAGGAGGAGCATTAACGTTTTTTAGGGGGTTCCCCTGAGTTGTCCTCCACTGGGAAACCCTTTGCCATTTAATCGTTTGTAACTGATTTCTTTAAAAACCGGGGAAACTAAAACCCTTTTTCCCCCAAAAAAACCCTGCCATCCCTACCCTTGGGTCAGGGAAGGAGAAGAACCCCCCGGGGGAAAGGGTTTTGGGTGTCGGCGGGCCTTTAGTGGGTTTTTTGGGGAAAAAACGGGGTTTGGTTTTCCCTAGTTTGGGCAATTGAAGACGACAAGCAACGGATTTAAAATTTTTTTCTGATTTTTAGGGCCAATGTATTATGTCCCCCCTTAGCGTGGAATCCTTACTTAAGATTTTGGTTTTTAGCCAGACCCGGTTTTCCCCCCCTTTTAAAAAAAGGTGCAGGTTTACGAAATTTACTGCCCCCCCTTTTTTTTCCTTTCCTGAGCCGATTCCAGGGTTCTCCTTTAGAAGATCCCTTTTTTTCTGTAAAGTCGGGGGTCTTTTTTCCCTGCTGGCAAAGGGTTCTATGGGAAAAAAAGGTTTTTAAAGTTAGGATTTTAAAATTTTTTTAAAAGTAAAAAGGAGACTGTTTTGTGGAGGCATCTGAGAAAAATTTTTTTAAGGAACTCACCCCAAAAAAGGGGATCCCCCCCAAACCTCCTATAGGGGCAGATAAAAAAAACGGAATATTGGGTCCAGGGTTTTTTTTTTGGGTTTGTTCGGTTTGTTCCCAAAATTTTTTTTGGGGATGAAAAGCAGAAAAAAAGGTTTACTTTAATGTCCCCAAAAATGCACAGAAATTTTTCCAAAAACCCCCAAGTGAAAAATTTTTCCCCGTCCGAAATAACCTCATCCCCGGGGGTCCCTGTTTAAAAAGGAAAAAAAATTTTTAATCATCAAAAAAAGATGTTTTTTTTTGCAGTGGGTAAGCCGACAAAGGGAAAAAAAAAGAGTGCCCCTTTTTTAGACGGTTTAACCCCCCCTAGAAAAAAGGGTTTTTTTCCCCTTTTTGGGGGTTGGTTTTAAATTCCCCCCAATTTTTGTCCATAGAAAATGGATCCCCCGGGCGGGACGGGGGGGGGGAAAAGGCTTTTTTTAACAGACCAGGGGTTGGGGGGAAGGGGGGGGGTGTTTTGCATTTTTAAAAAAACCCCCCACGAAGTGACCTGTCCAAAACTTTTTTTCCCAAAAAGTGGGGGCCCCCCAAAAAAAAGAGGGGAAAAATTTTTCCCCCTTTTTTTTTTTGAATTCCTTATGCCCCCGGTATTTTTTGGGAAAAATGGGAAAAAATTGCTATACTCTCAATCTGAAGGGTTTTGGGATATACAGATGTTGTCCAGGGTCCACACACCCTTCTTAAAGAAAAAGACCCCTTTGTCCCGGGGGGGTTTAGCCAAAAAGGAAAAAACATGGGATGTTCCTTGAGTCTTTAAAATTTTTTCTTTATGATGGGGAAAAAAATCCTAGGGGAAATTAAAAATCAGGGGAAGAATAGTCTTTGGAGGGTAATTGGCCGGGGTTCTGCTGAGTAAATCCCCCAGAGTGCATTTTTCCTTTCCATTGCGCGATCCCCCTCTATAAGAAATAATAAAATTAAAAATTTTGGGTTTTTAAAAAAAAATTCCCGCGAGGCCCGGCGGGGGTCGGCACTTAGCCCCCCCGAATTTTAAATTTTTGATTACGATGTCTGTCAGGGGAAAAAAATATTTTCTGTGGCCCCGCTCCTGAAGAAGGTGTCTCCCTTTTTTGAAGGCGGGAATAAAAGGCCAAAACTTCTATTGCCCACCCTCGTGTTCTTTTCAAACCGAAAACAACTGCTGGGAAAAGAAGGCACAGGGGGTGAAAAACCTTCTTTACCTGTTCTCTGAGAGAGTATAGTCCCCCGGCACAGTCTGAAGCATCCCCTCTAATTTTGAAAGGAAGCTCTGGGTTGGGAAAGTACTAGGATAGGTTTTTCAGTGGTAAAATTTTTCTTTTAGACGGGGGGAAAATTTCTTTCCGGGCTTGGGGGAGTCCGGAGAAATTAGGGTCTTCCCCCGAAGTTGGGTGATAGGTGACACTACTAGGAAATTTCTAATTTGAAAGGTCTTTGAAATTTGCCCAAAAAA
>JARQOD010000005.1:168656552-168702508 GCA_033576555.1 Oophaga sylvatica
GGGGATCCGCAGCGGATTTTGCTGCTGATCCGCAGCAGATTTGGTGCTACGGATCCACAGCAGATCCAGAAACCATGTACAGTACAATGCAAATAAATAGTAAAAAAAAACGCTGTGCACATGCTGCGGATTTTTCAGAGCGGATTTGCTGCGGTTTTAAATCTGCAGCATGTCAATTCTTTGTGCGGATTCCTCAGCGGTTTTACACCTATTCCATTATAGGTGTAAAACCGCAGGGAAAAACCGCGCTAAATACGCAGGTAAAACGCAGGTCATTTTACCTGCGGATTTTCGAAAAATCCGCAACGTGTGCACGGGGCCTCAGGGTTAGGGTTAGGCTGGGTTCATATTGCATTATGGCAGTCCGTTAGATGGACTGCGTTTCACTGCGGTATAACGCTGTGTAATGCAGTCCGTTAACGCTGCCATTCACCCCATTTGTGTGCGCATCGCAACGCATGCTGTTAAGCGGCATGCGTTCGCGAGGTGCCGTCATTCAGTGACGGAGCCTCGGACACGGGCTGCAGTGTCTGGGCTCCGTCACCGCTAGCACAGATGAATCATCTGCTGATTCATCTGCGCTAGCGGGTATAGCATAACGCGATCGCGTTATGCTATACCGTTACCAGCCGGTCAACGCTACATGTTGAACGGGCTGGTAAAACACAATATGAACCCAGCCTTAGGGTTAGCGTTAGAACTAGGGTTAGGGTTAGCATTAGGGTTAGAATTAGGGTGTTAGAATTAGGGTTATGGTTAGAATTTGGGGTAGGGTTGGAATTTGGGTTAGGGTTGGAATTTGGGTTAGGGTTGGGATTAGGGTTAGGTTTGTGGTTAGGGTTAGAGTTAGGATAGGTGTTAGCGGTGTTTTGGGTTTAGGGTTGGGATTAGGGTTAGGCTTGTGGTTAGGTTTATGGTTAGAGTTGGGATTAGGGTTAGGGGTGTGTAGGGGTTAGGGTTGGGGTTAGGGGTGTGTTGGGGTTAGGGTTGGAGTTAGAATTGAGGGGTTTCCACTATTTAGGCACATCAGGGGGGTCTCCATACGCGACATGGCGCCACCATTGATTCCTGCAAATTTTGAGTTCAAAAAGTCAAACACTGCTCCCTTTATTCCAAGCCCCGACGTATGCCCAAATAGTGGTTTACCCCCACATATGGGGTATCAGCGTACTCGGAAAAAATTGCCCAGCAACTTTGGGGGTCTAATTTCTCCTGTTAACATTGGGAAAAAAAAAATTGGGGACTAAAAAATTATTTTTGTGGAAAAAAAATGATTTTTATTTTCACGGCTCTGCGTTATAAACTTCTGTGAAGAACTTGGAGATTCAAAGTGCTTACCACACATCTAGAGGAGTTCCTAGGGGGATCTAGTTTCCAAAATGGGGTCACTTGGGGGGGTTTCTACTGTTTAGGCACATCATGGGCTCTGCAAACGTAACATGACGCCAGCAGACCATTCCATCAAGTCGGCATTTCAAAACGTCACTACTTCCCTTCCGAGCCTCGACGTGTGCCCATACAGTAGTTTTCTCCCACATATGGGCTATCAGCGTGCTCAAGACAAATTGGACAACAACTTTTGGGGTCTAATTTCTCCTGTTACCCTTGGGAAAATAAAAAAATTGGGGACTAAAATCATGTTTGTGGAAAAAATATGATTTTTTTATTTTCATGCCCGGGCGTTATAAACTTCTGTGTATCCCTTGGGGGTTCAAAGTGCTCACCACACATCTAGATAAGTTCTTTGCTTGGTCTAGTTTCCAAAATGGGGTCACTTGTGGGGAGTTTCTACTGTTTAGGCACATCAGGGGCTCTGCAAACAAAACATGACGCCCGCAGACCATTCCATCAAAGTCGGCATTTCAAAACGTTACTACTTCCCTTCCGAGCCCCAATGTGTGCCCGAACATATGGGGTACTAGCGTACTCAGGACAAACTGGACAACAACTTTTGTGGTCCAATTTCTCCTGTAACCATTGTGAAAATAAAAAATAGTGGGCCAAAATATCATTTTTTGAAAAAAAAAAATTGATTTTTTATTTTCACGGCTCTGCGTTATAAACTTCTGTGAAGCACCTGGGGGTTCAAAGTGCTCACTATGCATCTAGATAAGTTCCTTGGGGGGTCTAGTTTCCAAAATGGGGTCACTTGTGGGGGAGCGCCAATGTTTAGGCACACAGGGACTCTCCAAATGCGACATGGCAACCGCTAAATATTCCAGCATATTTTCCATTCAAAAAGTCAAATGGCGCTCCTTCCCTTCTGAGCCCTGCTGTGCGCCCAAACAGTGGTTTATGACCACATATGAGGTATCTGTGTACTCAGGAGAAATTGCCCAACAAATTTTACGATCCGATTTATCCTGTTGCCCATGTGAAAATGAAAAAACTGAGGCTAAAAGAAAATTTTTGTGAAAAAAAAGTACTTTCTTTTTTTACGGATCAATTTGTGAAGCACCTGGGGGTTCAAAGTGCTCACTATGCATCTAGATAAGATCCTTAGGGGGTCTAGTTTCCAAAATGGGGTCACTTGTGGGGGAGCTCCAATGTTTAGGCACACAGGGACTCTCCAAATGCGACACGGCAACCGCTAAATATTCTAGCATATTTTCCAATCAAAAAGTCAAATGGCGCTCCTTCCCTTCTGAGCCCTGCTGTGCGCCCATACAGTGGTTTATGACCACATATGAGGTATGTGTTTACTCAAGAGAAATTTCCCAACAAACTTTAGGATCTATTTTATCCTGTTGCCTATGTAAAAATGAAAAAATTGATGCTAAAATAAAATTTTTGTTGGAAAAATTAAAATGTCCATTTTTTCCTTCCACGTTGCTTTAGTTCCTGTGAAGCACCTGAAGGGTTAATAATCTTCATGAATATAGTTTTGAGTAGCTTGAGGGGTGTAGTTTTTATAATGGCGTCACTTTTGGGTATTTTCTGCCATATAGACCCCTCAAAGTGACTTCAAATGTGAGGTGGTCCCTAAAAAAAATGGTTTTGTAAATTTTGCTGTAAAAATGAGAAATCGCTGGTCAACTTTTAACCCTTAACTTCCTAACAAAAAAAAATGTTGTTCCAAAATTGTGCTGATGTAAAGTAGACATATGGGAAATGTTATTTATTAACTATTTTGTGTCACATAACTCTCTGGTTTAACAGAATAAAAATTCAAAATTTGAAAATTATGAACTTTTCAAAATTTTGCCAAATTTCCATTTTTTTCACAAATAAACGCAAAAATTATCGACCTAAATTTACCACTAACATGAAGCCCAATATGTCACGAAAAAACAGTCTCAGAATCACCAGGATCCGTTGAAGCGTTCCTGAGTTATTACCTCATAAATGGACACTGGTCAGAATTGCAAAAAATGGCAAGGTCTTTAAGGTCAAAATAGGCTGGGTCATGAAGGGGTTAAAAACATTAAAATAGTCATACATATGACATGACAAAACAACATGTAAGCTCATAATGGAGCTTTCAACCTCAAACCTGCTTTAAATGTGTGGAAATTAGTTTCTATGATTATAAACAGCAAACCGTCACTATGTAAATCTAAAATACAAGATTTCACACATTCAGATATAGCTATATAAGGATACAAAGAACTCTAATCTGAATGCGCGATCAATAACAGGATGAAAATACGTGGAATAGCTTATCAATTATAGGCCCAAAAAAGGGTTAATCCCATCAGGGAAAAAGACCAAACGTGAAACGCAAACCTAAATGATCTAAAACCAAATCTGTATAGAAAAGGCAGGGTAAATAGTAAGCACATTAACAATGCAGTACATACTATACTGGCTGCCCACGAAAGAATGTATCATGAAGCAGCTGTGACGGCAGCATAAGACAGACACATAGAGTCGGATGAGGCTAAGGGAATACTCGACGCGTGTCGGCACTCATCGTGGCTTCGTCAGGGGACTTGGATGTTCCAACACGACAACGATCAAAAACACACGGCCAAGTCGACCTGTGATTGGCTACAGCAGAACAAAGTGAAGGTTCTGGGGTGGCCATCTCAGTCTCCTAACCTCAATATCATTGAGCCACTCTGGGGAGATCTCAAGTGTGCAGTTCATGCTAGACAGCCCAGGAATTTACAGGAACTGGAGGTTTTTTGCCAAGAAGAGTGGGTAGCTTTACCATCAGAGAAAATAAAGAACCTCATCCACAACTACCACAAAAGACCTCAAGGTGTCATTGATGTTAGAGGGGACAATACACGGTATTAAGAAATGGGGAATGTAAACTTTTGATCAGGGTCATTTGGATGTTTTGGGTTGTTTATTCCATATGATGATACCTCTTGGAAAAAGTATAATTTGCCGCTTTTATGTGATTTTTTTTAATGGCGTTCACTGAAGGGGTTAACTAGGGTGCCGCTTTTATAGATTGGATTTTTACGGACGCAGCGATACCAAGCATGTGTATTTTTTTTGTTTACTTTATTTTTTTTACATAAAAATGTGTATTTATTTGGGGATTTCATTAATTTTTTTTTTTTTTTTTTTACATTTTTTTTTTTTAAATGTTTTTATCCATTTATGGGACTTGTCCATTTATGGACTTTCATTTTTTAGCATTTGATTGATGGTATAGTACATTGCAATGCTCCAGCATAGCAATGTATTATGCCCATTCTGAAAGCTTACGAGACCTTGCTGTGAGCATGGTCTCAGAGGCTTTCCATAGCTGGAAGACCCGGGGGGTGTCATGACAACCCCGGGTCATTATGGCTGAGATTGGGCCCTGCTATTACAACACGGGGATGCCGATCTGAGGCAGATGGAGCCCCTGACCCTCTGCCTCCCCCCCTGAATGCTGCGATCGCACTCGATCGCAGCAGTCAGGGGGTTAACAGTCAGTGGCGGCATGGACACCGCTCCTGGTTGTAAGTGCAGGAAGCTCAGCCACTGCAGCGCTGAGCTCCTGCACTATTCGGGCAGGAGATGCTGATATTTCAGCATCTCATGCCGATCACTGCTGTGTTTGGTCAGTCATATTAACTGACCAATCACAGCGCTGTGGGTGAGGGACCGACGGCATGAGTCCCCTCACCTCTTGCAGTGCCTGTCAGCTGTCATAGACACCTGTGGGCACTAAACTATCAATGCGTGTTTACACCCAGTGACAGTTCTAACGCATGACGTGCACAGTCAATCCTGGTGCCAGAACTGACATCCTGCCATGATGGACTGTGAATGTCAATGGACATCAAGGGGTTAATGTATGTTCACCTTCTAGTGTAAAAAGCACAGCTCCTCTATTGGGAGGTGCCTAATCAACCCCTATAGTTCTGTGTATGGTGGTTGTTGTGTATGAAACTGTATGTTGCCAGGTCCCCCTTCCCTAGTCTGTTAGTATCCCGTATCCTATGTTCCCGATTGTCCGCCATAGTTCGTCCTTGTTTCCTGTGACCACTTTGGCTTTGACCGAACCTTGAAACCACGTCTGTGGTACTTGTACCCTGGGGTCACACCTGTCTGCCACCATGTGGGCTGAAAACCCAAGGTCAAAACTGTGACCCCCATCTCTGTGGCCGTCCAGCCTGCACAGGAAAAACTTGATCCATGTGGCTATCCTGCTTTGTCTGAGAATCTGTAGCAATGTCTCTGCCCTTTGTGGTAGGCAGCTACTGCCAAATAATGCCCTAGAGTGGCACTTGGAGTTACCTGCCACACAGTCTGACCTCACCAATATAGGTGCAGTTGTGCTCAAAAGTTTACATAACCCGGCTGAATTTTTGCTTTCTTAAAAAGAGAAAACACAATAGTTTGACAATAAATAGCTTCACCCAACTTCTAACCATGAGTGAAGAAAAAGTTTTGGTGTTGTCATTCATATTCTCTGATAAAAAGGCTGTAGCGTTCCACACTGTGTGTGGACGGGGAGTACTCGCTTTGCTGGTCTTGGAGGTAAATACTGGCACACTCAGGGTTTAAAACGAGTCCATTTGGTTTATTACAGCAGCCTTTACACCAAATGCAGTCTCTTCCTGACCCTGGTCAGCACCAACCACACGGATCCCTGTCCATTACCTTTTGGTGTCGGCCACACAGGTTCCCAGAGGCCTCTTAGCTTCAGAGGTATCCAGTAAACATCAAAACACAGTCTTTCTCACAATACTTCTCACTGGCATGAACACAGTCTTTTTCTGGCCCTGGTCAGCATACCACAAACTCCTGTCTGTCACTTGTTGGCAACGCAGGTTCTCGGATCCCTCTTAACCTCAGAGGTATCCAATAAACACTTCTCTCTGACCCCGGTCAGTATCACTCACGGTTTTCAAGTCCATCCATTCCTTTGGCTCAGACTCGCCAGCACTGCTTTCCCAGTCTGTGCGACTTCCAGACTGGAAACATGGGAGCTCTGTCCAGACTGACCGACTCCCAACACACTCTCTCCATGTGCCAACTCCTTCCTACATACCACTCCCACAGGTGAGGTATCGATCACATGGTCTGGTCACATGGTCATGACCTCACTTCAGGTCCTCAAAACTCACAACCACAAGTGGGCGGTGTATGTGTGGTAAGTCAGTCCCACCCAGCTCTCCGACTAACCCTGTTAGCCACCCTAGTAAAAAAAATAAACACAACTCTTGTGGGACTACAAGTCCCAGAACAACATTACTGGATTACAGCGCAGAGGACTTCTGCGATACATACCTGCCATTCACAAAAATGCTAGGGGCTGGTTTACCATCCAAATTACACCTCCATGCATATCTTGAGGAACACATACAGCGCCCCCTAGCTGCAGCATGGGTTACCTTATCACAAGGACAAGAAAGCAAAAATTCTGCCGGGTTTTGTAAACTTTTGAGCACAACTGCACCTATATTGGTGAGGTCAGACTTGTGTGGCAGGTAACTCCAAGTGCCACTCTAGGGCATTATTTGGCAGTAGCTGCCTGCCACAAAGGGCAGAGACATTGCTACAGATTCTCAGACAAAGCAAGATGGCCACATTGAACAAGTTTTTCCTGTGCAGGCTGGACGGCCACAGAGATGGGGGTCACAGTTTTGACCTGGGTTTTCAGCCCACATGGTGGCAGACAGGTGTGATCCCAGGGTACAGGTACCACAGACGTGGTTTCAAGGTTCGGACAAAGCCAAAGTGGTCACAGGAAACAAGGACGAACTATGGCGGACAATCGGGAACATAGGATACGGGATACTAACAGACTAGGGAAGGGGGACCTGGCAACATACAGTTTCATACACAACAACCACCAAACACAGAACTATAGTGGTTGATTAGGCACCTCCCAATAGAGGAGCGTGCTTTTTACACTAGAAGGTGAACATACATTAACCCCTTGATGTCCATTGACATTCACAGTCCGTCATGGCAGGATGTCAGTTCTGGCACCAGGATGGACTGTGCACGTCATGCGTTAGAACTGTCACTGGGTGTAAACACGCATTGATAGTTTAGTGCCGACAGGTGTCTATGACAGCTGACAGGCACTGCAAGAGGTGAGGGGACTCATGCCGTCGTCCCTGCACCCACAGCTCTGTGATTGGTCAGTTAATATGACTGACCAAACACAGCAGTGATCAGGCATGAGATGCTGAAATATCAGCATCTCCTGCCCGAATAGTGCAGGAGCTCAGCGCTGCAGTGGCTGAGCTTCCTGCACTTACAGCCAGGAGCAGTGTCCATGCCGCCACTGACTGTTAACCCCCTGACTGCTGCGATCGAGTGCGATCGCAGCATTCAGGGGGGGAGGCAGAGGGTCAGGGGCTCCATCTGCCTCAGATCGGCATCCCGTGTTGTAATAGCAGGGCCCGATCTCAGCCATAATGACCCGGGGTTGTCATGACACCCCCGGGTCTTCCAGCTATGGAAAGCCTCTGAGACCATGCTCACAGCAAGGTCTCGTAAGCTTTCAGAATGGGCATAATACATTGCTATGCTGGAGCATTGCAATGTACTATACCATCAATCAAATGCTAAAAAATGAAAGTCCCATAAATGGACAAGTCCCATAAATGGATAAAAACATTTTAAAAAAAAAATATGTAAAAAAAATTAAAAAAAAAATTTAAAGAAATCCCAAATAAATACACATTTTTATGTAAAAAAAATAAAGTAAACAAAAAAATACACATGCTTGGTATCGCTGCGTCCGTAAAAATCCAATCTATAAAAGCGGCACCCTAGTTAACCCCTTCAGTGAACGCCATTAAAAAAAATCACATTAAAGCGGCAAATTATACTTTTTCCAAGAGGTATCATCATACCGCTTGGAAAAAGTGGAATAACACACGATCAAAAAGACGGATATAAATAAACATGGTACCGCTGAAAACGTCATCTTGTCCCGCAAAACACAAACCACTTTACAGCATCATCAGTGAAAAAATAAAAAAGTTATAGCTCGCAGAATAAAACTATGCAAAAATAATTATTTTTTCTATAAAACTTTTTGTGTAAAAAAAGCCAAAACATAAAAAAATATAAATGAGGTATTGCTGTAATCGTAGTGACCCGAAGAATAAAGCTGCCTTACCAATTTCACTACACGTGGAACAGAGAGAGAAAAAAAAAAACTATTCCTGAATTGCTGTTTTTGTTTTTTGTTCATTCTGCCTCCACAAATATCGGAATAGAAAGCGATCAAAAAACGTTATGTGCCCGAAAATGGTACCAATAAAAACGTCTCGTCCCACAAAAAACAAGCCCACACATGACTGTCGGCTAAAATATGGAAAAATTATAGCTCTCAAAATACGGCAATGCAAAAATTTCTTACAAAAAAAGAGTCTATTAGTGTGTGACAGAAGCTAAACATGAAAGCAGGGTATAAATCTGGTATCGATGTAATCGCACCGACCGGAAGAATAAAGTCGCCTAATCACTAATACCGCACGAGGAACAGCATAAAAAATAAAACCAATTCTTCACCTTTTGTGGATTTGTTCATTCTGCCTCCCAAAGATCGCAGTAAGGCGATCAGTGTTTTACCCCCACATATGGGGTATCGGCGTACTCAGGACAAATTACACAACAAATTTGGAGGTCTAATTTTTCCTGTTACCTTTGTGAAAATAAAAATTTGGGGACAAAAATAATTTTTGTGGAAAAAATTTTTTTATTTTTTTATTTTCACAGCTCTATGTTATAAACTTCTGTGAAGCACTTGGGGGTTCAAAGTGCTCACCACACATCTAGATAAGCTCCTTGGGGGGTCTAGTTTCAAAAATGGTGTCACTTGTGGGGGGTTTCCACTGTTTAGGCTCATCAGGGGCTCTCCAAACGCGACATGGCGTCCGATCTCAATTCCAGCCAAAAAAGTCAAATGTCACCCGTTCCCTTCCAAGCTTTGCCATGTGCCCAAATAATGGTTTACCCCCACATATTGGGTATCAGCATACTCAGGATAAATTGCACAATAACTTTTGTGGTCCTGTTACCATTGGGAAAATAAAAATTTGGCGTGAAAAGATCATTTTTTGGAAAAAATATGATTTACAGCTCTATGTTACGACCTTCTGTGAAGCTCTTGAGGGTTCAATGTGCTCACCACACATTTAGATCAGTTCCTTGGGGGGTCTAGCTTCCAAAATGGGGTCACTTATGGGGGTTTCCTCTGTTTAAGTACATAAGGGGCTTTCCAAACCCGACATGGCGTCTGCTCTCGATTCCAGCCAATTTGACATTCAAAATCTCAAATGATCATCCTTCCCTCCTGAGCCCTGCCGTGTGCCTAAAGATTGGTCTGCCTCCACACATGGGATATCGGTGTACTCAGGAGAAATTGCACAACAAATATTGTGGTTCCTTTTCTCCTGATACCCTTGACAAAATAAAAAATTGTGGGGAAAAAAAGTTAAATGTTCATTTTTTCCTTTCACATTTCTTCAATTTTTGTGAAGTACCTAAAGGGTTAATAAACTTTTGGAATATGGTTTTGAACACCTTAAGGGGTGCAGTTTTTCGAATGGTGTCTTTTTGGGTATTGACTGTCATATTTACCCCTCAAAGTGACTTCAAATGTGAGGTGGTCCCTAAAAAAAATGGTTTTGTAAATTTCGTTGGAAAAATGAGAAATCACTGGTCAACTTTTAACCCTTATAACTTTCTAACAAAAAAAATTTTGTTCCAAAATTGTGCAGATGTAAAGTAGACATGTGGGAAATGTCATTTATTAACTAATTTTTGTGACATATCTCTTTAATTTAAAGGGAATCTGTCACCCCATTTTGGCTATATCAGATAAAGATATGACTGAATAGCGCGCCCCATAAGTAACCTATCGGTATGTATCATATATCCTGATACCCCAGTTTTGATGGCAAAAATACCATTGTAAACTTCGTATTTTGGTATGCTAATCAGGGCGGTCCGGCGTTTTCTCTCTTCTCCCCCACGCTCCTCGACATCTCTTTCGTATGGCCGTCCGTGAATTGCACAGACGGTGTTCGGCTTCCCGCTATTGCGCTTTTCAAATAACTGATAGGTTACTTATGGGACGCACTATTCAGTCATATCTTTATCTGATATAGCCAAAATAGGGTGACAGATTCCCTTTAAGGGCATAAAAATTATCATTTTGAAAACAGCTAAATTTTAAACATTTTTGCCATATTTCCGTTTTTTTTCACAAATAAATGCAAGTCACATCATAGAAATTTTACCACTAACATGAAGTACAATATGACACGAAAAAATAATCTCAGAATCAGCGGAATCCGTTGAAGCGTTCCAGAGTTATAAGCACATAAATTGACAGTGGTCCGATTTCAAAATTAAGGCCTGGTCATTAACCTACAAAATGGCTTGGTCCTTAAGGGGTTAAACTAAATGCCTCCCAGCAGTTGCTGGAAGCATTTACCATGTGGGTATGCTGCCAAATTAAAAACAGGCATGCCACAGGGACACAGTGTGGTGTGCACGGAGGGGACAGGAGCAAGAGCGCACAGAGGACCACACAGCGGGCCAGGGACATGAGTAAGCTGGTATACCCGCCTGAAGGGAAAAGGGGACACTAGCAGGGGTTCCGGGCATTGTGCTACAAGAATCCTGACTGTATTAATTCCAGTTTGTCAGTTTTCTAATCATTCTTCATGTAAAATAGGTGTAGGAGGTCATTGATTCCCTCACCTTTTCCCAGGACAGTTGTCATACAGGTTATTGTTTATTGAGCATACAATATGCTGATATGGTTGTTACTGCTTGTTTATACTATTTAAAATATGCAATTTGTAAAAAAAATGCTCAAATTATGCTCGGTGTTTAATCAAACTCAATATATTTATATGATGCTGACATGCTCATTAAAGAAACATTTCAGTGTTTTGTTTTTTTTTTCGCTGCTGGAGTGGTGTTTTTACCTAAGCTCCCTGCCTGCAATTATATACTCCCCTTCCCACCAGTGTCTTCAATGTTTTACGGCAGTGGTCCTGTCTCGCTGTGCCATCTTGTGCACAGCTTTTCAGTGGCCAGAATTCAGAAGCTCTCAATCCAACTTTTTGACAGCCAAAATGAGGCTCTCAGACTTACATTGATTAGTGAACTCCGGCTCACTCCACAAAACACGGGAGCAGCTAGCAGGTCAGAAACTGCAGGAGACGGACCAGAGCGGTGAGTAAAACAGATGAAAATGCTGGAAGGTGAGTATCAAACTGGGGCAGGGGACTTTGATTTTAAGTACCACTCCAGTGACAAAATAATAAAATTAAAAAAAGCACGTTAGTGGTGCTTTAACCCCTTCACCTCCTTGAGTTTTTTACCATTTTTGAGTTTGTTTTTCGCTCCCCTTCTTCCCAGAGCCATAGCTTTTTAATTTTTCCATCAATATAGCCATGTTAGGGCTTTGTTTTTTGTGAGACAAGTTGTACTTTTGAATGACACCATTGGTTTTGCCATATAGAATACTGTGAAATGGTAAAAAAAATCTAATTGCGTTGACATTGCAAAAAAAGTGCAATTTCATAATTGTTTGCTTTTTTACCAAACATTATATTATATTATATTTACATTAGTGATGGACGAGCACTAAAATGCTAGGGTGCTCGTTGCTCGGGTCGAGCAAATTGGAATGCTCGGGTCCTCGATCTGAGCAACGAGCCCACTGTCTATGGGAAACGCAAACATTTTTTATTGTAATTGATGTAAATATTTAATCAGGCCCAATAATAAATATGAAAATGAAAAGTAAAGATAAGGGGTCCGGTTAAGAATATATGTACATATACATTTTTCATATATACAAATCCAAATATCTTCTAAACTATTAAAATAATTTTAATATTATAATATATTAAAAAATGTACAGAAAGATGTTAAAAATGTAATAAAAAATACCCCCCAAAAAATGAGAATAAAACTAAAACCCCATATAAGGTTACTCCTTTAGAGAGAATATAGGTTAAATCACTAGCCAAACTTTCCCCATCTATGTATCATTATGGATATTATTTAAATTCAAATAATTCCACCTCATGGTTGAGACCATTAGGTTTCAAAGTGAAAGATTAAAAATCCATACAGTTTCTTTATGGACTATTTTTGAAAAAATCTCCACCTCTCCCGTCCCCCTTCACTATTTGTATACCCCACACCAGTGTGCCCCTAGTACTGCCGCCATGCTTCTCAGTATAGTATTTAGATAAGGGGTGTCCATCATTTTTTTTTCTTTTTTAGGATGTTACTGATGCGTTCTTCTATACTTTTTGAAATGGGTCTCTTTGTTCGTTCCACATACTTTATGAGGCAGGTGCACCCTATGCAGTATATAACTCCATTAGTGCAGGAAGAATTAAAGTCCTGTATCATGAGTGTCTCTTTACCATTATTAAAATCTGTTTTCTTTCTCAGAGATAATGAACGGCACATTTCACATTTTTTGCAGGGATAAAAACCCTTAGTATTGGTGTAATAGGTAATTGGACCATTACAAGATGTTGTTTTTTGCACTGTTGGGGCTACCAAATTCCCAATATTTTGTGCCTTTCTTAATATATATTCGTTGTTAACATAGCCATATGACTGTTAAAATGGTCAAATGGGGTTTGTTTTTCCCAGTACTATAGTTACGAATTATATGCAATTTTTTTTTTTTATGTATTTTTACCTCATTTGTGTTCATTTGTAATAAAATATCAGCAATTGTCTCACGATGACATCGAACAACCTAGAATACCTAAAGAACAAAGACCTTCCCCCTGTTTGCATTTCTGCATCAAACTCATCCTAATGTAATCAGATGAGGAAGAGGCATGCTAGGTAAAAACTAATCCTATACAGGTGGAGATCAACTAGATATGTGGTTAAATGTATGCAGCAATGGGAGTTACTGTAACAACCAAGCAAGCTGGTATCTACTGTATATACAAGAATAAGTTTAATAGTCATAATTAGTGATGGGCTAACACGAACATGAAGGTTCGTGGTCCATATCTAACATCTACTGTTCGGGCACGGATCCCGAATGCTGACTTCTCCTGGAGGTCCGTAGTACTGTTCAGGTTCGGCATCCCAAACATCGGATGTTTCCGATGGTGATACGAGATACACCAGAGGCTGTAATTGGCGGTCATATTATTGCCCCCAGTCCGAGCTCCAGCTGCTGTGACGTGCAGTTTAAAAAAATATTACCTCCCAGTCACAATGAGGTCGGCTGATGAGAGAGGACTGCTTGCATCAGCCTATGCCTGCTGCAGCCAAAAACAACGAGAGCAGACATGGCTAATGGGAGTATTCATCTGCCGGCGCCTGCACAATAAATAGTAAGACCTCAAGTCATTTTTTTGATAACCAGCATGGCAAAACTGACAGCTGTGGGCTGCAACCCACAGCAGTCAGCTTTATCATTGCTGGTTATCAAGAATAGAGGGGACCTCACACCATGTTGTTGTTTTATTTTTTTTTAATAAAAAATTGGATGGGGTCACCACATTTTTAACAACCAGCCAAGCTATAGCAGAAAGCTGGGGTCTGATATTCTCAGGCTGGAAAGGGACCATTTATATTGGCCCTTCTCAGCCTTTAAATAGCAGTCCGCAGCTGTCCCAAAAAAGGTGCATTAATTGTGGCTCTTGGCTCTACCTCCTTGTTTATTTTTATAATTATTTAAATATGTATGGACCTCTCTATTCTTGACAAGCAGCCATGGTAAAGTTGAAAGCTGAGGGTTGCAGCTCACAGCTGTCGTTTTGCCATGCTGGTTGTCAAAAATAGAAAGACTCTACATCATTTTATTTATTTATAATGCAGGCGCCGGCTGATGAATACTCCCATCAGCTGCACCTGCTCTTCCTGCTATTAGCTGCCGCAGGCGTAGGCTAATAGGAGTAGTACTTTCTCATCATCCGGTGCCTCTGTGATCAGAGGTAAACTTTTTACTGCCTGTCACAGTTCCTGGCTCACACTGTCACCTGACAGCATGGGAACGACAGCTCTCTGACTGTCAGTAATGATCTTCCTGCCGATCAGAGGCAAGATTTGCTGTGCTGTCATGACAGAGTGGCAAACCATAGATATTCAGGCCCCCCATTCATCTGAATGACGTATGGATTTGGGTTCTGGTAAAGTTCTGATATCCGAACCAAACTTTTTTTAAACTGTTCGGCCGAACTTGTATGACCCGAACATCCAGGGGTTTGCCGATCACTAGTCATATTTTCTGCTTGTAATTACACTAAACATAGACTTTATAGAAAAACTTTCTTATTAGGAGTATCACTGAAAGAATGCAATAAATGTAATAAACCTCTTCATAGCAAAACTTTTAAATCTTTCATTTAACATACTTTTTTTATTTTTCCAACAAACAGATCAAAGCGTTTACCCCAAATGATCTGCCTGGCACATATTTTAATTCTTTTTTAAAATATGTGCATCTGTTTTATAAACTGGACCCATCCCTTCTCCAAATTCTCTTTGAACTACTGGAGCATGAATGTATAAATTAAAGCAAATCTGAAGATAAACATTTACTGTATGCTATACAATTTGTTGACCATCGCTAACATCATACTCTTGATAAAGTTCAATTTCATGCAACAGTAATTGATGTGTCTATATTCAGACAGTGACACAGTGGATAACCAGTGAGTGTAAATAATTTTGTCAGTATCCTGCTGACATTTAGTGAGTTCTACTGGCAACAGCATAGAAGCTTCATCAGTAAAATATTGTATCTAATAATAACTTAAATAATTGAGAAGTGAACGTTTATTCTTGATTGGAAAACGTAAGTGTACTCAGAAGTTAATTTTCTTACATCTTAGAATCAACAGAAAATTGTAATTGCATTTGGGTGCATGCATTTTAGGATGCACCGACCCTTAACTTCAGACCTGTGATAGCATAATAGAGAATTATTTATGGTATGTACCAGTATTTACCTAGTGTGAATGAGATGCAGTTTCAAGCAACATTTAGGTAGCTCTGTGTTAAAAATGCTTATTTTAAGTATATTTTTCCAGGACTTGTTACCAGATGCGATACTCTAAAGAAAATGTCAGAATGTTTCTTATAAAAAAAAATAGTGGTTTATTGGACTGTCCATCAAAAAAACATCATTGCAGGAAAACATAAAATGAGTGAAATGGTTACGAAGAGATTGTCTATTTGTCCATAGCAAAACTTATACACTTCTTTCCTTGGTGTCCTGAATGGTAAAATGACATTCTGGCCTTGTCAGCAGCATAGCAGGGAAGCAACATGTGGTTACATAGCAGCTGGCTGTTCATTCATCATAGTCCTTGTCCCATGTGTCTGTAGAGAGAGTGAGAGCCCTCCTCCCTTCGTGTAGTCATTATATATACGTCCCTTAGATCATGTGATCTCTATATATGGGGATGACACTTTACCATACAGAAATAGCATGTGTAATGTCAACTGAAATTCAATGTACTCAGTACAGAATTGAGTGTAGAATAAATCCATAACCAATAATTAATATGTAACACTCTGCTGAAACATTTTTCTGGGACTTTTTTTTGTAAAGAGCTTGGCATATTGTAGAAATGAGCATGACTAAATATTAAGGAAATATTAGTTGCAGTCAATTTTTATTTAGTTTTCCATATAATTTATTTCAATAATTTAACAATAGACTATCATAACACATTCTGGAAATCAGGGAATTCTAAAATTATAATATATAGTGGCTGGTATAGTGTAGTGGTTAAGTGAGCAGACATTGAGACTGGGGTTCAAATCCTGGTTCTGCCCTGTTGAAATAATATACCACTGCTAACACTATAGTGCTTACCTCAATAAAACATGGGAGAGTCAGGAACAAAAAGAGTCATGCCGGCTCGGACGTTGCCCGGATTAACAAGGTTTGCATCAGATGTAGAGGAGTCAGGACAATCTGATGATAAATGGGCTACTGGAACAAACCATACATGGATAAGGCAGGAGAACCTGGATCTGATGAAATGGTATTATAATAGCAGACCAAATGAGAGAGGATATATGAAGCGTTTGAGGAAACTAGGGATGGATACAAAACCTGCATGTCCACTGACCAAGAAACAGCTAGTCACTCAACGTTTCAATATCATAAAGAGCTATTGCAGATTCATTGTGCAACCCCCTAAAATTCCTGATCCAATCCTGCAATTAGAGAGCACTGCAGTTGATTTGAAACAAAAGATCTTAGATAAACTAAACACCATCAATACCAGAGATTGACTTGCAAGGCTCAGTAAAGAAACACAATCAGACTGTATGCTAGAAGGTGCAAATAGAGCACTTGCATCAATACCTACCGTGGAAATGCTTGGCTATAGAACCAGCAAGTACAACAGAGGTGCGTGCCCCCTTGGAAAAGAAAACTGGAGACAAAGATCAAGGTGACATGAAGGAAAGTCAGCCATCTAATAAAATACAGAAAGGTGTAAAGATCAAGAAAAAGATCAAGCTGGACAAGTACAAAGGCCTGACCCCAACTGAAGTCCTAGAGACTGCTAAACAAAGGCTCACAGCACTCGTTGCAAGACTAGGGGGATACATTAGAGGAGCTGAGGCCAAGAAGATAAATGCCCTGTTCTCCAAAAAACTATCCAAGGTGTACTCCCAACTACAGAGTAACAGCACAAAGGCAGAAACTCCACCAATGGCAGCGACTGAACAATACTGGAGGAACATATGGGAGAAGGAAAAAACGTATAAAACCAGTGCAATGTGGTTTCAAGATCTGAGAATGAAACACAGCTACCACCTAAAGCAAGAACCAGTCACCATTGCAGAAGCAGAAATCCAACAGTGGATTAAGAACATAAACAGCACCTGGCTCAAACATGATTAACACTTACTAGCTAAAAAAATTAATAGCAGTACAAGAACGCATGGCAAAGCCGAAAAACCAACTGCTAGAAGTAGGCCACCACCCAGCTTGGCTAACATAAGGAAGAACATTGCTGATCATGAAGGATCCTCAAAAAGGAACATTTCCATCCAACCACTGCCCAATAACCTGCCTTACAACAACATAGAAACTGCTGTCAGGTATTATAGCCACCAAGCTACAGAACTATGAACTATTACTTGAATTCAGCTTAGAAAGGCATTGGGACCAACACGAGAGGCTCTAAGCACCTGCTCCTAGTAGATAGAGCAGTCGCTCAAGACTCAAGATCCAGACAGACCAATCTCGGCACAGCCTGGATTGACTACAGGAAAGCCTATGACTCAATGCCACACACATGGATCTGTGAACTTGGCTTTTTACAATGTCAACAAATTAAGAACCTTCCTCAAAAACTCAATAGGACTATGGAGAACAACATTGGAAGCAACTGTCACGCTGTCTAATGATATGTATACAATGTCAGTAAACTATTAATACAGGAACAACACTCTATACAACAACTAGTATAGCAACATCAGCATGTAAGTATAGAATAGATTTACCTGACACGATATCTGCTGAACTCAGGGTTAATCTTGAGGACTTGATGAGCTGAAACAGGAAAGAGGTGGACCGGGATCTAACCTGACCCTAAACTGGGGTCCTAACTAATCCCTCACCTTGGAGGTACTGATAATGGTTCAGAGGTCCAAGTCTCCAACCTAACCTTGTCTCCTATCAGACCCTGAACCCTGTAATCAGTCCTAAGAAGGATCCTGACTACCACCAAAGGGATATGGGCTGATCTCAGCTAAATACACAGATTAGACATATAAGACAGACAGGATAACACTCGCTTGCATACACACTCAAACACCAAAGGAACATAAATGGTCTGGGAAATAAACTCTAACCAAGTTGAGCTTAGAACAACTAAGGAGCTCACAACTAAAGTCTATACAGATTCATTCCTATCTGTGGTCTGCATGAAGGTTTCACTGGCAACTCCCCAAGCAGACAACCAGGAATTTAAAGGAAACCAATCAACAAATAATCAATTGCAGCCGGGAGAAACTGCACCCAGTCCCAGCACCGAGCACAGACAGAATTAACTCCCTAGCTGCCAAACACAAAGAAACAGCAGCTCAGCTGTGAGAAGTCAAAATGTGCAACCGCGACGATCTTCGTGGCAATGCACACATGACAGTACCCCCCCTTCTACGAGGGGCCTCCGGACCCTCAGGGCCAGGCCTGCCCGGGTGAGTTCTGTGGAAGGTCCGAACCAAACGATCTGCGTTAACATCAGACGCAGGGACCCACTCCTCTCCTCTGGACCATACCCCTTCCAATGCACCAAGTACTGAAGGGACCGGCGATTCAGACGTGAGTCAATGATCTTTGATACTTGAAATTCCAAGTTACCATTGACCAACACAGGAGGAGGAGGTAGAGGTGACGGTATGACTGGTGCCACATACCTTTTAAGTAATGACTTGTGGAACACATTATGAATTTTAAACGTAGGAGGGAGGTCCAGACGAAATGCCACAGGATTAATTATGGAACTGATCCTGTACGGCCCGATGAATCTGGGACCCAGTTTCCAGGAGGGCACTTAAGTTTTATATTCCTGGTAGACAACCATTACCAGATCGTTCACATTCAGATCTGGACCAGAAACTCTCCTCCTATCAGCCATACGTTTGTAACGGTTCCCCATCGCACTCAGATTATTCAATACACCTCTCCACACAGAAGCAAGTGACGACGAGAAACGCTCCTCCTCAGGAACCCCAGAAGGGCCCCCCCCATTGAAAGTACAAAACTGGGGATGGAAACCATATGCCCCAAAAAACGGGGACTTACCAGTGGACTCGCTCCGCCTTGTTAAGAGCGAACTCTGCCAGAGGCAAGAAAGAAGACCAGTCCTCTTGGTTCTCTGAGACAAAACACCGGAGATATGTCTCTAAGCTCTGATTCAGACGCTCTGTCTGACCATTGGTCTGCGGATGAAAAGCCGAGGAAAATGACAATTGCATCCCCCGACGTAAACAAAATGCCCTCCAAAATTTGGACACAAACTGAGACCCCCTATCTGACACCACATCAGAAGGCAACCCATGAAGTCTAACGATCTCCCTAATGAACACCTGCGCCAGAGTTTTAGCATTAGGGAGTGCAGGAAGAGCAACGAAATGTGCCATCTTACTGAACCTGTCAACAACCACCAGTATGACAGTATTCCCTGACGACGGAGGAAGGTCCGTAATGAAGTCCATAGATAAATGAGTCCATGGACGCTCCGGAAGTTTCAAGGGTAAAAGGGTCCCAGACGGACGGGTATGAGGGGTTTTAGAGCGAGCACACACCCCACATGACGCGACAAAAGTTATAACATCTTTATTAGCATTAGGCCACCAAAACCGGCGAGAAAGGAGATCTAAAGTAGCCTTACTCCCTGGATGTCCTGCTAGAGCAGAATTATGATGTTCCTCAATAACCTTTTGTCTCAACAGATTTGGGACAAACAGTCTCCCTGGAGGTCCTGCAGGGGCGTCCCCCTGAGCCTCTAACACCTCCTCCTCAAGCTCAGAAAATACAGCCGACACTACCACCCCCTCCTGAAGGATAGGACTCGGGTCATCCGTTTTCCCGGCCCCTGGGAAACTGCGAGACAAGGCATCAGCCTTTACATTCTTAGACCCCGGGCGATAAGTGACGACAAAATTAAACCTGGTAAAAAACAACGACCATCGAGCTTGTCTGGAATTCAGACGCTTAGCGGATTCCAAATACAACAGGTTCTTGTGATCAGTAATAACGGTAACCGGGTGGACTGCCCCCTCCAAAAAGTGACGCCATTCTTCAAAAGCTAACTTAATGGCCAAAAGTTCCCTATTGCCGATATCATAATTCCTTTCGGCGGACGACAATTTCTTAGAAAAGAAAGCGCACCGATGCCATTTACCAGGGGACGGACCCTGGGACAATATAGCACCCACCCCTACGTCAGACGCATCCACCTCCACAATGAACGGCTGAGATGCATCTGGTTGGATGAGAACGGGTGCCGAAGCAAAACATTTCTTCAAAGAGGAAAAGGCTTGGCAAGCTTTGTCCGACCATTTAGAAAAATCCGTCCCTTTTCTTGTCATGTCAGTGAGAGGTTTGACGACAGATGAGAAATTACAAATAAATTTCCGGTAGTAGTTAGCAAACCCCAAAAAACGCTGCAGAGCCTTAAGATCCCCTGGCTGATCCCATTCAAGCACTGCTCTCACCTTTTCAGGGTCCATACGGAAACCGGAGGCTGACACCAAAAAACCCAAAAACTGAAGTTCCTGTACGGCAAATACACACTTCTCCAGTTTGGCGTATAGTTTATTGTCTCGCAAGATCTGCAACACCTGTCTCACATGCTCCTGATGAGACACAAGATCTGGCGAGTAAATTAAAATGTCGTCCAAATATACAACCACAAACAGCCCCACAAGGTGACGAAAAATGTCATTAACAAAATGTTGGAATACTGCTGGTGCAGTAGTCAGACCAAAAGGCATGACAAGGTTCTCATAATGTCCCTCCGGCGTGTTAAACGCCGTTTTCCACTCATCCCCCTCTTTTATCCTAATCAGATTATACGCCCCCCTGAGATCCAATTTAGAGAACCATTTGGCGCCAACAATTTGATTGAAGAGATCAGGAATAAGAGGGAGTGGATACGGATCTCGAACAGTAATCCGATTAAGTTTGCGGAAATCCAAGCAAGGGCGTAGGCCTCCATCTTTCTTCTTCACAAAGAAGAACCCCGCGGCTACTGGGGAAGATGAAGGTCTAATATGCCCTTTGGCCAGACTTTCAGAAATATAATCTTTCATAGCCTGCCTCTCAGGACCAGAAAGATTATACAACCTAGCTTTAGGCAACTTAGCATCAGGAAGGAGATTAATAGAGCAGTCATACACGCGATGAGGAGGCAACTCCTGACACCCCTCCTCAGAGAAAACATCCCCAAAATCCTCCAAAAAAGGAGGCAATGTACTAGGCACGACCGCACTGATGACTGTGTTCATGCAGTTGCTTTTGCAAAACTCACCCCATTGGCTTATTTCTCTGGACTGCCAATTAATCACAGGGTTATGTTTAACCAACCAAGGAAGTCCCAACACAATGGGAGTAGGTAGACCCTCCAACACATAACAAGATAATTGTTCCCTATGTATTGCCCCTACCCGAAGGTCAATGTTATGAACCTCGTGAACAAAGCTACCTTGGCCGAGAGGCCTGGCGTCAATGGAGAATATAGGAATCGGTTTGACCAATACACTCAGATGCATACCTTGAGCCTGAGCAAACTGAGCGTCAACCAGATTAGCCCCGGAACCACTATCAAGAAGAACAGACAGTCTCTCCACTCTCGTACCAACTACCACCTCCACTGGTACAAGGAACTGAGAAGAACTGGCGGATGAAATACATACTCCCAGGTTGTCGTCCACCACACAACCTGGGATTAACAGTTTTCCGGCGACTTTTGGCTCAACAAGGCACGGGATGGACATTCTCCAACAAAATGTCCCTCTTTCCCGCAGAAAAAACATCTTCTAGTCCTGCGGCGTACCGCCAATCCCCTCCTACGAAATGATGTCCCTCCCAACTGCATAGGCTCATCCGAACAGACAAGGGGAACCTCAACATAAGGGACTTTAGTGGTAGGTGGAGAAACAACAGGGAGTGGGGTTACCTCACCCCTCTCCCGAAGCCGTCTATCAGTACGGATAGCTAAGGCCATAGCAGCCTCCAGTGAATTAGGAGACTCATACTGAGCCAAAACGTCTTTTAATTTATCAGAAAGCCCATGACAAAACTGGCTCCTAAGAGCTGGGTCATTCCACTGAGTATCTGTGGCCCATCTACGAAACTCAGAAGCAAATTCCTCTGCAGGACGATCTCCCTGCTGTATCTTACGTAATTTTGACTCAGCAAGAGAGACCTGATCTGGGTCATCATATACCAATCCCAGGGCAGTAAAAATTGATCTACAGACAGTAGAGCCGGGGATCCCGGAGGAAGGGAAAATGCCCAGGATTGAGGGTCCCCTTGCAGAAGTGAGATAACAATTCCCACTCTCTGCTCATCACTCCCTGATGATCGAGGCCGAAGCCGAAAATACAATTTACATGCCTCCCGGAAGGTGAAAAATTTGTCTCGCCCACCAGTGAACCTGTCCGGGAGAGCTACTTTAGGTTCAACTCTGGTTTGCTCCAGGGGAGACAAAACTTTGGACTTAGGCTGGAGTCACACACAACCACAAAAAATCGGTCCGTTTTAGACGGTCGACAATCGGATCAAAATAAAAACATCACACATCCTTCTGGCATCCGATTTTCCTTCAAAGATGCGATTTAATCGCATGTGTGTGTACCTTGTAACATCCGATTTTCATCCGACTTGCGAGATTTTCTCGCAGGCTTGCAAAACTGACATATAATGGATCCAAAAGAATAGTATTTAAATGCCAAAGAAAGAATAGATATATACACATAGAGCACATATATATATATATATATATATATATATATATATATATATATATATATATGTCATTGTGACATATATATATACATATATTTATAATTCTTACACTTCTACATACTGTTATAGCCGCTAATTCAATTGCCGGCTTCAGTGAAATCACAGAAGCCGACATGAAATGATACATTGTTTCCACACATTTAACCATGTAATTTCATGTATTTTTATATATGTTTGAAACATACAATTACATGAGTATATGTGTGCTAAATTTCAGACATGTAGGGATTAATTAAAGGTGTAAATTCGTTGAAAAAAAATGCGTGGGCTCCCGCTGTATTTTCTCCACCAGACAGACAAAGCAAGCGAGTGGGGGCAGATAATAATAGCCTAGGGAGGGTACATTTTTTTGTGCCCCCCCTGGCTACTAACATCTGCCCCCAGACACCCCAGAAAGGGCAAATCTATAATTAGATTCGCCCTTTCTGGCACTTTGCCCGTCTATTCCCATTGCCCTGTAGCGGTGGCGAATGGGTTAATAAGGGTTAAAATGACCTTGCAATTGAAAGGTCACTTTAAGCCAGGTTAATAATTGATAGCTGTCAATTAGACAACTATCAATTATTAATCCTATTGTATGAAAGAAAAATCAAACACACACAGTTTAATAAAAAATAAGTTTAATTAAATAATCACACAGTTATTGACCATATTTTATTTTCCTGCTAAAACCATTTCCTGTAATAAAAATAAAATAAAAAAGCAAAATTATACTTACCAATCCGATGTACAGTCAGGTCCCACGTGTAATCCATCAGAAAGGGTTAACAGGTTACAGGTCGCAGAGAGCTAATAATGCTGTCTCAGACCTGTATTCCCCTGAATGAAAAACTTCCTCTCCCAGTGAAAGTAGAGGAATAGATTCATGAATGGAGCTTAATTGATTTATTGCCAATTTAACTGTAGTGACCTGACCTAAAGGGAAAGTGGACACAATCAATTAAGCTTCATTCATGAAACACATCCTCTCCTGTCGCCAGGAGAGGAACTTATTCATTCATGAGCTTTGAGCTGAGCATGCAGGATTACTTGCACTGCTTGGCTCAAAGCTAGTTAACCCTTTGTGAAGGATTACAGCGTGGGACGTGACAGATCGGTGGAATAGGTAAGAATAATGTTGTTTTATTTCTTTTTCTTTATTTTAGGAGATCAATGGCTTTGCACGGATTAAGTGTAAAATAAATATGGTCAAAAAAATGTGTTTTTATTTCATTAAAATTATTTATTCTTAAAGTGTCTGTGTTTTTTTATTTACTTCAATAGGATTAATAATTGATAGTTGTCTAATTGACAGCTATCAATCATTAACCTGCCTTAAGGTCACCTTTCAATTGCAAGGTGACAGTAAGGTGAGATTAACCCATTCGCCACCGTTACAGGGCAATGGGAATAGACGGGCAAAGTGCCAGAAAGGGCGAATCTAATTATAGATTTGCCCTTTCTGGGGTGTCTGGGGCAGATGTTAGTAGCCAGGGGGGCACAAAAAAATGCACCCTCCCTGGGCTATTATTATCTGCCCCCACTCGCTTTGCTTTGTCTGTCTGGTGGAGAAAATACAGCGGAGCCCACGCATTTTTTTTCAACGAAATTACACCTTTAATTAACCCTACATGTCTGAAATTTTGCACAAATCACTCATGTAATTGTATGTTTCAAACATATATAAAAATACATGAAATTACATGGTTAAATGTGTGGAAACAATGTATCTGTCAAGATCCCGTCTGGGTTGGAGCCGATGTTACTGCAAACACTAGGGGAAGCAGAGGCAGGTAGCGTAGTCAGAAGGCAGCCGGAGGTCGGTACACAGGAGAGCAGTGTTTGTAGCAATGGATCAGGCGGAGAGCGTAGTCAGAAGGCAGGCCGAGGTCGGTTCACAGGAGAGCAGTGTTTGTAGCAATGGATCAGGCGGAGAGCGTAGTCAGAAGGCAGGCCGAGGTCGGTTCACAGGAGAGCAGTGTTTGTAGCAATGGATCAGGAGGAAACGCTTGACTAAAGGCTTGGAGCTCAATAATCTCGCAATGACACACCCACAGGGCCAGGTTTATATAGGGTGTGTAATTGGCAGAGGCCCAATCAAGAGAGCACTAGGTGTAGCCAATCAGGAAGAACAGTCAATGGTATCTGGGTTCAGCAAGGAACTTTGCAGCCAGCAGAATAGCTCAGATGGTAGAGCTGCTGGCCAGTAGACAAGAGGTACTGGGTTCGACTCCTGACAGTACTCCCCTCCTTCCAGGATGGCCTCTGGACATCTCAGGAGCTGGCTTATCCGGGTACCTCTGATGAAAGGCTCTTGTTAGTCTAGGAGCATGGACGTTGTCCCTTAGTTCCCATGAATTTTCCTCTGGTCCGTAACCCTTCCACTGCACCAGATACTGCAGTTTACCTCTGAATTTTCGGGAGTCCAGAATCTTATCCACAATGTATTCTTCTTCACCACGGATTCTTTCTGGTGGAGGAGGTGGCTGAATTCTTCCTGGAAACGGGTTTTCACAGAAGGGTTTGAGCAAGGATATGTGAAACACTGGATGAATCTTTAGATTGTTGGGAAGTTTTAAACGAAAAGCAACCTGGTTAATTTTTGCAGAAATTTGAAAAGGTCCAATGAATTTCTGACCCAATTTGGGGGATGGCACATGTGTCTTAAGGTTTTTAGTGGACAGCCAAACTTTGTCTCCAACCTGAAGAGCAGGGGGCACTCTCCGATGTTTATCTGCTGCTTCCTTATATACTTCCTGGGTCTTGAGTAATATCTCTGATAATTCCTTCTGGGATTCCTGTAATTTTGCAAGCCTGTCATTTACAGCAGGAATGGGAGTGTTCACTGGCAGATTAGGGATAAATACTGGATGTACTCCATAATTAGCAAAAAATGGGGTTTGAGATGTAGCGCTATGTATGGAGTTGTTGTAGGCAAACTCTGCTGTTGGTAAATAGTCCACCCAGTCATCCTGAAGATAGGAAATGAAGCAACGGAGGTATTGCTCCAAAGTCTGGTTCGTTCTCTCCGTCTGGCCATTGGACTGAGGATGGAAAGCGGTAGAAAGATTCACCGTGACTCCCAAGGCTGTACAGAAACTCTTCCAAAATTTTGACGTAAACTGAACGCCTCTGTCAGACACCACGCTGTCAGGAATTCCATGTAACCTGAATACCTCTTTGATTATCAGTTCTGCAGTTTTTTCAGCAGTAGGAATTCCTTCAGTTGGAATAAAGTGGGCCATTTTTGTGAGTCGGTCCACTATGACAAGGATGACGGTCATCTGTTTGGAAGGGGGTAGTTCCACAATAAAATCCATGGAAATAGATCCCCAAGGCCTGGATGGAACTGGAAGTGGTTGCAAGAGTCCTAGAGGAGACGATCGTGGGGTCTTGTTTCGTGCGCATGTTAAACAGGTTGAAACATATTTCCTCACGTCCTTCCTACAATTAGGCCACCAAAAGAAACGAAGTAGTAAGTCTTGTGTTTTTGCAACTCCAGGATGTCCTGCCAGTTTAGAATCATGGACACTTTTGAGGACTTCAAGGCGAGAAGATTCAGGTACATATATTTTGTGTTTCTGCATCCAAAACCCCTCTTTGAATGAAAGATCGACGTCTTCCGAAGGATGGTTAAGGAAAGAGTCCTCTTGATATCCATCTTTAATTCTATTACATAGTCCTCTAGAGTGCAATATTCCCAAAAAATTTTTAGGGCCTAGAATTGTATCGTCATTACTAGACCTCTCCTGAGGTTCCGAACACATCCTGGACAGGGCGTCAGCCTTGCCATTTCTTGAACCAGGCCGGTAAGAAATTATAAAATTGAATCTTGAGAAAAATAAGGCCCATCGTGCTTGTCTTGCAGACAATCTTTTTGCTGTACGGAGGAATTCAAGATTCTTGTGGTCCGTGAGGACAGTCACAGGGTGATTGGCACCTTCCAAAAGATGTCTCCATTCGGAGAAGGCAACTTTAATGGCTAACAGTTCTTTATTACCGATGTCGTAGTTCTTTTCTGCAGATGACATGGTGTGGGAAAGAAACGCACATGGGTGAAGTTGCATTTTGTCCCCAACTCGCTGAGACAGAATGGCTCCCACTGCAGAGTCCGAGGCGTCCACTTCGACAGTAAATGGCAATTCAGGATTTGGGTGTACTAACAATGGAGCAGACGTAAAAAGAGTTTTCAATTTGTCAAAAGCCTCCTGTGCCTCCGGAGACCAGAAAAATGCTTTGGTCTTTTTTGTTAGTGTAGTAATTGGTAGTATGATCCGTGAAAAGTTCTTTATAAATTTTCGGTAAAAATTTGCAAATCCTATGAAACGCTGGACGTCTTTTAAATTTCTTGGAACAGGCCAGTCCACTACAGCATTGATTTTGCCGGGATCCATGCTCAGACCTTCTGGGGAGATGATATATCCAGAAATTGGATACTGGTTTGTTCAAACTCACATTTTTCAAGTTTAATGTAAAGATGGTTCTCCTGTAGTCGTTCCAAGACTAACTGGACGTGCCTGCGATGCTCTTCCAAGGTGTCTGAAAATATAAGAATGTCATCGAGATAAGCCACAACGAATTGGTCCAAGAAATCTCGAAATACATCATTAATAAAATGTTGAAAGGTGGCTGGGGCATTGCTAAGACCAAAGGTCATAACCAGAGATTCAAAATGTCCATATCTCGTTCTGAAGGCGGTCTTCCACTCATCTCCTGGGCGAATCCGTATGAGGTTGTAAGCCCCTCTAAGATCCAGCTTCGTAAAGATTTTCGCAGAACGGAGTCTCTCAAATAGTTCAGGAATCAAGGGTAGCGGGTAGCGATTCTTGACAGTGATATTATTCATCTCTCTGTAGTCAATACATGGCCGCAGAGTGGAGTCTTTCTTTTCAACAAAGAACAGGGGTGCCCCAGCTGGAGATGTGGAAGGTCGAATAAAGCCTTTCTCTAAATTTTCATCCAGGAACTTTCTTAATACCTTCAATTCAGGTTCGGAAAGATTGTAAATCCGTCCAAATGGAATGGTTGCTCCTGGCAGCAATTCAATGGGACAGTCGTAAGGACGGTGAGGAGGTAATTGATCTGCTTTCTTCTTACTGCAGACATCAGAGAACTGCTGATATTGAGGTGGTAGTTTCTCTTCCTTCTCATGCGAAATCTCAGAGATTTGGACTTGTTGGAGAACAGGGGGTTCCTTATGACAATTATTCTTACAGTAGTCAGATGGAAAGGTGATGGTCCTTGATGCCCAGTTGATAGAAGGGTTATGGACTGAAAACCAGGGGATCCCTAGAATAACCGGAAATTTCGGAGATGAGATAAGGTGGAAACTGACAGCTTCATGATGATCCGGTTCGATACAAATCTCCAGTTCGATTGTCTCATGCGTGACAGGTCCAGAAGACAAGGGTGATCCATCCACCGTTTCCATTTCAATTGGTGTGGATTTGGTCCTACTGGAAATATTATTATCACGTGTAAATTTTAAGTCCATAAAATTCCCTCCTGCTCCCGAATCCAACAGGGCAGAGCATTGTATTTTTTGGGTGCCCATTACAACCTGAATGGGGATTACAAAATGAGATGATGTAGTATGTATTTTGTCTATTTCTGGCGTTACTGATGAGATAGTCTGCAAGATGGAATCCGACTGCTGAGAAAGGTCCATATTGCTGGCAGACCTGTTGTTGGTAAAGGCTATAGTCCTTTTGTTAGGACAGTTGATGGCATAGTGTCCAGGGTCCCCACAATAGAGGCAGAGATGTTCTGCACGTCGCCTCTCCTTCTCCTGTGCAGAGAGTGGTCTTCGGATGACGTGGATCTGCATCGGTTCAGACACGCCTTGCGTCTTTTCTTGGTGGTCCGATGCTGAAAATGAGAAGCCAGGGCTATTCCCAAGTGCTCGCAGTCTCTCCTTTCTCCTTTCAGTAAGTCTCTGGTCAATCCGGATACATAGTTGAATAAAGTCCTCCAACTGGTCAGGGGTCTCAACCCTGGCAAGCTCGTCTTTCACTGGTTCTGATAACCCTCGTCGAAATTGACTTCTCTGGGCCGCTGGATTCCAGGTGGTGTCGGCCACCCAGCGACGGAACTCCGATGTGTATTCCGCAACAGAGCGACGTCCTTGGCGCAAATTATGTAATTTGGTTTCTGCTGTGGCGCAGCGGTTTGGGTCATCAAAAACTTGATTCATAGCTGCGGTGAAGGCTTCCAGGTCATTAAGGAGGTCATAGTCCTTTTCTACATAAGGTGAACCCCAAGCAATAGCTTCATCCGTCAGGAGATTTATCATGAAAAAAACTTTCTTCCTCACTGGTAAAGGGAGCAGGTTGCATCTGGAAGTATATGCGGCATTGATTGAGGAATCCTCGGTACTGCTTGCGATCCCCACTGAACTTTGCAGGCAGTGGCAGCCGCGCGTTTGATTCGGACCCTGAATTGCGCACGTCCAGAAGTTGTTTTTGTAGCTCAATTACTTCGTGCTGTATCGCCGTGAAATCAGTTTGTAACTTGGCATATTTTCCTTGAGAGTCAGTACAAAAACTTTGAAGCTCCGTAACTTGCCGTCTCAGGGTGTTTACAGCGGACTCCATTTTGGCGCGAGATTATTCTGTCAAGATCCCGTCTGGGTTGGAGCCGATGTTACTGCAAACACTAGGGGAAGCAGAGGCAGGTAGCGTAGTCAGAAGGCAGCCGGAGGTCGGTACACAGGAGAGCAGTGTTTGTAGCAATGGATCAGGCGGAGAGCGTAGTCAGAAGGCAGGCCGAGGTCGGTTCACAGGAAAGGCAGTTCGGTAACAGAGGAGCAGGCAGATAACGTAGTCAGGTGGCAGCCGGAGGTCGGTACACAGGAGAGCAGTGTTTGTAGCAATGGATCAGGCGGAGAGCGTAGTCAGAAGGCAGGCCGAGGTCGGTTCACAGGAGAGCAGTGTTTGTAGCAATGGATCAGGAGGAAACGCTTGACTAAAGGCTTGGAGCTCAATAATCTCGCAATGACACACCCACAGGGCCAGGTTTATATAGGGTGTGTAATTGGCAATCAGAGGCCCAATCAAGAGAGCACTAGGTGTAGCCAATCAGGAAGAACAGTCAATGGTATCTGGGTTCAGCAAGGAACTTTGCAGCCAGCAGAATAGCTCAGATGGTAGAGCTGCTGGCCAGTAGACAAGAGGTACTGGGTTCGACTCCTGACAGTATAATTTCATGTCGGCTTCTGTGATTTCACAAAACCCGGCAATTGAATTAGCGGCTATTACAGTATGTAGAAGTCTAGGAACTATAAATATATGTATATATACATGTCACAATGACATGTATATATATATATATATATATCTATGTGTATATATCTATTCTTTCTAGTCTTTATTAAAGCTGTCAGTGTGATTTTACAGTATAGGCGGGGATGAATTGCCGGCTTTTCTAAAGGACACCGATGCGATTTCATCGCAAGTCACACAGTGTGGTCCGTTTGTAATCAGATTTTTCATCGCTCCCATAGACTTGCATTGGCGATAGTCGACCCACAATCGGTGACAATCGCAGCATGCTGCGATTGTACACGGACGTTTAAAACGGACCACAAAAAATCTGATACTGGGAGCTGCTCCATAGATTAACATAGGTCCGACTGCAATGCGATATTTCATCGCATTGCAGTCGTCCGATTTTGTCGCCAGTGTGACTCCGGCCTTAATGTCCGTCAGCTCCATGGATAATCCCTGCAACTGCAGAGCCAGCTGGGCTACTGGATCCATGGTAACTGGAGATAATTTTTATGGCCAGTGAAAATGTCACGCTGTGTAATGATATGTATACAATGTCAGTAAACTATTAATACAGGAACAACACTCTATACAACAACTAGTATAGCAACATCAGCATGTAAGTATAGAATAGATTTACCTGACACGATATCTGCTGAACTCAGGGTTAATCTTGAGGACTTGATGAGCTGAAACAGGAAAGAGGTGGACCGGGATCTAACCTGACCCTAAACTGGGGTCCTAACTAATCCCTCACCTTGGAGGTACTGATAATGGTTCAGAGGTCCAAGTCTCCAACCTAACCCTGTCTCCTATCAGACCCTGAACCCTGCAATCAGTCCTAAGAAGGATCCTGACTACCACCAAAGGGATATGGGCTGATCTCAGCTAAATACACAGATTAGACATATAAGACAGACAGGATAACACTCGCTTGCATACACACTCAAACACCAAAGGAACATAAATGGTCTGGGAAATAAACTCTAACCAAGTTGAGCTTAGAACAACTAAGGAGCTCACAACTAAAGTCTATACAGATTCATTCCTATCTGTGGTCTGCATGAAGGTTTCACTGGCAACTCCCCAAGCAGACAACCAGGAATTTAAAGGAAACCAATCAACAAATAATCAATTGCAGCCGGGAGAAACTGCACCCAGTCCAGCACCGAGCACAGACAGAATTAACTCCTAGCTGCCAAACACAAAGAAACAGCAGATCAGCTGTGAGAAGTCAAAATGTGCAACCGCGACGATCTTCGTGGCAATGCACACATGACATCAACTCAAGACAACTAGCACAAGTGACCATCAAATGCGGCATATACCAAGGTGATGCACTGTCCCCATTGCTGCTGTTCTGCATAGGCTTGAACCTCCTCAGTCAGATAATTACAGAGTCTGGCTATGGATACAAGTTCAAGAGTGGAAGCACCATCAGCCACCTCCTCTACATGGATGACACCCAGCTGTATGCGAAAAGCGAACGAGACATCAATTCACTGATCCACCTGACAAGGATCTATAAAGAAGATATCGGGATGTCCTTCGGACAGGAGAAGTGCGGCCGGTTGGTACTAAAGAGAGGCAAGGTAGCCAAGACTGATGGAATGTAATTATTAGCAGGGCACATACTGTAGCAGATGAACAGACATGTTACAAGTACCTCAGCATCCCACAGGAAAACGTTACCCATGATGAGGAAGCAAGGAGAGCAGCAACATCAAAATACCATCAAAGAGTAAGACAGATCTTGAAGAGCCAGCTCAATGGGAAGAATAAAATCTGTGCCATCAATACATATGCCCTGCTAGTTATCAGATACCATGCAGGCATAGTGTGCTGACCATAGTAAGAGATTGAAGCTGCAGATGTGAAGACACTAATGCTCCTTACAATGCATGGAGATCTCCACCCTAAGTCTAGCACCCAAAGATTGTATACCAACAGAAATGAGGGTGGTCGAGGCTTAATAAGCATCCAAGCCACATTCATGGATGAAACAAGGAGTATCCAGGAATACATCAGAAAAATGGCATCAAAAGATGAGATGCTGAGAGAAAGCCTAAGGCAGCAACAATAACAGTTCTGGAAGGAAGAACAGGAACATGCAGTCACATGGCAAGACAAGCCACTGCATGGGATGTACCATTGACAGATAATGGAGGTGGCTGACATGTAGAAATCCAACCAATGGCTGGAGAAAGCTGGACTCCGAGTCAGCACCGAGACACTAATCATAGCGGCACAAGAGCAAGCCATAAGTACCAGATCCATAGAATCAGGAATCTTCCATACAATACAAGACTCAAGGTGCAGACTATGCAAAGAAACCTCAGAAACAGTCCAACACTTAGTGACAGGATGCAAAACGCAATCAGGAACAGCGTATACTAAAATGTCACAATCAAGTTGCAGGAATTGTTTACAGGAACATCTGCACAGCATACGGCTAAGTCCCCCTAAGTCAAGGTGGGAGACCCCAGAGAAAGTGATGGAGAATGAAAAGGCTAAAATCCTGTGGGACTTCAAGATCCAGACGGATAAGCAGGTGTTGGCTAACGACACAGATATCGTGATAGTAGACAAGGATCAGAAGACAGCAATGATAACAGATGTGGCAATGCCAAGTGACTGCAACATCAGAAAGAATGAATATGAGAAGCTGGAAAAACACCACGGCCTCAAAGGAGAACTGGAGAAGATGTGAAAGGTGAAGGCAACAGTGGTGATAGGAGCACTTGGAGCAGTGACGACTTATTTGGGGAAAATGGTTACAACAGATAGCAGGAGAAACATCTGAACTCTCTGTCTAGAAAAGTGCAATGCTGGGAAGAATTAAAATTGTGCGCAGAACCCTCAAACCCCCAGGAAGAGGACCAGAGATTGAGAAAGGACAAAAAAGACCACCCCCATTGTGGATGAGAAGGAAGATTTTTATATAGTTGTTTTAAATATTAAAAGAGTTGTCCAATGCTGAATAATTTATATTTTTAAGTAATGGATGCTTTTAAAAACAAAAAACAGAAACTGTAGGCATACTCAAATAACTGCACCTTTATTGATCTAGCACTGATCACTTAAGATGCTAGCATTGGCCTAGAAAGCAATGTATACTTCATTCTCCATTTCTAAAACGTCAGACTGCTTGAAACAGTCATTGTCTACAGTGGTCATGTGAATAGAGGAAAGCATCATGGGGTGTTTTTCTGATCACCTGCTCTTCTACTCACCTTTTTGATTCAGCAGTCCAGTGACTACCAAATGGAGCAGGCATCAAGTCCTAAGCTGGCACAGAACTCTGGCATTGCCTTCACTGGATCCAGAGGACAGCTGTTAGATTCTTATGCATCTGTCCTTTTTTTACTTTAATCCATGCCTGAGTTTTGTGTATTTTTATTTTTATGTTAAGCACTGATGATCATTTTGTACTTGTCTTACTTTCTTTACTTTACATATATATTATTTTGCTAACTTATGGTTTACTTTAGAATAAAAATTTTACTTGTATTAAAATAGATTTTTGGTTTCAAAAGTTACTAGAAAAACTTTTAGAAATGGCTTAACCAATAACCAAAAGCTTATATTCCCCCACACAGGGCATAAATTATTATTTGGTTTACCATATGTTACTGGAAGCACAAATGTACAATAGCGTAGTAATTAGAGTTGAGCGATACTGCTCGATATCAAAAAATATCGGATCGGAATGGTATCGCCGATATCACTAAATATCGGCGATATCCGATTCCGATGCCGGAAGTCCCATGTAAGTCTATGGGAACAAAATATTGCAACTAAAAAAAACCTTTATTTCCTTGTAAACACTAAATATACACACATAGAATACATATATATATATATATATATATATATATATATATATATGTCATTGTGACATATATATACATATATGTATAGTTTATACACTTCTACATAGTAAAATAGCCTCTGATTCAATTGTCGGGTAAAGCCGGCTTCTGTGAAAAGACAGAAGCACCCGACATGAAATGACACTTGGTGTACATAGGGTTAACCATGTCTTTTCATGTCGTTTGCTATCTGATTTGCACAAACAATTACATCAGTCTATGTGTGCAAAATTTCACACCTGTAGGGGTTAATTAAAGGTGTAAATTCGTTGTAAAAAAAACGGACTTTTTTGCTACGAATTTACACCTTTAATTAACCCCTACAGGTGTGAAATTTTGCACACATAGACTGATGTAATTGTTTGTGCAAATCAGATAGCAAACGACATGAAAAGACATGGTTAACCCTATGTACACCAAGTGTCATTTCATGTCGGATTCTGCATTTTCACAAAAGCCGGCAATTGAATTAGCGGCTATTATACTATGTAGAAGTGTATGAACTATAAATATAAATATATATATATGTGTCATAAATTCAATGACATATATATATATATATATATATATATATGAGGTGCAAATTTGTTTAAAAAAAATGCGTGGGCTCCCGCCCTATTTTCGCAACCAGACAGACAAAGCCAGCGAATGGGGCAGATAATAATAGCCCAGAGAGGGACCATTATTTTTGCCCCCCCCCTGGCTACTAACATCTGCCCCCAGACACCCCAGAAAAGACAAATCTATAATTAGATTTGCCCTTTCTGGCACTTTGCCCGTCTATTCCCATTGCCCTGTAGCGGTGGCGAATGGGTTAATATGGGGTTAAAGCCACCTTGCAATTGAAAGGTGACCTTAAGCCAGGTTAATAATTGAGAGCTGTCAATTAGACAACTATCAATTATTAATCCTATTGCATGAAATAAAAATAAAACACACACACTTTAATTAAAAATCATTTTAATGAAATAAAGACACATGTTTTTGACCATCTTTTATTTGACTGCAAAAACCATTTCCTGTAATAAAAATAAATAAAAAAGCAAAATTATTCTTACCTATCCCATGCACAGTCAGGTCCCACGGTGTAATCCTTCAGAAAGGGTTAATGTTTACTGCAGGGACCGCAGCTAATGCTGCAGCCCCACAGTAAACCCCCAAATGAATGAGTTCCTCTCCTGGCTGACAGGAGAGGAAGTGGAAAGCTTAATTGATTGCTTTCCACTTTCACTTCAGGTCAGCCAGGGACACAATCAGTGACGTCAGAGGGAACTGATTAACAAAAATAGGGGTTCCCTTCGAAAAAAAAATGGCGTCGGGTCCCCCCTATTTTTGTTAACCAGCCTGATGAAGCAGACTGCTGAGCAGTGGCGTACCGTGAATGAAGCAGACCAAGCAGCTGCTATGGGGCCCGGACAGGTGAGGGGGCCCTCGACGGTCGGGTAGCTGTGCTGACACAGTACTACCAGGGGGTCGGCGGGGAGCGCAGCTCTTCTATATACTCACCCCTCCTGGTGCGGTCTCTGCAGCCCCTGCTCTTCTCCCACGGTCTCCGACGCCTGTGTTCAGCGGTCAGGTGGTAACACTCATTACAGTCATGAATACGCACATATTCATGACTTTAATGAGCTGTCCCGCGTGACCGCTGAACACTGGCGGCGGAGACCGTGGGAGAAGAGCAGGGGCTGCACAGACCGCGCCGGCGGAAGGGTGAGTATAAGGGATATTTACCTGTCCCGTTCCACCGTTGCTCGCGTCCTCTTGCTGCAATGTTCAGGTCAGAGGGCGCGATGACATCGTTAGTGCGCGCCGCGCCCTCTGCCTCATCATTCACTGCTGGAGGACCCCAAAGACAGCGTGTAAGGTTCTGTGTATCTGTTTCTGAAACTCAGTTTGTTCGTCGGCCATTTTGCTTTCTGTTTTGCTGCAGCTATCTTGCCCTCAGTCAAAATGGAGTTTTCCAGCTTGCATGTTCCCGCCCTGATTCTCTCCGTTTGCTTCTTAAACAGCCACAGCTGAGCAATCAGTGCTTCAGAATCTAGCCTGCAGTGAACCTGTGTTCTGACTCCTGAAGCCTTGGACCTTGTACTCCAGCCATTCCTACTGAGGAACTCTGAAGCACTTGTGGACTCTGAACTCTGCTCTTGAGAGCCTCACGTTTGCATGGACTTGCGGTAACAGAGAAGAAGATCTGAATCTGTATTGGAGAGTTATTGCTGAGCTTAGATTACTCTGGCCTGCTGTGTCTCCTGCTTCTGTGTTTGCAACCTGTGTGTTATTTTTGCCAATTGTATGAAGCAATACAAGACTTTCTTTATCAACCTGTGTCTCAAGTATTTTCATCGCACCCAAGCACAAGACGCTATATGAACTGTACCACATACATTACAAGATTCTGAAGCCAAACGTTAGTGTCTGCTGGGTCTGGAAAGGCTTGTCTGCTGTACTGTGGATATCGGATGTCCGGTTGTACTTTCTGTGATGACAGTGGTTGTGACTTCTCACAACCATTCCAGGTGAGCAATTCCCTTAAGTTTTTTTTTCTGCAGTGTTATCACAGGTAAACACTATTGTTTTTTTTTTTTTCTCTTCTCTTTTTGTCTGCTGAAACTCTGGATATCAGATGTCTGGTTGAAAGCTTTCTGTGATGATAGTGGTTGTGACTTCTCACAACCATTCCAGGTGAGCAGTTCCTTAAAGTTTTTCTTTCTTCAGTGTTGCCACAGGTGAACACTATTGTTTTTTTTTTTTCCTCTTCTTCCAGTACTCCTGTCTTAAAAGATCTGGAAAATGGAGGCCCGCATAAAGGAACTTTGCGGAGTGACTGATAATATCCTTGCAGATTTGCAGAATATAAAGACCCGTTTTACAAATCTACAGGACCTCAATAATCACAATTTGCAAGGGGTTGGACAGACTACCCAGGATTTGCGAGCCAGGATTGAGGTTCTAGAGGGGCGAAGTCCAGGCTCCTGCCGTGCCCCGAGTTCTGGGATTCCCAAGTTGCCCCCTTTTCGTTTTGGTGGTGAACGTGAGAAATTCAGGGGATTTATTAATCAATGCAATCTTTTTTTTTCTGCACATGCTTCACAATTTCCACTGAACGATCTAAGGTGCTTACTATAATTATGTTGCTTACCAACAAGGCTTTGATGTGGGCAAACCCTCTGATTGAGACTGAGGATGATTGTTTGAATCACCTTGATGATTTTATTTCAGCCATGGGGCAGGTGTTTGATGACCCCAATCGAGGTGCAACAGCTGAAGCAGCCATGTTAGCTTTGCGCCAAGGTAAGCACTCGGTAGCTGAATATGCCTTGGATTTCAGGAGATGGGCCCTTGATACCACTGGACAAGTTCCGCCAAAAAATCTATTTTTCGAAAGGGGTTATCTCCACTGATTAAGGATGAACTTGCTCGTGCCGACCCTCCCACTGCGTTAGGTGACTTTATTAACTACTGCATCCGTATTGATACTCGTCTGAACTGAACGCAGGCAAGAGAGATGGTTCGAAAGCAATCGTACTAACCTTTTCCTACCTTCCTCTCCAGCTAAGGAACCTTTGAGTAGGATTACACGGGAACCTGAACCTGAACCCATGCAGGTAGACTCTTTACTACGACGGGTTAGTGATGCACGCAAGGAACATCGTTTTAAGGAGAATCTATGTTTTTATTGTGGTAAGTCAGGGCACTTATTATTAACTGCCCCAGCCGTTCTCGAAGACTACTGCAGCACTCATTCATTGTGAGTGTTGCGAGAGGGGATCTGTCAGGTCCGAGCCTCAGGCTCCAGAGAGATCTGCAGCAACAGATCTTGATTTCTCGGACTTAAACTCCGTTACCTCTGAGGACGTTGACTGTGTAAAGCTGCCATTTTCAAGTTTCCTCAGCGGTGTCCCAGCTGAGTTGTAAAAAAACAATTCTCATTGCTTTCTTTCCATCAAACTCTGGGTTGACTCAGCTGGGTGTCTAGCTCTGCTATGATCGACTCAGGGGCAAGTGGAAATTTTATGGATGTCTCCTTTGCTCTGAAACAGGGAATACGTTCAGTGAAGAAGGCTACTCCAGTACAGATGGAAACTGTGGATGGCTCCCTGCTGACCTCTGGACCAGTGGATCAGGAAACAGAGCCTTTGAGGGTTCTTATGGGTAAAGATCATCAAGAGAAACTGTCCTTTATGCTTATCTCTTCTCCCCACTTTCCCATTATTCTAGGGCTACCATGGCTGCAGGCTCAGAATCCTACCATTAACTGGGAGACCAAGGAATTACACTTTCCAGAGAAACAGATGAGTCCAAAAAGTTTCAGCTTGCTCTGTTCCTAAAGGAACCATGTCAGTCCCTGAACTACCAGCTGTATACCAGGACTATGTGGATTTATGTGACAAGAAGAACGCTGACCAGCTTCCTCCTCACCGTCCATATGATTGTCCAATTGAATTATTGCCTGGAGCAGAGATACCTTTTGGTAAGATCTACCCCTGGCGGGGCCCGAGCTAAGGCTTTAAAAGGATTACATAGACGAAAATCTAGCCAAGGGCTTCATACGCCCCTCTTCATCTCCTGCAGGTGCACCCATCTTCTTTGTAAAGAAGAAAGATGGATCTCTGAGACCATGCGTAGACTATAGGGAACTCAATAAGGTTACTATTAGAAACCGTTATCCATTGCCTTTAATCCCTGAGTTATTGGAGAGAGTGCGACATGCCAAAATTTTTCTAAACTAGATCTTCGTGGGGCCTATAACTTAGTCCGTATTAGACCTGGGGATGAATGGAAGACTGCATTCAGGTCACGCTATGGACACTTTGAATATCTAGTTATGCCTTTTGGTCTGAGTACCGCCCCAGCCACTTTCCAACACTTGGTGAATGACATCTTCAGGGATCTCCTGATACATTCGTGGTAATTTATTTGGATGATATTCTAATTTTTTCTAACTCCACAGAGGAACATCATGGACATGTGAGAATGGTCTTGGAACGTCTAAGACAAAATCATCTTTACATCAAACTTGAAAAGTGTGAATTCCATAGGACCGAAATTCAATTTCTGGGGTATGTACTGTCTACACAAGGAATTAGTATGGATGGAAGCAAAACCCAAGCCATCAAGGATTGGCCAAGTCCTAGAAATGTGAAGGAGGTACAGCGCTTCATCGGGTTTGCAAACTTCTATAGACGTTTCATTAGAAATTTCTCTGAGGTAGTGTCACCTATCACCCAACTTACCCGGAAAGAGTCTAAGGTTCTCCTGGACTCCCCAAGCCCAGGAAGCATTTTCCCGTCTAAAAGATAAATTTACCACTGCACCTATCCTAGTACATCCCAACCCGAGCTTGCCTTCATAATAGAGGTGGATGCTTCAGACTGTGCCGTTGGAGCTATACTCTCTCAGAGAACAGGTGAGAAGAATGTCTTGCATCCCTGTGCCTTCTTTTCCCAGCAGTTGTCTTCGGCTGAGAGGAACTACGATGTGGGCAATAGAGAGTTGTTGGCCATTATTGCCGCCTTCAAAGAATGGAGACACCTTCTTCAAGGAGCTGCACAGCAAATAGTCGTCTGACAGACCATCGTAACTTGAGTTTATCAGGTCGGCTAAGTGCCTGACTCCTCGCCAGGCTCGCTGGAATCTTTTCTTAAACCAATTTAATTTTATTATTTCTTATAGACCAGGATCGCGCAATGGAAAGGCTGATGCACTCTCTAGGATTTACTCAGCAGAGACACGTCCAATTACTCCTCCTAAGACTATTCTTCCTGACTCTAGATTCCTAGGAGTGATTCATAATCAAGACCTAATTAAGGACATCAAGGAAGCATACCATGCGGATTCTTTTTGGCACAACCCCCAAGGGACGTAAGTCTTGTCTTTAAGAATGGTGTGTGGATTCTGGGACAACGTCTGTATATTCCTGAAACAGTCAGATTGAGAGTATTGCAACTCATTCACGATTCCAAGATAGCGGGCATAGAGGAATTCTAAAGACACAGGAATTTCTTTCTCGTTTCTTTTGGTGGCCCACTTGCAGGAAGGATGTTTTGAACTATGTCACTTCATGTGAGGTTGTGCAAGATGCAAAACACCTCGCTCCTCACCAACTGGTCTGTTACAGCCTCTTCCCACCCCGTCCCGCCCGTGGGGATCCATTTCTATGGACTTCATTGTGGAGTTACCAACCTCTCAAGGGAAGAACACCATTCTAGTGGTGGTTGACCGTCTAACAAAGGCAGCTCATTTTATCCCTTGTGTCGGCTTACCCACTGCAAAACAGACATCAGATTTGATGATTAAAGATGTGTTTCGCTTACATGGAGTACCGGATGAGGTTATTTCGGATCGAGGGGTGCAATTCACTTCTAGGTTTTGGCAAAATTTCTGTGCAGCATTGGACATTAAAGTAAACCTTTCTTCTGCTTTTCATCCCCAGACTAATGGACAGACCGAACGAACCAATCAAACCCTGGAGCAGTATCTCCGCTGCTTTATCTGCCACCTACAGGATGATTGGGTGGATCTACTTCCATTAGCTGAGTTCTCTATAACAATCTCAGAGTGCCTCCACTAACAGTCTCCTTTTTACTCTAATCTAGGTTATCATCCTAACATTCTACCACGATTTCCCATAGAAACGCCTTTACCAGCAGTGGCTGAAAGAATCACGTCTTTACAGAAGAATATGGATCTTCTAAAGGAGAATCTGGAATCGGCTCAGGAAAGGTACAAGAAAGCAGCAGATAAATTTCGTAAACCTGCACCAGCTTTCAAGGTAGGAGACCTGGTCTGGCTGTCAACCAGAAATCTTAAGTTAAGGATTCCATCGTCTAAGTTGGGACATAAGTACATTGGACCCTATAAAATCAGTAAAATTATAAGTGCCGTTGCTTGTCGTCTTCAACTGCCCAGAACTATGAGAATCCACCCTGTCTTTCATGTATCCCTACTAAAGGCTGCGACACCCAATACGTTTCCTGGACGTTCTTCTCCTTGCCCTGACCCAGTGCTAGTCGATGGTCAGGAAGAATTTGTGGTGGAAAGGATTTTAGATTCCAGGTTGTATAGAAATCAGTTACAATATCTGATTAAATGGCAGGCTACCCAGTGGAGGACAACTCATGGGAACCAGTCAATAACGTTAATGCTCCTCGCTTGCTCCGTCAGTTTCATCAGAGGTACCCACACAAGCCTGGTCTGAGGTCATCCGGAGGTTGTCCCTAAGGGGGGAGTAATGTAAGGTTCTGTGTATATGTTTCTGAAACTCAGTTTGTTCGTCAGCCATTTTGCTTTCTGTCTTGCTGCAGCTATCTTGCCCTCAGTCAAAATGGAGTTTTCCAGCTTGCATGTTCCCGCCCTGATTCTCTCCTTTGCTTCTTAAGCAGCCACAGCTGAGCAATCAGTGCTTCAGAATCTAGCCTGCAGTGAACCTGTGACTGACTCCTGAAGCCTTGGACCTTGTACTCCAGCTATTCCTACTGAGGAACTCTGAAGCACTTGTGGACTCTGAACCCTGCTCTTTGAAAGACCCACGTTTGCATGGACTTACGGTAACAGAGAAGAAGATCCTGAATCTGTATTGGAGAGTGATTGCTGAGCTTAGATTACTCTGGCCTGCTGTGTCTCCTGCTTCTGTGTCTGCAACTGTGTGACTATTTTTGCCAACTTGTATGAAGTAATACAAGACTTTCTATATCAACCTGTGTCTCATGTATTTTCATCGCACCCAAGCACAAGACGCTATATGAACTGTACTACATACATTACACAGGCACTCAGCAGTGGAGAGAGACAGGTAAATATCTCAGGTGCAGGGCCCTAAGCGAGCGGTACATCAGCACCTGGTGTCACCCCCTGCGCCCCCAGCGACGAAGGTGAGTATGTCTTTTTTATTTTTGGTGCAGCAGCTGCGGCAGCATAAGGCCTATACTATGGAGCTCTATGGGGGCACAATTAGGGGGATAATACATTTTTTGTTTAATTTCCTCACTGTGCTGGCACTTTACATTACAATGGCTCTGGGTTTTTAATTTGGGGGGGGCCCATTCAGACTTTTGCTTGGGACCCCTGATTATGTAGCCGCTGCTGAGGCATGGTATTTAAGGCTGTTAAGGAGCCAATATCCATGGACCTTGCCAGCAGCGTCGGACTGGAGTACCTTGGGCCCACCAGAGAAAAAATATTCTTGGGACCCACCATCATACTTCCCAACCTTTGAAGAAGGGAAAGAGGGACAAAGGCTGTGGCACGCTGTGCCTGCTGCAGCAAATTTTAGGCCATGCCACGTTGCACCACAGACTGTCCAGGAGTTGGTGGATGCTTTAGTCCAGGTGTGGGAGTAGATCCCTCAGGAGACCATCCGTCGCGCTCATCAGGAGCATGGCCAGAAGTTGTAGTGAGGTCATACAGCATACCTCCCAAATTTTGAAGACAGGAAAGAGGGTTAAAGGCTGCGGCGCGCGTAGGGCGTCGCTGCAAATTTTAGGCCACGCCCCGACCACACCCATTTAACAGCTAATCACACCCATATCCTGGCCCCAAGCGTACCCATTTAGCACTGCTGATCACACTGACTGGTAATGAGGGCACAGTGGCTGGTACTGAGGAAAAGAAAGAAAGAGCAGCGAGAGAGAAAGAACAAACAGAGAAAGAAAAGAGAAAGAAAGAAAGAGAGAGAGAAAGAAAGAACAGAGAGAAAAGAACAGAGAGGAAGAAGAACAGAGAGCGAGAAAGCTAGAGAGAGAAAGAAAGACTAGAGAGAGAGCAGAGCGTAGCTAGGGTTTTGGTTTAGTGGGGCGAAACTTCTGAGTGGGCCCCTAATCAGAGAACCTCAGCAAATGACCGCGCTGTTGCCAAAAATAATCTATATATAAAAAGACAATATTGATATTACCGCCATATGGACTGTGGTAAATAATACCAGTCCTACAGAACATATAATAGATTACAGCACAGTACAGATATGACTTACCGCTGATGTTCTTTCTAATGGAATTGTTCACTTTTCATTTCTTTTCCATCTGGCCCAGACCGACATGACGACTTCTCCAGCCAGGACTCGACTGCAGAGATTACAACAAAGACACATTTCACTTCTCATATTTTTAGCACTGTCTTGGTCACCAATTGACTATTCTCACCTGCACAAACTCCTCAACCTGCTGATACCCCAATACTGAGCCGCTGCTGCATATGTGCCATTTCTGCACCTGATACCCAATACTGAGCCGCTGCCTATGCCTATACTGACTGATACCCATACTGACGCTGCGCCTATGTGTCCTATTCGCACCTATACCATACTGAGCCGCTGCTGACCAGTAATGTGTCCCCTATTTTACTGCACTGATACCCCAATACTGAGCCTGCTGCTGCCGTATGTGTCCCTATTACTGCACCTGCTGTGTGGTTCTGTGTGACCTCTAAATTTTAAAGCACCCCTCTAGAATATAGTAATGCCGGGTGCAAGTGCCCTAGAAAACAGTGACCACATTTTGTCCCTAGACTGTAATAATGCCCTGTGTGCCCCTTTGACAGTCACAGTAACCCGAGTTCCCCTATAACAATAAGTGTCCACTTTACATTTAATAATGTCCCAAGTCTCCCCCTGTACATCTCCCCTATACACAGAATAATGCCCCTCACTGGATATATACTGACCCCTTAATGTCCCCAAACTATTTAATGGGTCCAACACTGTATGATGGCCCCTAGATAGCATCCATACAGCATAATACACCAGATAGTCCTCAATATAGTATAATGCACCCCCATAGGCAGCCTCTATATTATAATAAACCCCCATAGGCAGAGTCTATAATATAATGCACCACCATAGGCAGCCGCTATATTATAATGCACCCCCATAGGCAGTCTCTGTAGTATAATGCATCCCCATAGGGAGTCTCTGTAGTATAATGCACCCCAATATGGAGCCTCTGTAGTATAATGCAGCCCCCATATACAGCCTCTGTAGTATAATGCACCCCCCATATACAGCCTCTGTAGTATAATGCACCCCCATTAAAAAAAAAAAAACAATACTCACCTCCCGGCTCCTGTGCTGCTCACTGTTCTCCCTCTCAGCGTCTGACAGCGGCGCCGGCAGGTGATGTCATCGCGCCCGCTGTCAGACGCTGAGAGGGGGATTATGGGAGAGAAGGAGCGCTCGCTCCTTCTCTCTCTATGCGGTCAGCTGTATCGGCTGGATGCCGATACAGCTGACCCTCCGATGACGGGTGGGGTGCCCACTGCTGGCACCGGGCCCCCCCAACCCTGTTCAGGCCCCATAGCTTCGGGCGGCAGAGCAGGAAGATCGATTCTCCCTGCTCTGCCGACAGAATGTAACTGTATCGGCGTGCTGTGCACTCCGATACAGTTACTGTAGCGTAGCTCCGGTAGGGCCCCCTCAGAGCGCGGGGCCCGGGCCCCGCCCCCTCTGCCCCGCGACCTATCCTTTCAAATCAGGGCCCACCACGCAGGGAGCTGGGGCCCCACCGAGGTTTCTCCGGTGTCCCCGGGGGTCTCAGTCCAGAACCCTGCTTGCCATCGCTGATAATACCAGGCCACAGCAGCTCTGCTTATCTTTGCTGTTAACAAAAATAGGGGATCCCCTCAAAAAAAATTGGCGTGGGGTCCCCCCTATTTTTGTTAACCAGCCAGATGAAGCAGACCGCTGAGGCCTGGATTTTCAGGCTGTTAAGGAGCCAAGATCCATGGACCTTGCCAGCCTGATAATACCAGGCCACAGCAGTCTGCATATCTTGGCTGATTAACAAAAATAGGGGATCCCCTCGAAAAAAATTGGCGTGGGTCCCCCCTATTTTTGTTTAAACCAGCCGAAGTGAAGAGCAGACCTGGACTTGCGTAGAGGGCCTTGGGATATTCTCGAGGCTGGGTTTTTCAGATAAGCAATGGAGCTGTCCTAAGAACCATGGACCTTGCCAGCCTGATAATACCAGGCCACAGCAGTCTGCTAGCTTGGCTGATTAACAAAAATAGGGGATCCCTCGAAAAAAAACGGCGTAGGGGTCCCCCTATTTTTGTTAACCAGCCAAGTAAAATGCAGACTGCTGCGGCCTGGTATTAAAAGACTGTCAAGGCCCATGGATTTTGGCCCTCAACAGCCTGATAATACCAGGCTACAGCAGCCCCACATTTGGCGCATCAAAAGATGTGCCAATTGTGGCACTTTACCCGGCTCTTCCCACTGCCCTGTAGCGGTGGCAAGTGGGGTAATAAGGGGTTAATGTCACCGTTGATTGCACGGTGACAATAAGCCCGGTTAATAATGGATAGCGTCAATAAGACACCGATCCATTATTAATCCCAAAGTTTTTAAATGTATAAAAAAAAGACAAAGCAAGAAAAAAGTCTTTTAATGAAATAAAAGAGACAACACAGTTTTCATTTTTTTATTTACTCTCATTCCTGCGACGCCATCGATCTCCTGTAAAAAAAGGAAAAAAACAAACCAACAGTATACCACCTGTCCGACGCAGTCCATAGTAACGACTGTCCCACGACGATCCAGCTCTGCTACATCGCAATGACAGGCAGAGCCTGTCATCGCGACGCAGCACAGCTGATTACCTGCTTCCCCGCGGTGACGTCATCGGACTGACTGCTTTACGGCCGGGATTACCCAGCAGTCACTGCAGTTATCGCGAGAAACTGCATGTGACCGCCGGGGAAAGATGATGGCGGCCATCAAGCAGTCCAGGCCGTGACCGCCGGAGATCTTCTGCCAGGTAAGTGCCGCTGACTCCTGACAGACCCGACCGACGGACACTGACAGTGACAGTGACAATTCCGATTCCGGTATCCGATAAGACGAAATATCGGAACTCGGAATCGAAAGTCCGATACAGCTAATATCGGCCGATACCCGATATTTGCAGTATCGTATCGCTCAACACTAGTAGT
>JARQOD010000005.1:168702608-168802428 GCA_033576555.1 Oophaga sylvatica
AAAACCAGAGGGCAGCAGATCATGTGAAAATATAATATTTGTGTCATTCTCAAAACTTTTGGCCATGACTGTATGTTTATTAATTTCCAGATAAGAGTTTATTTGCAGTATAAAAATATACTCTAAAATCCCCCAGTTTGTAACCAAATTATGCCCCAATCACGTTTGTGTTTTATGTGTTTCATTTTTTTGCATAAAGAACATGTATCCTTTATTGTCTACGGGTATGTTCCCATGTCTGTTTTTTTGAGGACAGATTGCTCATAATAAAATAGAAGCATGTCTGATTTTGTCCTATTTTGATTCAATTGAATTGTTCTATGAAAAAACAAACAGCAGATAGATGCCATCAATGTTGCATCCTAATACTACTTTTTCATGCGCTATGGCTAAGTTCACATGAGTGAACCATAGTGAATAAAAAATTGTCTAAGTTTTATCCAGAAAACTGAGACGATTATTATCAATGTTGTCATTCGCAAGCAAGCTGTGTGCCATGCATGTATCCATTTTCTATTTGAGTGTGACATCCGTGTGTCCATTTTCTATATGCGTGTGACATTAGTGTGTCCTTTTTTTATGCATATGAGATCCGTGTGTCCATTTTTTTATGTCTGTATGGCATCCCTTTTTATACATCAGCATTTTAAAATATACATGATCAAATAAAGTTTCCTAGGTTAATAATGGAAATATATCCATAAAAATAGGATGCTGCATAAGATGATATGTATGAGATCCATTTTTTTTTTTGCGCACCCATACACTTTCTTAGTTGATCACTTAGAAGATTAGACTCCAAATATATCGGCTGACGGCTCTTCTCCTTTCACTTCAAGTGATACCACACACTTATAGTATTAGGCCGGGTCACACTGGCAACAAAATCGTACGACTTCAAAGCGATGAAATATCGCATTACAGTCGTACCAATGTTAATCTATCGAGCAGCTCCCAGCATCAGATTTTTTGTGGTCCGTTTTATACGTGCGAGTGCAATCGCAGCATGCTGCGATTGTCACCGATTGTGGGTCGACAATCGCCAATGCAAGTCTATGGGTGTGATGAAAAATCAGATTACAAACGGACCACACGTGTGACTTGCGAGAAAATCGCACCGGTGTCCTTTAGAAAAGCCGTCAATTCATCCCCGGCTATACTGTAAAATCACACTGACAGGTTTAATAAAGAGTAGAAAGAATAGATATATACACATAGAATACATACAGTATATATATATATATATATATATATATATATATACTGTCATTCGGATGTGAAACGTACTGTCAGATGCGACTAAATCGCATCATCCCCGGATAGTCAGATTGCAGACGGATCTGTTATGATTTGGTAGCTGAGGAGAGCAGGCAAAAAAGGCAATACACCAGAGAGGTTGGAATCTATTGGATTGCAGTACCCTTACTAACCACCACAACTAAATGCAGCCGTGGAGCGTACCTACGTTGGTCCTAGACGCCTCGTCACAGCCTGAGAAGCTAACTTCACCTAAAGATAGAAAGAGGAAAACTATCTGCCCCGGAGCAGATCCCCAAAGAACATAGGAAGCCCCCAAACATGTAATGGCAGTTAGACAAGAAGAAATACAGACACAGACAGAAAATAGTATGAGCAAACGTTGGGGCCCAATCTTCCTAGACAGAAAAGGATAGGAAGGTCACTTACTGCAATCCGAAAAACCCTAAAAAAATACCAACACACTAATTGCAAAAACACCTGAGATCACACGACCTCTACCACCTAAATTAGTTCTCTGGTGTAACAAAACTGAGCCGCAGCCACAGAAAAAAAACTGGAAAAGGCAAAAGAACAAACAACTGGCTGAACTAAACTGAGAGGAGTACAAGCCCCGGAGGGGACCTGTCAGACCCCCACAGAAGTGCAGGACAAAATGCAAAAAGCAAGCACAAAAAACTAAAAGAAGAAAATGTCTTATCTGTTAGCAGAAGATGCAGGCACGAAACAGCAAGCTCCAAAGAGAACCAGGAACAAAAGTTGAGACCAGAACAATTGATCACCGGCAACCCTGATGGGAGGGAACCTCCCTTATATAAGACCAGTCAGTAACACCTGATCGCCAATCTTCACAATCTTCATTGAATAGTTCAGTACTGTTTGTAACCACCAGAGGGAGCTTCTGCTCAGAATTCATTTCTAGCACATTCACAACACGGATCAATGTTCAGGAAACTTTTGTGCGATAATCGTCCCACTAAAATGGTCTGATTTTTTAGACATTGTGTGTGACCCCGGCCTTAAAGACCTCTTCTGGGTGGTGCTTACACATAGCGTAATAGTATATTGCACAGACAAGAAGAAAAGAATTAGAGCACTCACCCTGTCTTTCTTGTTGAATTAATTTAATCCAAGTTAAATGATATCAACATCTCAATTATGTGCATAGTGCGGTGTGCAGGAGACAGGGGAGTGAGCAGGTCAACAAGCCTGACAGATGACGGCCGTTTTGCTCTGTTGTTGTGCTTCCATGGACACGTAGAAGCACAGCAAAAGTGCAAACGGCCGTTGTCCATCAGGCTTGTTCACCTGCTCACTAGTGTTGAGCATTCCGATACTGCAAATATCGGGTATCGGCCGATATTAGCTGTATCGGAATTCCGATTCCGAGTTCCGATATTTTCGTCTTATCGGATACCGGAATCGGGATGTCACTGTCACTGTCAGTGTCCGTCGGTCGGGTCTGTCAGGAGTCAGCGGCACTTACCTGGCAGAAGATCTCCGGCGGTCACGTCCTGGACTGCTTCATGGCCGCCATCCTCTTCTCCCCGGCGGTCACATGCAGTTTCTCGCGATAACTGCAGTGACTGCTGGGTAATCCCGGCCGTAAAGCAGTCAGTCCGATGACGTCACCGCCGGGGAAGCAGGTAATCAGCTGTGCTGCGTTGCAATGACAGGCTCTGCCTGTCATTGCGATGTAGCAGAGTTGGATCGTCGTGGGACAATCGTTACTATGGACTGCGTCGGACAGGTGGTATACTGTTGGTTTGTTTTTTTTCTTTTTTTACAGGAGATCGATGGCGTCGCAGGAATGAGTGTATAATAAAAGAAATGAAAACTGTGTTGTCTCTTTTATTTCATTAAAATACTTTTTTCTTGCTTTGTCTTTTTTTTACACATTTAATAACTTTGGGATTAATAATGGATCGGTGTCTTATTGACACCTCTCCATTATTAACCGGGCTTATTGTCACCGTGCAATCAACGGTGACAATAACCCCTTATTACCCCGCTTGCCACCGCTACAGGGCAAGTGGGAAGAGCCGGGTAAAGTGCCACAATTGGCACATCTTTTGATGCGCCAAATGTGGGGCTGCTGTAGCCTGGTATTATCAGGCTGTTGAGGGCCAAAATCCATGGGCCTTGACAGTCTTTTAATACCAGGCCGCAGCAGTCTGCATTTTACTTGGCTGGTTAACAAAAATAGGGGGGATCCCCACGCCGTTTTTTTTTCGAGGGGATCCCCTATTTTTGTTAACCAGCCAAGCTAAGCAGACTGCTGTGGCCTGGTATTATCAGGCTTGCAAGGTCCATGGATATTGGATCCTTACCAGCCTGAAAAACCAGGCCTCAGCGGTCTGCTTCATCTGGCTGGTTAACAAAAATAGGGGGGACCCCACGCTAATTTTTTTCGAGGGGATCCCCTATTTTTGTTAATCAGCCAAGATATGCAGACTGCTGTGGCCTGGTATTATCAGGCTGGCAAGGTCCATGGATCTTGGCTCCTTAACAGCCTGAAAATCCAGGCCTCAGCGGTCTGCTTCATCTGGCTGGTTAACAAAAATAGGGGGGACCCCACGCCAATTTTTTTCGAGGGGATCCCCTATTTTTGTTAATCAGCCAAGATATGCAGACTGCTGTGGCCTGGTATTATCAGGCTGGCAAGGTCCATGGATCTTGGCTCCTTAACAGCCTGAAAATCCAGGCCTCAGCGGTCTGCTTCATCTGGCTGGTTAACAAAAATAGGGGGGACCCCACGCCATTTTTTTTTCGAAGGGAACCCCTATTTTTGTTAATCAGTTCCCTCTGACGTCACTGATTGTGTCCCTGGCTGACCTGAAGTGAAAGTGGAAAGCAATCAATTAAGCTTTCCACTTAAGGGCCCGTCTCACATAGCGATATCGCTACCGAGATCGCTGCTGAGTCACTAGTTTTGTGACGCAGCAGCGAGCTCACCAGCGATATCGCTGTGTGTGACATTCAGCGACGATCAGCCCCCCTGCCGGGTATCACTGATCGTCGCTGAAATGTCAGGACCTTTGAACGCTGGTTTCCCGCCTGTCACACGCAGCGATGCGTGCCTGTCAGAGGGAAACCAGCGATCAAAAAAAGGTCCTGACATTTCTGCGATGATCAGCGATACCCGGCAGGGGGGCTGATCGTCGCTGAATGTCACACACAGCGATATCGCTGGTGAGCTCGCTGCTGCGTCACAAAACTAGTGACTCAGCAGCGATCTCGGTAGCGATATCGCTATGTGAGACGGGCCCTTAAGCGATGTTACCCGCAGTGTCGCTGTCCCAGATCGCTGCCTGAGCTGCCTGTTTGGCAGCTCAGCAGCGATCATGTAGCGATACACCAGCGATCCTGACAAGTGCATATCGTTGTCGGGATCGCTGGTGTATCGTTATGTGACACCCAGCCTTTACTCTCCTGTCAGGCAGGAGAGGAACTCATTCATTTGGGGTTTACTTTGAGGCTGCAGCATTAGCTGCGGTCCCTGCAGTAAACATTAACCCTTTCTGAAGGATTACACCGTGGGACCTGACTGTGCATGGGATAGGTAAGAATAATTTTGCTTTTTTATTTTATTTTTATTACAGGAAATGGTTTTTGCAGTAAAATAAAAGATGGTCAAAAACATGTGTCTTTATTTCATTAAAATGATTTTTAATTAAAGTGTGTGTGTTTTATTTTTATTTCATGCAATAGGATTAATAATTGATAGTTGTCTAATTGACAGCTCTCAATTATTAACCTGGCTTAAGGTCACCTTTCAATAGCAAGGTGGCTTTAACCCCATATTAACCCATTCGCCACCACTACAGGGCAATGGGAATAGACGGGCAAAGTGCCAGAAAGGGCGAATCTAATTATAGATTTGTCTTTCCTGGGGTGTCTGGGGGCAGATGTTAGTAGCCGGGGGGGGCAAAAATAATGGTCCCTCTCTGGGCTATTATTATCTGCCCCCACTCACTGGCTTTGTCTGTCTGGTTGCGAAAATAGGGCAGGAGCCCACGCATTTTTTTTCAGCAATTTTACACCTCATATATATATATACATGTCATTGAATTTGTGACACATATATATATATATATTTATATTTGTAGTTCATACACTTCTACATAGTATAATAGCCGCTAATTCAATTGCCGGCTTTTGTGAAAATGCAGAACCCGACATGAAATGACACTTGGTGTACATAGGGTTAACCATGTCTTTTCATGTCCTTTGCTATCTAATTTGCACAAACAATTAAATCAGACTATGTGTGCAAAATTTCACACCTCTAGGGGTTAATTAAAGGTGTAAATTCGTAGCAAAAAAGTCCGTTTTTTTTACAACGAATTTACACCTTTAATTAACCCCTAGAGGTGTGAAATTTTGCACACATAGTCTGATTTAATTGTTTGTGCAAATTAGATAGCAAAGGACATGAAAAGAAATGTTTAACCCTATGTACACCAAGTGTCATTTCATGTCGGGTGCTTCTGTCTTTTCACTGAAGCCGGCTTTACCCGGCAATTGAATCAAAGGATATTTTACTATGTAGAAGTGTATAAACTATACATATATGTATAATATATATGTCACAATGACATGTATATATATATATATATATATGTATTCTATGTGTGTATATTTAGTGTTTACAAGGAAAGAATGGGGTTTTTTTAGTTGCGATATTTTGTTCCCATAGACTTACATGGGACTTCCGGTATCGGTATCGGGTATCGCCGATATTTTAGTGATATCGGCGATACCATTCCGATTCCGATACTTTAGCATATCGGAAAGTATCGCTCAACTCTACTGCTCACTCCCCTGTCTTCTGCACACCACACTATGCACTTTATTGAGTTTTTGATGTAATCTAACATGGATTAAAGGAACTCAACAATTTTTGCAATTTGCACTGATTCGGTCTGTGAAAAAAATTAATCTGAACAGCACGATTGAATTAAATTGGTTCTAGTGCTGCCCGAATAATGTCAGCTTTTTCATGGACAGCACTCAGACCAAAAATAAGGTTGTGTGAACTTAGCTCCTAGATAAGACAAATTTGGAAAGGTTGTCCCTTTTTCGGCTTCTGCTTGAAACAAGAAACATTATTGCCATGCTAATGAGAAATAAAAGGATAGTAGAATTAAAATCAGACAAAACACTAAAAAATGGTTCTGTTTTTCTTGTAAGAAAACTCAGAATGAGCACAACATTTTCTGGTCCCAGCATTTGAAGTTTAAATAAATTATTATATCTCCTAGTACAAAATACCTATGAAAGTCTAGAATCACATCATTCTTGGCCCTAACCGGGTTTTCCTACAACTTACCATCTTATAAGGCCTCATTCACACGTCAGTATTTTGCATCAATGTTTGTATGCCAAAACCAGGAGTGGACCTTAAAGATTTTGGAGAAACTCGTGGTTTTGGCACACAAATGCTGATGAAATACTGATCAAAAATACTGATGTGTGACTAAGGCTTTAATAGTTGGTGAGTATCATTGTGATAACATGCAGGGTGGCATCTTCCAGCTTGACTACTAGGGTATCTACATACATACTTGCACATCTTAGTGTTGCCAAACTAAAATCTAGTGTTTACACTTGTATGTATTGTACTTCTTACTCTATTGCTTTTGGTGACTATGGGATTGCCAAGAGACAACTCACATAAAAGCGCTGTAAACTTTTTAGGGAAAACTGTACTTATAGGACTTTCACATCCTAAATAAAGAAAAAATATAGTGAATAATGAAAGGAAATAAAAAGCAGACAAACCCAAATAATCTCCAGTGAACCATATCCAAAGACTTACCCTTCCATGCTATTTATCAAAATAAATGTGACATGATGACAGATTTCATAAATTGTTTACAGTAAAGATGTATATCTTTGTACCGTGTTAGTCAGTAGATAGAAAAATATTTAGAGTTGAGAGTCCTCAGTGGTTGATACCTTTTAATGGCTAACTGAAAAGATGGTAACAAATTGCAAGCTTTCGAGACTACTCAGGTCTCTTCATCAGGCTAAACTAATACAAAATCTGAAGAATCACATATTTATGCACAACACAGTACAGAAAAAATGCAATAGGTAAGACAAGTGACATAAAGCAGAACTGTCATTATGGGAGATAGAGATGAACATAAATATTGGAACAGTTCATAGATAAGGAGTAGTGTTGAGCATTCCGATACTATCGGGTATATCGGGTATCGGCCCGCATTACCCGGCAATTGAATCAGAGGCTATTTTACTATGTAGAAGTGTATGAACTATAAATATATATTATATATATATATATATATATATATATATATATGTCACAATGACATGTATATATATATATATATATATATATATATATATATATATATATATGTATTCTGTGTGTGCATATTTAGTGTTTACAAGGAAAGAAATGTTTTTTTTTAGTTCCGATATTTCTGTCCCATAGACTTGCATTGGATTTCCGGTATCGGAATTGGGTATCGCAGACACTTTTTGGGTATCGGCGATACCCATTCCGATCTGATACTTCTTGATATCGGGAAGTATCGCTCAACTCTAATAAGGAGTGTGAAAGTTTTATTGCCCTCTGATTGGGGTCTGGTAATGTTTTGTGATGTTCTCACAGGGTCTTTGGAGTAAATTTCTTAATTGATGTAAATATGACGTTTTACATCAATTAAGGAATTTACTCCAAAGATCCTATGAGAACATCACAAAACATTACCAGACCCCAATCAGAGGGCAATAAAACTTGCACTCTCTTTATCTATGAACTGTTCCAATATTTATGTTCATCTCTATCTCCCATAATGACTATTCTGCTTCACGTCACTTGTCTTACCTATTGCATTTTTTCTGTGCTGTGTTGTGCATAAATATGTGATTCTTCAGATTTCGTATTAGTTTAGCCTGATGAAGAGACCTGAGTAGTCTAGAAAGCTTGCAATTTGTTACCATCTTTTCAGTTAGCCATTAAGAGGCATCAACCACTGAGGACTCTCAAGTCTAAATATTTTTCATAAGTTTTTTAAACACCTACACAAGAGTTTTTGTTTTTGATTCTTTGGATCATGTGAGGCTTTTTTTTTTTTTTTTTAAATGCAGCAAGCTTTAGCTATAGTATTTTCTGTGTTTTAAATGGGTTTATACTTCATTGAAAAAAATACAAAGAAATGTGTGTTTGAGGCCTAATTCAGATGTCTGTGTTGCACAAATGTATTGTATCTGTTTTTTAATGGATACAGTACGTATCAATTTTAAACTATGGTGCTATTCACATGTCTGCTTTTTTCCCAGATTGTTTGTCCATGCAAAATACACAGAGAAATGTCTGTTTTTTTCAGAGAGCACAAATGAAAAGGGCCAATACAAGTCAATGGGCTCATGAAAAATAAGTACAGCATGCGGATGGTGTGGCGCCCCTGTTGTCTCATTCGCCACAGGGTACTGCACTTCATTCAGAGGTGTGTTACTCTGTTCTCAGGTAAGGAAGGGGTACTGCCAGGACTCACACACTTACATCCAACACCAGACTTCTCAGGTGCCGGGAGGGACTAGATAGAGGGTGTGGGTGGAGGAAGTGGAAAAGGGGAGGAGCTTAGTGAGTGGTTAGAGAGAACACAGACAGCTAGAGAGGGAAGTCTGTGGTGGGGACTGAAGGAGCCAGGAGCTCGTCCCCAGACTACAGAGAGAGAGAGAGACGTGAAGAAAAATGAAGGAGAGAGAGATGCTCCAGTGGAGATGAGGAAGAAGAGGTCTTAGGGGCATGGCCACAGTACCGGCCCAGTACCGAGTACCCCCCGGCCCTGGCGGGCACTCTGCTTATCACTTGTGTAAGTATTTAACATTTCAAAGTATAAGAGAAGCTTTGCAGTTTATTTATTTCTTTATGCATGAGTGGAAAACACTGGTGATGACATTGATAGTAACAATGGACATATATATGACACACTGATGACATGGTACCATTTTTTCATTATGATGCAGAAATTCTATGAATTGGTACCATTAACTATAACCATAAATCTATAGGGGTGGCATTTCATATAAATTCCCAACTAAATCCACAGTGAGATCTGCACTCAAGATGTGAAATTAGCTGTGAAATTACACCTAATTGGCAGCAAATCCATGGCCAAATATTCCATCCCACGTTGCCGTATCCTTAAAGTGTTAACTCCACTTCAAATTTGCAGTAACTTAATTTTGACAAGACAATCTTGACATCATTATACCATATTTTTGGAAGGATCCATAGAATTCAATAAAAATGGATTTTGCAGCAAACATTGCAAGTGAAAACATGTAGTTCAGTCTTTCAGCTAGCTGAATCCCATTAGAGGTGCAGAGTGTCTATAAATCAGACAGGCATGGAAATGTATGCGTTTCCAATACGACATGATTTAGGAAACATTTTCAAGAAATGTAAGTATTAAATTACAGCACATTCTAGTGTGGAAGTGTAGAAACAGTTTTACGTATGGGTTTAAAGGTTTACTAGCCCTAGCATAATATCACACAATGTACTAAACCCTCAGCCATGTACCCTTCCCTGTGTTTAAGTAAGACCCTTGACTTTCTCTGCAACTTGTATTATGATTAATTTATCTGTCATATAATTCCCCACAGAGCCAAAGATTATTCTGTTTGAGCAGAAAGGAGAGAAGTGCTCTTTACTGAAAGCTCAAGTTTTTGAATGATTTGTAAAATCCTTGATTTATGCTTCTATGTGTTATTTTCAATACCCAAATCAATCAATTATTGTAGCACCACATCAAGTTCTAAAATTACTGTAATCCAGCATGTAGAAAACTCAAACAATATAATGGCATTTTCACTTTAGCATTTTCCACTATTTCCTGCTTTTAGTTTATGAAGTAAAAGTGATTTCTTCAAAGTAATTATTTCAGGTTGCATTTTGTCTTATTTCAGGAAGGTGCAATAATATGACATTAGTTACCTAATCCTACGGTCTGCATTATTGTTAAAGGGAATCTGTCAGCACGATTTTTCTTCCTCATCTGAGAGCAGCCTCCCACACAAAATTCTTTATGTACATTGTCTACAGAAAGTTAGCTGCTTATCACAGGAGTGTTGGAGTTGGACTAGCATTCACTTGCTGCACTAGCTGCTGTAGTCTTGTCAATGATGATCACCAGGTCAAAAAACCTTCATTGTAAGTAAACAAAAGCACACACCCTCAAATGTGATTCATTGTTTAAATATGGATTTTAACCCCTACCTTTTCCTGTCCTCAAATTAAATGGCAAACACCTGTTGGCAGATTCCCTTTAATGCCTTAACGACCAGAGGCATTTTTGGTTTTGCATTTTCATTTTCATTTCAACGAAAATGCAAAAACAAAAATACCTCCCGGGGTTAAGGGGTTAAACATTTTTTTTTTAACTTTTGGCATATTCAATAGTAATTTCACCTGCGGCTGTGCTGGGCACATGTCAGCTGTTCAAAACAACTAACATGTGCAGGGAAAGATGTGGGCTCACCGCCAGATCACACATCAAAGGGAGGGAGTCCGACATCAGCGTACTATTAGGCCGGGATCACACATGCGAGGAAATCGTCCGATGCTCGCATGTGAAATCCCAGCTCTGGCGCCGGCACTCGGGAGTGGAGCAAGCAGCTGCATAGAACTACATGCAGCCGTGCACTCCACTCCCGAGTGCCGGCGCCAGAGCTGGGATTTCACATGCGAGCATCGGACGATTTCCTCGCATGTGTGATCCCGGCCTTACACCTGATGTTGGAAAGGGGTTAAAGGGCTTGTCCAGCCAAAATAAACATATGTCCATATACCCTAGTAGGGCATATGGCCATTATAGAATGTGGTCACTTGAGATGATCATGTGTTATGTGGGTGTTTATTCCTATGATTTCCTGTCACATGACATCACTCCCCACTCTGCCATTTACTTCACAGGCTTCATGTAAAATCAAAGCAAGATTCAATCTTCTGTGATTCATTTTTAAATCTGTTCATTACCGTTCCAGGATCTTATCTTTGATTTCATCAATCTACTTTCTGCTCCTCCTTTCTCATCTTGAGTCAAGCTTGAGTCCATTTTTTTATGTTGCTCCTTAAAAAAGGACTTTTCCCCACTTTTTTCTCATTGAACTGGACACAGGATATACCAGTGGCTGCAAAGAGGAATAAACGTTATTTTTTGTTTGCTCATTTAAAAAACTTTGCTTCTCTATTGCAGATATTAGCAATCATAGTATTTGGCACCTAATGAATTAACTTTTTAAAAACTTCAAACTGTGTTATCATAGTTTTCAATGGGGGCACGCACTACTTTCCCATATGATCCTGTGCAATTATAAGAAGGCAACAAGGCTCAAAGGAAAGAACATGCCCCCATCATTGCTAAGACAAAATTTCTCAGTGTGTGAAATGTAACAATGCAGCTCTGATCTCCTGGTCTAACCTCCTGCATGAGTCAGTTTGAGTGGATGGGCAATGGATCTGAGTTTAGCTGTGTCTCATCACAAACACTTCTTTCAGCTTCCTGAAACCTGTTCTAAGCAATGGTGGGGCATGTTCTTCTTTGAGTGTAATTACTGTCTGCTTATGATTGGTAAGCATCAAACAGGGAACAGAATAACATGCACCCAGTGAAAACTCTGTTAACAGCTACTTGGAGTTAAAAAATTAACTCATTAGATGCCAACTACTTTGGTTGTTAATATCCCCGCAACAGAAACAAAATAAATTTTTTTTTTATTTTTTTGAGTTTCATACAGAGAAGTAGTATTTTTTTTCTCACTTGTCTTCCATGTGCAATCAGTGTGCAGTACATATGCAATCCGTTGTTTTACAGTAGAAGCTATTAATCATTTACAAGACCAGTTACAGTTTCCTATGTAAGGCTGTGGTTCCACGGTCCGGAACCACAGCGCTTTGGACTGAGCGGAAATTCCGCTCCGTCTAAGCCCCGCCCCCTTTCTGACGCGCGCTCTTTCCGGAGGTGTTCCGGACACCTCCGGAACACCTCCGGAAAGAACGCAGGGCTACATAGCCCTGTGTTAAATTCTGTTGCGGCGACGCACCGTCGCCGCAACACGCGAGGACATGCTGCGGTCTGAAAAGACGCGCCGCATGTCCGTTTACGCAGGTCTGCCACCTGCGTGTTGTTACGCATAGTGGAGACGGGATTTCTTAAAATCCCCTCCACTATGCTGTAACATCTGGACGCTGCGTGTTTGGCGCTGCGCCAGCGCACAGCGCCAAACACGCAGCGTTTACTGATCGTGGAAACTCACCCTAATACATTTGCAATGTATCTATACAAATTGGATACTGTATGTGGCCCCGTAAGGCATCAGATCTTTTTTTTTTCTCACATTCATAGAGTTAAACGGGTGAGTTTCATCCGATTTTTGGAAGAAAATAGAACCATGCTGCAACTTTTTCATGCACAGATTTGGTCAATGGAAAAATCTGTTTATCTGTACCGCCGCATGTGTAATCCATTTTTTATAGGATAGCACCCGGACCAAAAATAGCTCTTACAATGTGAGTGTCACGATTCCACCTTTAAGATTGTCTGAATGCAGTGAATTACTGCTTGCCATTCAATCTACAGCAGTGGTGTGCTTAGCTGTCAGTGTCTTGAATGACAGTTTAGCCATCTCATCGGAGTGGGGTGTGGCCTGAACTTATTCCATGTGTCTCCTGTTCAGATAATTAACTGGTTGTTTAGTCAGTTCTCAGCCTCAGACTACTGCCAGTTGTAGTTTGTTGCTCAATGGTGTATACTTGCTTTGTTTCACAATGCTCAGTGCTCTGATCTACTGATTCCTAACCTAGGACCAAGTTCTGACCATCCGTTCACCTTGACCCTTTTCTTAATCTGCTAGCTTCCTGATTTTTGACCCCTGGACCATGACCTGACTATTCATTTGTATCACCCCTCTTTCTATGACTTAAGCCCGCGTCTCACATAGCGATACACAAGCGATCCCGACAACGATCAGGATCGCTGGTGTGTCGCTACATGATCGCTGCTGAGCTGCCAAACAGGCAGCTCAGGCAGCGATCAGCACAGCGACACTGCGGGTAACGTCGCTTAGTTACCCGCAGTGTACGTTGGATACCAGCGCCCTGATGCAGGGAGCTGGTAACCAAGGTACACATCGGGTTTCCAGGTGCTGCGCGGTGCCTGGAAACCCGCTGTGTACCTTGGTTACCAGCTCCCTGCATCAGGGCGCTGGTATCCAAGGTAATCATCGGGTTTCCAGGCACAGCCCCACGCCTGGAAACCCGCTGTGTACCTTGGTTACCAGCGGATCGCTGGTCTCTCGTCTGTCACACGCAACGATGCGTGCTGGCCAGCGGGAGACCAGCGATCAAAAAAATGTCCAGGACATTCAACGACGATCAGCAATACCCAGCAGGGGGACTGATCATTGCTGAATGTCACACACAGCGATATCGCAGGGGAGATCGCTGTTGCGTCACAAAACTAGTGACTCAGCAGCGATCTCGCTAGCGAGATCGCTGTGTGAAACGGGGGCTTTAAGCTCCTGGCTTTTGAACTCAGATCTTTTTGATTACCCCAGCTTGCAGCCTGTCTGTGAGTATAGACTAGCATCACAGTGTGTTCATTTCAACATGAACAATTTGGTGAAAAAAGGTTCTCTGTAAAACCAAAACTTTATGGATGCATACATGTATTCTTTTTTCATTCAACTATTTACCACAGATAATGAATATATTCTTTTTATATTTTCTGCTTTTTTTTGTTTTGTTTTATACTTTAATAGACTGGAACATCATTTAGTTAGGCACACCCTCTCCCACTTCTTCTTTTCTGTCATTAAGGGTTTATATCAAGTTCAAAAGTTATTTCCTCTCCACAGGATAGGTGATAACAAGAGATGAGTGAATCTTGTGAAATTTGAATTTTCCAAGTAGCTAAAATATTCCCAAAACACTAGATTTTCAGAGAACAAATTTGCTTCAATCTTAACCCCTTTCTACCATATGACATACTATCTCGTCCATGTGACTTGGGCCTTAAGTCCCAGTGATAGTACGTCAGTCACCTTCGTGAGTGTGGCCAATCGTGGCCGGGTGTCAGCTGTGAAAATCATGGATCAAACATGATCGCAGTGTTCCAGGGGCTGCAGAGGGGCTGACAGCTCCTCTGCTTTTGGATTGGAGACCCCGCGGCACTTTAACCCCTGCCACACTGTGATCAAACATGATAGCAGTGTTCTGGCAGCTGCAGAGAGGCTGACAGCCCCTCTGCTTTTGGATCGCAGACCCCGCGGCATGTCGCGGGGTCCCAATCGCTGCCATGGAGACCCGATGTCATCACAACGACATCGGGGTCTCCAGGCCTGAGGGACTTCCTGTCATCACTGCGCATGACAGGAAGTCTCTCATGTCAGTGCTATAGGAGCTGCAGCGTTGACAGTTTCTATAACATAAAGAGCTGCATGCTATAGAAGCGATCAGCCTGCACAAAATGAGTGTCCCATAGTGGGACAAAGTGTAAAACTAAGAATTAAATAAAAAAAGTTTTTTAAATAATTGTAAAAATAATAAAATAATAAAAAATCAATAATTATTTCAGCAATAAAGAAATATTTTAATAAAAAAATCTAAACAATAAAAGTACACATATTTGGTATCACCGCAGCCACAACGACACTCCCTATAAAACTGTCCCATTAGTTAACCCCTTTAGTGAACACCATAAAAAAAGCAAGGCAGAAAGCAATGCTTTATCATCATACCTCCGAGCAAAAAGTGGAATAACACGAGATCAAAAAAAGGATACAAATAAACATGGTACCGCTGAAAACATAATTTTGTCCCGCAAAAAATAAGCCACCATACAGTGCCATCAGCGAAAAAATAAAGACATAGCTGTCAGAATGAAGTGATGCAAAAATAATTATTTTTTCTATAAAAGAGTTTTTATTGTATAAAAGTGCCAAAACATTAAAAAAGATATAAATGAGTTATCGCTGTAATCGTATTGATCCGAAGAATAAAAGTGCCTTACCAATTTTACCACACGCGGAGCAGTGTTAAAGCCCCCCCAAAAGAAATTCATGAATTGCTGGTTTTTGTTCATTCTGCCTCACAAAAATCGGAATAAAAAGCGATCAAAAAATGTCATGTGCCTGAAAATGGTACCAATAAAAACATCAACTCGTCCCACAAAAAACAAGACCTCACATGACTCTGTGTGCAAAAATATGGAAAAAATATAGCTCTCAAAATATGGTGATGCAAAAACTATGTTTTGCAATAAAAAGCATCTTTAAGTGTGTGACAGTTGCCAAACATAAAAACCCGCTTTAATAACGTTCTATAAATAGTAAATCAAGGATCCTTTGGACTTCGTATTCCAAAGCACCCCCTACCAAAGCCTGAGGAGGAGGGGACTGGACAGGATGAATCGGAGAGCGGTACAATTTGAGAAGGGACGTTATGGAATACATTGGGCAGTTTAAATGATTGAGGGAGCTTCAGACGAAAGGCTACTGGATTAATCACCTCAATAATTTCATACTGACCAATAAACCTGGGACCTAGTTTGGCAGATGGCACTTTGAGCTTAATATTCCTGATAGAAAGCCAAACTTTGTCCCCAATTCCCAGGTCCGGACCCTTGGAGCGCCGTCTATTAGCAGACGAAGCCTGTCTAGTCTGAGCCCCTTTCAAGTTTATGTTGACTTCTGACCAGATAGTTTTTATCTGGTCTATGGTTCTTTCTACCCCAGGGACATCTGACATCCTAGAAGAGAACGAACCAAAACGTGGGTGCAGCCCATGATTACAGTAGAAAGGGGTAGTCTTGATGGACTCCTGGTACTGATTATTCATGGCAAACTCTGCTAGCGGTAGGTGCTCCACCCAATCGGACTGATGCTCAGAGACATAACAACGTAGATTCTGCTCAAGCGCTTGGTTGGTGCGTTCGGTTTGACCATTGGTTTCAGGGTGATAGACAGAGGAAAAGGACAATTCCATTCCAATTCGTTTACACAATGGCCTCCAAAATTTCGAAACAAACTGGGTGCCCCTATCTGACACGATATTCACTGGAATACCATGCAATCGCACAACATGAGTAATGAATAATTTGCTCAGGGTCTCGGAATTAGGTAATCCGGACAGAGGAACAAAATGACACTGCTTGCTGAATCTATCCACCACCACCCAGATACATGTCTTCCCTTCTGAGAGTGGCAGATCAGTAATAAAGTCCATGGAGATATGGGTCCAAGGACTCTCAGGGGCAGGCAGGGACTGGAGCCACCCGGCAGGGAGATTATGGGGAGACTTAGCGCGAGCACAGGTTTCACAGGCCAGAACATAGTCCTTACAGTCCTTTACTACATTTGGCCACCAAAAATTCCTAGTTACAAGTCTGATGGTGTTTCTGATGCCTGGATGCCCTGCAAGGACGGAATCATGTGATTCCTTCAGAACTTGAAGGCGGAATGTGGCCGGAACAAATAGTTTTTGGGGAGGAGTAGTGTTAGGTGCCTGTTCTGGGGATCTACGGATTTCTTCCAGAAGATCCAAGGATACAGCTGAAATAACAATTCCCTTGGCTAGTATTGGAGTCGGTTCAGAGTCCTCGACCTGTGAGGGGCAAAAACTTTGAGAAAGGGCATCAGCCCTTACATTTTTAGTACCCGGTCAAAAGTAATCACAAAATCAAACCTAGAAAAGAAAAAGGCCCACCTTGCCTGTCTAGGATAATAATAATAATAATAATAATAATATATCTTTATTTATATAGCGCCATCATATTCCGCAGCGCTTTACAGTTTAACAGTTTCAAAACACAAGTCATAAGTCACAACGTTAACAATACAGTAATTAAAGCAAAATAAGACGGCCCTGCTCGTGAGAGCTTACAATCTACAATGAGGTGGGGGAGATACAAAATACAGGTGTGTATATACAATGGTGCATTTACAATGATGGTCCAGCCATCTTAAGGGAGTGAGGGATGGATGGAGATAGTGAATGGGCTACACACACACACACACTTACACATAGAATGACTTTGATTAGTGAATGTGATAGGCCGCTCTGAACAGATGTGTTTTGAGGGAGCGCCTGAAACCATGCAAATTGTGGATAGTCCTAATTTCTTGGGGTAGAGCATTCCAGAGGATTGGCGCAGCGCGGGAGAAGTCTTGGAGTCGGGAGTGGGAGTTACGGATTAGTGCAGAGGTTAGTCGAAAGTCGTTTGCAGAGCGCAGCAGTCGGTTAGGCCGATAGATAGAAATGAGGGAGGAGATGTAGGGGGGTGCTGCAGTGTGGAGAGCTTTGTGGGTGAGAACAAGTACTTTGAATTGGATCCTATAATGAATGGGCAGCCAGTGTAAGGACTGGCGAAGAGCGGATGCGTCCGAGTACCGATTAGCCAGATGGATAACCCTGGCTGCTGCATTAAGGATGGACTGGAGAGGGGATAGTCGAGTAATGGGGAGGCCAAGTAATAGAGCGTTACAGTAGTCCAGGCGGGAGTGGATCAATGCTACAGTGAGGGTTTTTGTTGTTTCCATGGTGAGAAAAGGGCGGATTCTAGAGATGTTCTTTAGGTGTAGGCGGCAAGAGCGGGCAAGAGATTGTATATGGGAGGTGAAGGAGAGATTGGTATCAAACATAACACCCAGACAGCGAGCCTGCTGCCGGGGTGTTATTATGGTGCCGCCCACTGAGAGGGAAATGTCAGATTTAGGGAGGTTAGTAGACGGCGGGATTCAGTCTTTTTGCTGACTCCAAGTAGGTCAAGTTCTTGTGGTCAGTAATTACAGTTATCTTATGTTTGGCACCTTCGAGGAAGTGGCGCCATTCCTCAAAGGCCCATTTGATTGTCAACAATTCCCGATTACTTATATCATAATTCCTCTCAGTGGAAGAGAATTTTCGGGAAAAGAAGGCACACGGACGAAGTTGAGTGAGGGATGCAGTGCCTTGCGATAGCACTGCTCCGACTCCAACTTCAGAGGCATCTACCTCTACAATAAAGGGGCGGTCCAGATCAGGCTGAACCAATATCGGGTTAGAGGAAAAACATTTCTTTAAGGCAGAAAATGCATGAAGTGCTTCAGGCTTCCAGTTAACCACATCCGCCCCTATCCGAGTCAAATCAGTGAGTGGCTTGGCTATCTCGGAGAATCCTTAAATAAATTTACGATAGTAGTTAGCAAAACCAAAAATCGCTGCAGTGCCTTTAGAGACTAGGGTTGTACCCATTCCTTAATGGGTTGAATTTTAGAAGGATCCATGCGAAACCCTATAGCCAACAAAATATACCCCAGAAACTGTATCTTCTGTGTTATGAGGACACATTTCTCTAGTTTGGTGAATAAAGAATGCTCTCTGAGTCTCTGGAGGACAGAGCAGACGTGTTGGACGTGCGTCACAATGTCAGAAGAGTAAATCAGGATGTCGTCCAAATAAACGACCACATAAACACCACTAATATCTCTGAAAATCTCGTTCACAAAATTCTGAAACACTGCCGGTGCAGTACTGAGCCCGAACGGCTTTACGAGATACTCAAAGTGGCTGAGGGGTGTGTTAAACGCAGTCTTCCACTCATCTCCCTTTCTTATACGGACAAGATTATATGCTCCTCGGAGGTCAAGTTTAGTAAACCAACGGGCTCCCAACAGCTGATTATAAAGATCAGGAATGAGTGCAAGCGAATACTGGTTTTTCACAGTGATTGTGTTTAACTCACGGTAATCAATGCAAGGTCTGAGACCACCATCTTTCTTTTCCACAAAAAAGAACCCGGTCCCCACTGGCAAGGTGGATGGTGTAATAAACCCTTTTTGCAAACTGTCTGTTATGTAGTCTTTCATGGCCTGACGTTCTGGACCACAGAGGTTAAATATTCTCCCCTTAGGGAGGCGAGAATCCGGTACTAAGTCTATGGGGCAATCGTACTTTCTATGATTCCAATACAGAAAATACATCCTCATAATCTCTGAATGCATAGGGTACAAAGGGGGAGGTGTGATTTTAACTTGGTTCACTGATAGCGATATACAATTATCCTGACACTCTGGGCTTCAGCGTACGATATCACCCAAGTGCCAGTCAATGACTGGATTATGTTTGCGTAATCATGGCATACCCAGAATAACAGCGGATGATATATTATGAATAACAAAAAAATGACACATGTTCAGCATGTAACGATCCCACTGATATTTCCTCAGTGACAAACTCCACTCCATTCTGTACGATAGGAGTGCCATTAATAGCAGTGGTTTTAATGGGCGCATTAAGCCTTAGCAGTGGTACCCCAAAATTTCTCGCTACCAGGAAATCTATGAAATTGCCTTCTGAGCCACTATCCACATAATCCTCCACACACACAGATTTCTTCAGGTAAGATGCCATGGACTTCCATAGCCCCCACCCTGGATCTGCCCCCATCACCCCTCCCTATGCCATGGACTTCCATAGCCCCCACCCTGGATCTGCCCCTACTCAACATCCCTATCCCCCTTTGGTACACTTGCTTTGGCAAAACTAATGTGTATTTAGTCCTGCCAATAAAGCTTCTTTGAATTTGAATTTGAATTTGAATTTGACAAAGAAGTAGGTAAAAGGACTTTGGCCGCATCAGCGGGCAATATCTGGGCACCTGGGCAGGCATGGCCTGCGCTACCCAGGTGCTGACGTCCAGGAAGTGAAAGCTTCTGACATCCATTGTTTTCCCAGAGGTCTCCAGATTGTGGCTTGTGCATCATGTTAGTAGGAGATGATGGGAGTGATCCTCCACAGGACTGAGCAATGAAGCAGGACACAGGTGTTTTAGCAACAAAATCAGCTCAGAAAAGGAGAGGACGGAAAACAAAAATTCAGAGAAAGGGTTAGGAAATGCTTTTATATATATCCTGAATATATATAAAACGTTATTTTTAAGGCCAGATATAATGTGGCGTCCGCCCACTGCAGGTCTGAACTGCAGGTAAGACAGCACCCCGAGATACCCTGAGACCCTTTACCCCTATACAGGGATCTGGAATTATAGCGAAGCCCAGGGGGTAGCTTCCTATGAGAGCAGTGGACCGGAGTAGGAAGGATGCTAGGACGGGAATAAAAAGCGAGACCAAATGCGTAATCAGAAGTCCAAGGGTCAAAACCAGGAGGGGAGCAAAAGTACAAAATCGGCAGGCAGTAGAAGGGTCCGAAATTCAGGCTAAAGTTCAAGTCAAAACCAGGCGGACAGCAGAGCTACAAAATCGGCAGGCAGTAGAACTGTCAGAAATCCAGGCAAAGGTCAGAAATACAATAGCAAAACAAACTAGCACACTGGGGAAACCAAGACTATATCTGGAGGCCTACACGCCAGGCTCCAAGACATTTGAAGGGCATGGCTACCTCTCACAGGCTCACAGTCTGATTACCTCATCTGGACTGCCCCAGAACCAGGCCATATGGTGTTGCATGACTGACACCAACCACTTCACCTCTGACAGAAGAGCGAAGCCTACGCCCACCAGACGCCAGCGCAGAGACCTCTTCTCTGTCGCCAACATTACCCACAGGCGAAACATGGCGATGCGCAGCAACAGAGGCTGGCATCAAAGGAGTGGAACCATATGAGGATACCGCACTCCTATCACCGGCACCACCAGCCAAAGGAGTCCGGCGCCTCTCAGCGGCTGAGGCAGGAACACCAGCCACTGAATCCAACGGCGACGTGACACTTCCCATCCGAGCTCTGCCTTGCGTCCAAACAGTGGTTGCCCCTACAAATGGGTTATAGACGTACTCAGGACCAATTGGACAACTTTGACTAAAAGTTGATCTTTGTGGAAAACATATGATTTTTTTTTTCACGGCTCTACGTTATAAACTTGTGTGAAGCACTTGGGGGTTCAAAATGCTCACCACACATCTAGATACGTTCCTTAGGGGGTCTAGTTTACAAAATGGTGTCACTTGTGGGGGTTTTCCACTGTATAGGCACATCAGTGGCTCTCCAAATGCGATATGGCGTCCAATCTCAATTCCAGCCAATTTTAGTTTGAAAAAGTCAAACGGCGCTCTTTCCCTTCCAAGCCCTGCCATGCGCCCAAACAGTGGTTTTCTACCACATATGGAGTATTGGCGTACTCAGGAGAAATTGCACAACTTTTGCTGTCAGTTTTCTCCTTTTAGCCTTGTGAAATTAAAGAAATTGTTTGTAAAAGATCATTTTGTGACTAAAAAGTTAACTGTTCGTTTTTTTTCTTCCACATTCCAAAAATTCCTGTGAAGCACCTCAAGGGTTAATAAACTTTTTAATGTGGTTTTAAGTACTTTGAGGGGTGCAATTTTAGAATGATATCACTGTTGGGTATTTTCTGCCATGTAGACCCCTCAAAGTGACTTCAAGTCAAGTGGTCCCTAAAATAATGGTTTTGTAAATTTTGTTGTAAAAATGAGAACTTGCTGGTCAACTTTTAACCCTTATAACTTTCTAACAAAAAAAATATTGTTTCCATAATTGTGCTGATGTAAAGTAGACATGTGGGAAATGTTATTTATTAACTATTTTGTTTGACAGATTTCTCTCTTTTAAGGGTATAAAAATTAAAGGTTTGAAAATTGCTAAATTTTCACCATTTTCCATTTTTTTCATAAATAAATGCAAGTTATATTGAAAAAATTTTACCACTACCATGAAGTACAATATGTCACAGAAAACAGTATCAGAATCGCCAAGATCCGTTGAATCGTTCCAGAGTTATAACCTCATAAAGGGAAAGTGGTCAGAATTGTAAAAATTGGCCCGATCATTAACATGCAAACAACCTTCGGGAGTAAAGGGGTTGATGCTGTAAAACTTTAAAACTTGTAATTGCTTGGAAAATACACATTAGACAGAGGAGAGAGAGAACCCCACTACAGCACAGAGAGATATACCCAATGACTCTGGGGATTTGGTATAGGCTCTTTCTTCGTACAAACTGTACTCCAAAGGGAATCGCTGATCTGTGATGGCTCAGGTACTGACCACCTTGATTCAAGATTCAAGATTCAAAGAAGCTTTATTGGCAGGACTAAATACACATTAGTTTTGCCAAAGCAAGTGTACAAAAGGGAATAGGGATAGGGATGTTGGGTAGGGGCAGATCTAGGGTGGGGCTATGGAAGTCCATGGCATATGGAGGGGAGATGGGGGATGGGGCAGATCCAGGTTGGGGCTATAGAAGTCCATGGCATAGGGAGGGGTGATGTGGGATGGGTGCAGATCCAGGGTGGCGGCTATAGAAGTCCATGGCATATCATAGTTCTCTTTCTTACAGTCTATGACATTCGCTCACATACCGCGCTGCTATCTCCGCTGCTCTCTCTTCTTCCTCCAGCAGGATATATGTTTTCTCTTCCTCCTTCATGGTGATGAAATCCGGGAAGAGATGTGAGAGTCTCCTGAAGTGCGTGTCCCTCACTGCGGAGTATTTGGAGCAGTGTAGCAGGAAGTGGGTTTTGTCCTCTATGGCCTCCTGGTCACAGTGTTGGCATAGTCTTTCCTCCCTGGGCTTGTAGCTCTGCCTGTTTTGGCCAGATTCGATAGCCAGACTGTGGGCACTGAGTCTATACAGGCTCAGGATCTTGCGGTCTCTGGGGTCCGGGAGTTTCTCCAGGTATGGGGCCAGTCTGTAGTCTCTCTGTAGACTCCGGTACATGGTCAGTTTCTGTGAGCTGATGATGACGTTCTTTCCAGTCACTGACATACCTCTCCGGGCCTTCGTCTGCCATCTTCCTGATTTCGGCTTTTGTCAGGTTGTTGTGATTGGTGTTCTGGTCAGGTTGGGTTTGGGTGGGCTGTTCCGAGTGTCCTGGTTTTTCTGTTTCACCTACATGTGTCAGGGCTTTATGGTGATGGGAGCTTGGATTGCTCCTATGTAGGTGAGCCTGGATTGACAGTGCCCTCTTTAGAACCGTTAGGTGTAGAGGGAATCTGCCCAGCTCGGCCCGGCAAGCACTGTTGGATGTGCTCCGATGGACTTGGAGAAGGAGCTTGCAGAATTCCAGGTGGAATATTTTTGTTGGGCTGGAATCCCACCTTGACCAGTCTGGGTAGGTGTGAGGACCCCAGACTTCACTGCCATATAGGAGGATTGGGGCGATGATAGAGTCGAAGATTTTTAACCAGACCCTCACTGGTGGCTTCAGATTGTAGAGTTTCTTTCGGATGCCGTAGAAGGTTTTACAGGCCTGGTCTTTCAAGGTCTCTATGGCTTGTTTGAAGCTCCCTGACCGGTGAATCTCTAGGCCCAGGTAGGTATATTTGTCTGTTCCTGTAAGGGCGAAGTTGTTGAGGACAAATGAAGAGTGGGGTCTGATTTTCTCCTTCTCCTCTGGAACACCATGATGTTGGTTTTCTTTAGGTTGACCGGTAGTGCAGATGAAGCTAAATTTCTCTAAGATTTTCAGGTTGTCTTGGATGCCTTTCTCGGTTGGTGACAGAAGCAGCAGATCATCTGCATACAGCAGGAATTTCACCTGGGCGTCGTGGAGGGTGGGACCTGGTGCTGTGGAAGATTCCAGAGCGGTAGCCAGCTCGTTGATGTAAATGTTGAAGAGCGTTGGGCTTAGGCTGCAGCCTTGTCTGACTCCACGGCTCTGCTGGAAATAAGCCGTTCTTTTACCGTTCACACTCACACTGCAGAGGTTCTCGGTGTAGGAGCTTTTGATAACATCGTAGGTCTTTCCTCCTATTCCGCTCTCCAGCAGTTTCAGGAATAAGCCCGGGTGCCACACCGATCAAAGGCCTTTTTAAAGTCCACAAAACAGGCGTATATCTTCCCGTTCTTTGTATTGTGGACGTGTCTCTGAATGAGGCTGTGCAGGGTATAGATGTGGTCAGTGGTGCGGTGGTTTCGCATGAACCCTGCTTGGCTCTTGCTGAGGACGTTATGTTCGGTGAGGAAACTGAGGATCCTCTTGTTCAGGATGCTGTTGAACAGTTTCCCCAGGTTGCTGCTGACTCATATGCCTCTGTAGTTGGCTGGGTCACACCTGTCCCCATTCTTGTGGATGGGTGTGAAGAGGCCTTGGTTCCAGGTACGAGGGAAGAAGCGGGCACTTAGCACAATATTGAAGAGTTTAACCATTGCAGCCTGTATTTCTGGTGGGCTGTACTTCAGCATTTCTGGTAGGATTCCATCCAGGCCACCGGCTTTTCTACATCTTATGGAAGAGATTCTCTCTGCTACGTCCGATAATGTAATAGCTGTATCCACGGGGTTTTGGAAATTTTTTACTTTTTCCTCCATTGCTTTTAATTTTGCCATTATGCTTTCCTGTTCTTGGCTTAGTTCTTCCTTTGGGATGTCTTTATTGAGGTATCTGAAGTACTGGAGCCAGATGTTGCCATTTTGGATATGGATGTTGTTTTTCTTGTTTTTTGTGCCCATGTGGTTCCATAGTTCCCAGAAGGAATTGTCTTGAAGAGCATCTTGGAGTTGGTTAAGCTTGGTAGAGATGTAACTCTGCTTCTTCCTCCTGAGGATGGTTTTGTACTGCCTTTGTATGGTTTCATAGGCTTCCTCAGACCCAGGTGGTTGGGGTCTCTGTGTTTCTTGTTTGAGGCTGTTCTCAGGGTCTTCCATACAGCTTTACATTCTCTGTCAAACCAACCATTGATCTGTTTTTCTTTTGGTCTCTTGTAGTCGACTTTTTTAAGGTTGGACAGTCTGGCCATTGCATAGAATATATTGTTGAGGTCTTTTGTAGCTTGACTCACTCCCTTTGGGTTAGGCTGGTACTCGTAGTTGTAGAAGTGGTGGAGCATGTATTTCAGGTCTGCTGAGAGCCTCTTTATACTTTAATGCCGACGTTTTGGACCATTTATAGGATGGAGGCCTGTTGAAGAGGCCGCTATGCTGTGGCTTTTGAGTGGGTGGTTTCTCTGTAGATTTCAAGTACAGTAGAAGTTGGCTGTGGTCTGACAGGTGCGTTTGTGGGGTGACTATGAAGGCGTTGATATTGCCAGGTTCATATCTGTAATGGCATAATCTACTACACTCCTCCCTACATGGGAGTTTAGTGTACACCTCCCCAAAGAATCTCCTTTGGTACGTCCATTAAGAATATGAAGTCCTAAACTTCTACATACTTTCAGGAGTTTTTTACCACTTTTGTTGACGTACTTTCATAGCTGTTTCTCTCTGTGTGTACTGAGTAGTGTTGAGCGATACGATACTGCAAATATCGGATATCGGCCGATATTAGCTGTATCGGCCTTTCGATTCCGAATACCGATATTTTCGTCATATCGGATACCGGAATCGGATTTGTCACTGTCACTGTCAGTGTCCGTCGGTCGGGTCTGTCAGGAGTCAGCGGCACTTACCCGGCAGAAGATCTCCGGCGGTCACGTCATGGACTGCTTGATGGCCGCCATTATCTTTTCCCTGGCGGTCACATGCAGTTTTTCGCAATAACTGCAGTGACTGCTGGGTAATCCCGGCCGTAAAGCAGTCAGTCCGATGACGTCACCGCCGGGGAAGCAGGTAATCAGCTGTGCTGCGCCGGGATGACAGGCTCTGCCTGTCATTCTGATGTAGCAGAGCTGGATCGTCGTGGGACACTCGTTACTATGGACTGCGTCGGACAGGTGGTATACTGCTGTTTTTTTTTTCATTTTTTTACAGGAGATCGATGGCGTCGCAGGATGAGACTGTAATAAAAGTAATGAAAACTGTTGTTTTTTTTTATTAAATTAAAAAACTTTTATATGAACATTCACCCGTCCGGGTACATCAACAATTTAACTATTTACATACAGGGACCCTGTCCGGGTTATTTATAATTCTTTGGCAGGGGTGTTCCAGGTACCACCTGGTACTCTTCTGATGCTTGCCAAACATCCGAGACACCAAGGACCACCAGGACCTGATGACGTCGTGTGGCCTGTACAGTCAAGTCGTGACCCGCTATCTGTGTCTGTGTGGCCACCTCTTTCATCTCCCTCCGGGTCTGGAGCCCTATGTCACGGACTGAACGAACCCCAGGGGGCCTAACAGGCGCCGAGTACGGGCCAGCTATAGTTATCATGTCCATAGCTGGGGCTGCTGAGGAGACCACTGAAGGAGGCTGGGGAGATTTACGGCGTGGGGTGGGCACTTGTGCAGAGGCCTGGATGTGGGAGGCTGAAGGCTCCGAGGGTCTCACAGGTTCCTGACACTCTGGGGAGTAGGGGTCGCACCTGGTAACATTTAGGGCGTACCATCCATTGTAACCCCAGTGTCGGGTGTAAGTCACCAAGTCTCCTGGCAACAGGTCCCTCCCCGGGTGTCCTTCTGGGAGGTGAGTCTCCACGTCCCGCCGGGTCACAAAGACTTCTAAATAAAGTCCAGGCTCCTGGATGAAGCCCCAACCACCTTTCAATGTAAAGCTCCGTACTGCACCCTTATGCCGCGGCTCCCTCAGGGTTCCTTTATCTTTTCTCATCCGGTCCTTATCTGTCCGGTCCTTCTCCAGGTTACGTTGCCGAAGTTTTTGGGATTCTCGCTGCTCCCTTTGTCGCTCTGCTTCCCGCTCCCAACGTCTCCACTCTTCCTCCTGACGCCGGTTGAAATTCTCCTCCAGCATCTCCATGTCTCCACCATCAAATGCCAGCTTACGATGTCCGGTTTGCGGCAGCTCTCCTGGCGCCCCCAGTCCTGGTGGCGCTCACCTGCGGAGGAAGCAGCCGGCTCTGGAACAGATGACAGTCGGGGCTCCGGTACAGACAGGTACACCTCTGGTGCCTGCGCGGCCTCCTCCATGAGGACGGGTGTCGCTTCTTCTGTCTCAGCGATGGGGGCAGACATCGGGATCTGGGGTGCTGCCGATGCAGAGTTTTTTGCAGGAACGGGTGCCTCCACTGCGACAACGTCAACCGGATCACATTGCAAGGGCTGCGATGCCCGCACGGACTCCTCTACTAGAACGGGTGCCTCACCTTCCGGTACAGACACTTCAGGTAAGAGGGATTGGCGCCGCTCCAAGTTTAGTTTTAGGGCACGCCAGCTGGCTTCCATCCTGGCGACCTCCTCCCGGTGCCGAGCCAGGCCTCTTAGGGTATCCTCCGCTTCTTGCAGCGTAGGAGGGTTTCCAGGCCGGGTGCCCAACGGTGGTTCCGTGGCGATCGGGTCGCTTCCGTGGGGGGAGAGCTCTGACTGCTCCATCCCTTCACACTTCTGCTCGTGTCCATTAGCCATCTCTGCCAAGTCACATGTGTCATTAGCATCTGGAGAGGGCCCCTCTTTTGTAGTGAGGCGGGACCTTCGTGTTAGTTTCCGCACACTGAGGAGGATGAGGAGGCGGAACTCAAGAGCTGTGGGGCACGATCTTACATTGCAGTACCATTTAGAGTGGTCTACCATCGTTTTCACGTCACTGAGTGAGTGTACACCCACAAAGAGCACGCCCTTCTTCTTCACCAGTGCCTCGTCGTGACGCAGATATGGCGGAAAAATGGCAAATACATTCTCTGATGATTTTAGCAATTCTCAAGCACAAAACCAGTTCAATTCAGGCACACAGGACTCGCTTATAGCGAGCTACAGAATCCTGTTCTTGACGCCCAAGAACAGTCGCACAGAGCCAGAGGTTTTGGGGGTACTCGGCACCGAGCCCGTCGACTTCTATGGGGTATGTCACGGCTTTACCCGGCAATTGAATCAGAGTCTATTTTACTATGTAGAAGTGTATAAACTATAAATATATGTATATACAGGTCCTTCTCAAAAAATTAGCATATAGTGCTAAATTTCATTATTTTCCATAATGTAATGATTAAAATTAAACTTTCATATATTTTAGATTCATTACACACCAACTGAAATTTTTCAGGTCTTTTATTGTTTTAATACTGATGATTTTGGCATACAGCTCATGAAAACCCAAAAATCCTGTCTCAAAAAATTAGCATATTTCATCCGTCCAATAAATAAAAGTGTTTAAAACAAAATAAAAAAAAACCCCATCAAATAATAATGTTCAGTTATGCACTCAATACTTGGTCGGGAATCCTTTTGCAGAAATGACTGCTTCAATGCGGCGTGGCATGGAGGCAATCAGCCTGTGGCACTGCTGAGGTGTTATGGAGGCCCAGGATGCTTCGATAGCGGCCTTAAGCTCATCCAGAGTGTTGGGTCTTGCGTCTCTCAACTTTCTCTTCACAATATCCCACAGATTCTCTATGGGGTTCAGGTCAGGAGAGTTGGCAGGCCAATTGAGCACAGTAATACCATGGTCAGTAAACCATTTACCAGTGGTTTTGGCACTGTGAGCAGGTGCCAGGTCGTGCTGAAAAATGAAATCTTCATCTCCATAAAGCATTTCAGCCGATGGAAGCATGAAGTGCTCCAAAATCTCCTGATAGCTAGCTGCATTGACCCTGCCCTTGATGAAACACAGTTGACCAACACCAGCAGCTGACATGGCACCCCACACCATCACTGACTGTGGGTACTTGACACTGGACTTCAGGCATTTTGGCATTTCCTTCTCCCCAGTCTTCCTCCAGACTCTGGCACCTTGATTTCCGAATGACATGCAAAATTTGCTTTCATCAGAAAAAAGTACTTGGGACCACTTAGCAACAGTCCAGTGCTGCTTCTCTGTAGCCCAGTGCTGCTTCTCTGTTTCTGGTTCAAAAGTGGCTTTACCTGGGGAATGCGGCACCTGTAGCCCATTTCCTGCACACGCCTGTGCACGGTGGCTCTGGATGTTTCTACTCCAGACTCAGTCCACTGCTTCCGCAGGTCCCCCAAGGTCTGGAATCGGTCCTTCTCCACAATCTTCCTCAGAGTCCGGTCACCTTTTCTCGTTGTACAGCGTTTTCTGCCACATTGTTTCCTTCCAACAGACTTCCCATTGAGGTGCCTTGATACAGCACTCTGGGAACAGCCTAATTGTTCAGAAATTTCTTTCTGGGTCTTACCCTCTTGCTTGAGGGTGTCAATGATGGCCTTCTGGACATCAGTCAGGTCGGCAGTCTTACCCATGATGGCGGTTTTGAGTAATGAACCAGGCAGGGAGTTTTTAAAAGCCTCAGGAATCTTTTGCATGTGTTTAGAGTTAATTAGTTGATTCAGAAGATTAGGGTAATAGCTCGTTTAGAGAACCTTTTCTTGATATGCTAATTTTTTGTGACAGGATTTTTGGGTTTTCATGAGCTGTATGCCAAAATCATCAGTATTAAAACAATAAAAGACCTGACAAATTTCAGTTGGTGTGTAATGAATCTAAAATATATGAAAGTTTAATTTTAATCATTACATTATGGAAAATAATGAAATTTAGCACTATATGCTAATTTTTTGAGAAGGACCTGTATATATGTCACAATGACATGTATATAATATATATATGTATTCTATGTGTGTATATTTTGTGTTTACAACGAAAGAAAGGGTTTTTTTTTGTTGCGATTTTTTGTTCCCATAGACTTACATTGGACTTCCGGTATCGGAATCGGATATCGTCGATATTTAGTGATATCGGCGATACCATTTCGATACGATATTTTTAGATATCGAGCAGTATCGCTCAATACTAGTACTGAGTCTTGGATATCATTCTCTGCTCCAAATATGTAGATGTTCCCATCCGTGGTCAGGAAATCGTTTTCTCCCTGTTCTTGCATTGAGGTCCCCAAAGATGAGAACATTGCCCAGGGCCTGATAGTGGGCGGCTTCTCTTTGTAAGATCTTGAAGCTCTCTGGATTGAAGTAGGGGCTCTGGCGGTGGTATATAGGTGGTGCAGAGGTGGACATCAGACTGAGAGGTGAGGATGGAGCTGCTGATCCTGATCCATATGTGGCTGCCTCCTCTCTTAACCGGTTTGATGTATTGGTGGAGCTCATCTTTATACCAGATCAGTATTCCTCCTGAGCTCTGGCCCTGTTTGATGTTTTTATTTTTCAGGGCAGGGACAGAGATTTCCCTGTATCCGATGGGCACCAGGGATTCGTTTTCTGCTCTGGTCCATGTTTCCAGGAGGATCTGGATGTCTATATTTTTCAGTCTTTGTATAAAGTCAGGGTCATTTGTTTTACATCCAAAGGTCGAGGTGTTGAGACCCTGAATATTCCAGCTGCTGATTGTAAGTGAAGTCATTTTTTCTATATATCTTGTGTGTATATACTTTGTAATGAGTATGGCTGTGTAGGACAAACTGGATTTCTGAATGTTTTGTAGGTGTGCTTGGTTCCATCCAGTCACATTAGTTTCCTGCATAGTGCGCTGAGCAGGGTCTTTACCTCATCCATATCTCTGCTCTGCGTGTATCTGTGTGGGGTCGGTGGACCCCTCCATGGAGGTCTCCTCCTCTGATGGTCTGGTTTTGGGTGAAGAGCTTTGTTTCCAGCTTCTGGAGATAGGATTGGGGTTTTCTGTCTTTTTATTGTTAGGGGTCTTTCGGTGTGATGTTGGTCACTGTTGAATCCAGGCCTGGGTCTTCTGTTTAGTACAATGTCTTTCAGCTCTTTGGCCAGGAGGCTGATCCCTTGTTTGTTAAGGTGCTTATTATCATATAGGTGATGGTGTTTTATGGAAAGGTGTTGTACCAGGGTCACATTTGGGACAGTCTTGACCCTTTCTGTCAGTTCCATATTGATGCTTTGGGTGGTTTACCTGGATATGTCCTTTGTTGGGAGCAGAGATGACAGAATGATTTTGCTCTCTGGGAATTTTAGTTTTGCCTTCTTTGCTAGTTGGGCCAGTTGTCCTGCGATCTGCTGGTGCTGGTCTGGCAGATTGTTTGTACAGTCATGGCCAAAAGTTTTGAGAATGACACAAATATTTTATTTTCACATGATCTGCTGCCCTCTGGTTTTTATGTGTGTTTGACAGATGTTTTTATCACAGATAGAAATATAATAATTGCAAACATATGAGTAACAAAAGCTTATAATGACAGTTAGAATGAGTTAATGCAGCAAGTCAATATTTGCAGTGTTGACCCTTCTTCTTCAGGACCTCTGCAATTCTCCCTGGCATGCTCTCAATCAACTTCTGGACCAAATCCTGACTGATAGCAGTCCATTCTTGCACAATCAATGCTTTCATTTTGTCAGAATTTTTAGATTTTTGTTTGTCCACCCGTCTCTTGATGATTGACCACAAGTTCTCAATGGGATTAAGATCTGGGGAGTTTCCAGGCCATGGACCCAAAATCTCTATGTTTTGTTCCCTGAGCCATTTAGTTATCACCTTTGCTTTATGGCAAGGTGCTCCATCATTCTGGAAAAGGCATTGTTGATCACCAAACTGCTCTTGGAGGGTTGGGAGAAGTTGCTCTTGGAGGACATTCTGGTACCATTCTTTATTCATGGCTGTGTTTTTAGGCAAGACTGTGAGAGAGCCAATTCCCTTGGCTGAGAAGCAACCCCACACATGAATGGTTTCAGGATGCTTAACAGTTGGCATGAGACAAGACTGGTGGTAGCGCTCACCTTGTCTTCTTCGAATTAGACATTTTCCTGATGTCCCAAAAAATCGAAAAGGGGATTCATCAGAGAAAATAACTTTACCCCAGTCCTCAGCAGTCCACTGCCTGTACCTTTTGCAGAATATCAGTCTGTCCATGATGTTTTTTCTGGAGAGAAGTGACTTCTTTGCTGCCCTCCTTGAGACCAGGCCTTGGTCCAAGAGTCTCCGCCTCACAGTGCGTGCAGATGCACTCACATCTGCCTGCTGCCATTCCTGAGCAAGCTCTGCACTGCTGGTAGCCCGATCCTGCAGCTGAAACACTTTTAAGAGACGGTCCTGGTGCTTGCTGGTCTTTCTTGGGCGTCCTGAAGCCTTTTTGGCAACAATGGAACCTCTCTCCTTGAAATTCTTGATGATGCGATAGATTGTTGACTGAGGTGCAATCTTTCTAGCTGCGATACTCTTCCCTGTTAGGCCATTTTTGTGCATTGCAATGATGACTGCACGTGTTTCTTTAGAGATAACCATGGTTAACAGAAGAGAAACAATGATGCCAAGCACCAGCCTCCTTTTAAAGTGTCCAGTGGTGTCATTCTTACTTAATCATGACAGATTGATCTCCAGCCATGTCCTCATCAACACCCACACCTGTGTTAATGGAGCAATCACTGAAAAGAGTTTAGCTGGTCCTTTTAAGGCAGGGCTGTAATGATGTTGAAATGTGTTTTGGGGATAAAGTTCATTTTCTAGCCAAATATTGACTTTGCAAGTAATTGCTGTTAAGCTGATCACTCTTTATAACATTCTGGAGTATATGCAAATTGCCGTTAGAAAAAGTGAAGCAGTGGACTTTGTAAAAATTAATATTTGTGTCATTCTCAAAACTTTTGGCCATGACTGTACCTGTGTGTATGATAATATGGTTTGGGTTGGTAAACCGTGGATTATTGATGACCTCGGTCGCCTGTTCAATAGTTGCACAGTGAATTTTTCTGACCCGTTTTCCTGGGAATAACCGTTGTGCATTTAGGTACTTCCCATTTGAGTCCATTATTAGGACGATATCAGGACTTTGTGAAGTCTGGGGTGGGTTAAGTGGCTGCTGATGGGGGTCGGTGAGGCTGGTTTTGCTGGTGGGTGGTTCTCTTCTCGCTGGTTCACTTTTCTTGGTTTCACGATTGTTCATGTTGATGGTTATTGTTGGGTTGTTATTTGGCGTCTCCACATTCTGGTCAGTGGAGGCCATGTTGTCTGCTCTCTGGCTTGTTTCCATTGCCCCCTGCTGGGTAAGATGTTGAGGAGTCTGTGTTTTTAGTTCTGTGATCTCCTTTCTGAGTCTTTCATTGTCATTTTGTAATTCACTCATTTCCTCTCTTATTTTCTGTAGGGCTGATTTGTACTCACATTTCAGTTTATTGATCTCATTTGTTACTTGGTCATTTGCATTTCTATGTGAGTTTCTTTGAAGCACTTCCCTAATTTGAACCAAGTCTCTTTCTAATTGAGATAGACAATCTCTGATGGTCTCGGGGGAGAGGTGTGAAGTGTTGGGGTTGAGGAGCTGTGCCTGGAGGTCTCTGTAGAGATGTGAGCATTAGAAATGGCCTCAGGAGGTAGTTTATTAAGGATTTATGCCTGTTCTCTGATATGAGTAAAATGGTTTTCAAACTGCTGCAGATTGTCCTCAGTCCCTTGTACCATGACGGTGCCATTGTTGTATAGGCTTATGGTAAGTGAGTTGGTGTCATCATCTGCTTTGCTTTTAATTTTAATCTGCCGGCTATTATTGGTGTTGCACTTAGATATATGTTTATACTGCTTGCACAGGGCGGTGTGCAAGGCTGAGAGTTGGTCTGTGTAGAATAACAGGTTGGTTTTCCTTTTATATTCCTCTTTAGTGTAATCAGCATAAATAGTTTCTGGCTTCTCTCTAATTGTGTTTCCTTTCCTGCCTTTACTGGTCTTCTGCCTCTGTGGTGTCTCCATATCTGACCCCCTGGTGTCCTGTGTCTCCAACCCTGTGCTTTGCTCATTTACTTCTAAATTTGTGATTTTCATTTTTGTGCTTATACAGTTATTATAATCCTTATTTCTAAGAAGATAGATTTGTAGGAAGTCTATAGATTGTTTTGGGGTTGCAGGATGGTCCTACCTTTGGATGCTCAGGTCTCTGGATGTCAGATGAATGCTGCCTGTGTGCAGTCTGTCCTCCAGGAAATTCTTGCTTTGTCCTTTAAATCCTCTATTCCTTCCTCTTTCATAAAACAAATCCAAAGTCCAGCTTAGTCCAGGTCCCTTTTCTGTCCCACGGAGTTGATTTTTTTCCAGGTTTTGTCTTACAGTTGACTCATTACAAGGTATAAAGTGATGAAAATTCAGGAGCTCATCTTCAGTGCTTCTTACCTCCTATATAAGGTATGATAATCCGTACGATGCCATAGCTGCAGGTAATTATGGGAAGGCCCATATATCAACTCAAAATGATGATAGACAGTTCTCTGAGAAAATGTGCCAGATAAAAGATTTTTTTTTGCAAATTAAATCTCAGTGTTATAATTTCAATATTTTATCAGAGAAAATTCCACTTCTTTCTCCTCCCGGATCAATAGTTTAATTTCAGTTCACATCTAAATCTGTAAAATCTGCATTTTATAAAAACAGATTTCCACAATACTGAGATAAGTTATGGCTGTTGCTGCTTATAAGATTCTATGGAGAGGGAGGAGAAGGGAGAAGCTATAGGCAGACACAGATATTTTGCTGCATGTTCTAAAGAAACAACATTTACATTTAAAATGTTTTTTCTTTCCTTTTTTAATGTATTTTATTGAGTCACGGTGCAATACTTTCATTTGACTTTTATCTTCAATTAGTATCCATACTACATGTCCTATATACATTTGATAGAATTAGACATTTGAATTTGCAGGATAAATTCACAGGAGAAATGTGATAAGACATTTTTACTGGAGTCTCTATAACAGTGTATTACAGTATATCTCAACGACTGCAAAATGATGATTGTAACCTTTGTAAATATAACTGTAGTTAGGAATAAACATGTTAACCCCTTAACGACCAAGCCATTTTGTAGGTTAAAGACCAGGCCAATTTTTACATTTCTGACCACTGTCTCTTTATGAGGTTATAACTCTGGAACGCTTCAACGGATCTTGGCGATTCTGAGATTGTTTTCTCGAGACATATTGTACTTCATGATAGTGGTAAAATTTCTTCAATATAACTTGCGTTTATTTATGAAAAAAACGGAAATATGGCAAAAATTTTGAAAATTTTGCAATTTTCAAACTTTTAATTTTTATGCCATTAAATCAGAGAGATATGTCACAAAAATTAGTTAATAAATAACATTTCCCACATGTCTACTTTACATCAGCACAATTTTGGAACCAAAATTTTTTTTTGTTAGGAAGTTATAAGTGTTAAAAGTTGACCAGCAATTTCTCATTTTTCCAACAAAATTTACAAAATCATTTTTTTTAGGGACCACCCCCACATTTGAAGTGAATTTGAGGGGTCAATATGACAGAAAATACCCAAAAGTGACACCATTCTAAAAACTGCACCCCTCAACGTGTTCAAAGCCACATTCAGGAAGTTTATTAACCCTTTAGGTACTTCACAAGAATTGAAGCAATGTGGAAGGAAAAAATTAACATTTAACTTTATTTCCCAAAATTTTTCTTTCGACACAATTTTTTAAAATTTAGTCAAGGGTATCAGTAGAAAATGAACCACAATATTTGTTGTACAATTTCTCCTGAGTACATCGATACCCCATGTGTGGGGGTAAACCACTATTTGGGCGCATGGCAGAGCTCGGAAGGGAAGCAGCGCCATTTGACTTTTTTGGCTGGAATTGAGATTGGACTCCATGTCGCATTTGGAGAGTCCCTGTGTGCCTAAACAGTGGAAACCCCCCACAAGTGACCCCATTTTGGAAACTAGACCCCCCAAGTAACTTATCTAAATGTGTTGTGAGAGCTTTTAACCCCCAAGGGCTTCACAGAAGGTTATAACGTAAAGCCGTAAAATTAAAAAATCATGTTTTTTTCCACAAAAATGATCTTTTCATCCCAATTTTTATTTTCAAAAGGATAAAAGGACCCCAAAAGTTATTGTGCAATTAGTCCTGAGTACGATGATACCCCATATGTGAGGGTAAACCACTATTTGGGTGCATGGCAGAGCTCGGAAGGGAAGCAGCGCCATTTGACTTTTTTGGCTGGAATTGAGATTGGACGCCATGTCGTATTTGGAGAGCCCCTGTGTGCCTAAACAGTGGATACCCCCCACAAGTAACCCCATTTTGGAAACTAGACCCCCCAAGGAACTTATCTAGATGTGTGGTGAGAGCTTTGAACCCCAAGGGCTTCACAGAAGGTTATAACGTAGAGCTGTAAAATTAAAAAATCATATCTTTTCCACTAAAATGATCTTTCCACCCCCAATTTTTATTTTCCAAAGGGTAAAAGGACCCCAAAAGTTATTGTGCAATTTGTCCTGAGTACGCTGATACCCCATATGTGGGGGTAAACCACTATTTGGGCGCATGGCAGAGCTTGGAAGGGAAGCAGCGCCATTTGACTTTTTTGGCTGGAATTGAGATTGGACGCCATGTCGCATTTGGAGAGTCCCTGTGTGCCTAAACAGTGGAAACCCCCCACAAGTGACCCCATTTTGGAAACCAGACCCCCCAAGGAACTTATCTAGATGTGTGGTGAAAGCTTTGAACCCACAAGGGCTTCACAGAAGGTTATAACGTAGAGCAGTAAAATTAAAAAATCATATCTTTTCCACAAAAATGATCTTTCCACCCCCAATTGTTATTTTCCAAAGGGTAACAGGACCCCAAAAGTTATTGTGCAATTTGTCCTGAGTATGCTGATACCCCATATGTGGGGGTAAACCACTATTTTGACGCATGGCAGAGCTGGAAAGGGAAGGAGCGCCTTTTTCAAATGCAGATTTTGATGGAATAGTCTGCGGGTGTCATGTCACGTTTGGAGAGCCCCTGATGTGCCTAAACAGTAGAAACCCCCCACAAGTGACTCTATTTTGGAAACTAGACCCCCCAAGGAACTTATCTAGATGTGTGGTGAGCACTTTGAACCCCCAAGTGCTTCACAGAAGTTTATAACGTAGAGCCGTGAAAATAAAAATATCATATTTTTTTCCACAAAAATAATCTTTTTGCCCCCAAATTTTTATTTTTATAAGGGTAACAGGAGAAATAGGACCCCAAAAGCTATTGTGCAATTTGTCCTGAGTACGCTGATATCCCATATATGGGGGGAATCACTATTTTGACGCATGGCAGAGCTCGGAAGGGAAGGAGCACCGTTTTTAAATGCAGACTTTGATGGAATGGTCTGCGGGTGTCATGTCGCGCTTGGAGAGCCCCTGATGTGCCTAAACAGTAGAAACCCCCACAAATGACCCCATTTTGCAAACTAGACCCCCAAGGAACTTATCTAGATGTGTGGTCAGCACTTTGAACCCCAAGGGCTTCACAGAAGTTTATAATGTAGAGCCGTGAAAATAAAAAAATCATATTTTTTTCCACAAAAATGACCTTTTTGCCCCAAATTTTTATTTTTCTAAGGGTAACAGGAGAAATAGGACCCCAAAAGCTATTGTGCATTTTTTCCTGAGTACGCTGATACCCCATATGTGGGGGGGAACCACTGTGATCGCCTTACTGCGATCTTTGGGAGGCACAATGAACAAATCCACAAAAGGTGAAGAATTGGTTTTCTTTTTTACGCCGTTCCTCGTGCGGTATTAGTGATTAGGCGACTTTATTCCTCGGATCGGTGCGATTACAGCGATACCAGATTTACACCCTTTTTTCATGTTTAGCTTCTGTCACACACTAAAAGATGCTTTTTCTTGGAATAATTTTTTGTAAGAAATTTTTGCATCGCCGTATTTTGAGAGCTATAATTTTTCCATATTTCAGCCGACAGTTATCTGTGGGCTTATTTTTTGCGGGACGAGCTGACGTTTTTATTGGTACCATATTCAGGCACATAACGTTTTTTGATCGTTTCCTATTCCGATTTTTGTGGAATCAGAATGAACAAAAACCAGCAATTCAGGAATTGTTTTTTTTTTTTTTTCCTCCGTTCCGTGTGTGGTAAAATTGATAAAGCAGCTTTATTCTTTGGGTCACTACGGTTACGGCGATTCCTCATTTATATATTTTTTTTATGTTTTGGCGTTTTTTACACAATAAAAAATTTTATAGAAAAAATAATTATTTTTGCATCAGTTTATTCCGCGAGCTATAACTTTTTTATTTTTTCACTGATGATGCTGTATAGCGGCTTGTTTTTTGCGGGACAAGATGACGTTTTCAGCGGTACCATGATTATTTATATCTGACTTTTTCATCTCGTGTTATTGCACTTTTTCCAAGCGGTATAATGATACCGCTTGGAAAAAGTATAATTTACTACTTTTTTGTGTTTTTTTTTACGGCTTTCACTGAAGGGGTTAACTAGGGTTACGCTTTTATAGATGGGATTTTTACGGACGTGGCAATACCTAACATGTGTATGTTTTTTGTTTTTCATTTTTTCTATTACATAAAAATGTGTATTTTTTAGGGGATTTTTTTTAAATTATTTTTTAATATTTTTTTTACAATTTTTTTTAAAAATGATTTTTTTTAACTTGTCCCTTTATGGGACTTTCAGTTTTTTTTACTTTTTATTGCAGTTACAATGCATTGCAATGCTCTGGCATTGCAATGCATTGCAACTATAGTGGAAGCTGCTGTGACAATGATCACAGCAGCTTTCCGTAGCTAGATGACCCGGAGGTTGTCATGACAACCCCCGGGTCATCAAGGCAGAGATCGGGCCCTGCAAATACATTGCAGGGTGCCGATCTGAGGTAGAGGGAGCTCCCGACCCTCTGCCTCCCCCCCTGAGCTCTGCGATCGCGCTCGATCGCAGCAGTCAGGGGGTTAACAGCCAGGGGCGGTGGGGGCTCCGCTCCTGGCTGTCAGTGCAGGAAGCCTGGCCACTGCAGCGCCGGCTCCTGCACTGATCGCGCTGGAGAAGCTGAAATTTCAGCTTCTCCTGCACGATCGCTGCTGTGTTTGGTCAGTCAGATTGACTGACCAAGCACAGCGCTGTAGGTGCGGGGACCGACGGCAAAGGTCCCCGCACTGCTTGCCGTGCCTGTCAGCTGTCTGTGACAGCTGTCGGCACTGATCTACCACTGCGTGTTTACACGCAGTGGTAGATCAAAGCCATGACGAGCAGAGTCCGTCCTGGTGCCGGAACTGACACCTTGCCATGACGGACTCTGCACGTCAGTGGACATTAAGGGGTTAAACCAAGGCCGTCATTTGTCATTTCAGCAGAGATAAAATATAGTGTATACTTAATCACGTTTCAGAAAAGAGTCCTTGGTACTTAATGCACAGGAGATTTACTGAACTAGATGATATATCTTTTGGTGTTTTGAAAAGTGATGAACTAACCTGACATTTTTATCCACAGAAATGTAATTTACTTCAATCCAACTAACCCAATGGGAGTATCGGTTGTTTAGAATAAAAAGTGAAAAAGGCTGCACAGTCCATGTGCTCAGAGCTCTTTCTAGAAATAGGTATATCTGCAAACGAGGTATATCACAGTCTCTCACATTCACGAGTGAGAGCTGCTTAACACATTCCACTTTAATATTGATTTTTCATTCATTGTCTATTTCGGCTTATTGTTTACCTCTAGAAACCTATTGGCTGTGTTGCCATCAGTTCCAGAAGGATGAGTAGTCTTATTATCATTCGACTTTTAAAAATCATTCTCCCAGTTTAAAGCACAAAAAAATAGTCAATGTGTTTCCTATAAAATATTGCACAATGAGCAAGAACTTTGAATGAATAATGAACTTCCACTTGTAGCCGCCTGATCCTTCGTACATTGGCTTTCATGCACTAACCCCTAGTTAGTATGAAGATAACATTGATAATAATGTAATCCCCTCTACTGTTACACAATGAGTCACTGTGTAATATGCATTAAATTAGAAAAGAAGTCAATATTAACTGAGAGAAAGTGCTGCTGTAATCCACTGAAAACACAGTAGTAGGTGGATAATGAAGAAGCAATTTTAAATGGATAGCAAAGGCATCTTCTAAGGCTTAGCTTAGTAAACTCACATCGGGATACAGATCTATTAAAGCCATCAGAAACATTTAGCTTTACTTTCAAAGGATCCAAATAGTATCTGAAAATGCTGGTGTGGCACAGCTCAACGGAGTTCCTATGCCCTCCATTATTGAGAAAACCATCAATAATATTGATTATGGTTACAATATGTAACCTTGGAAAATAGAAAGTGTTTATTACGTTTCTTGGATATAATTGGAATTTGCTTTTATTTCCTTATTTAAATTGCATAAACATTTGTAGGAAAAAAAGAAGACAAAAGATCCATATGGCTATTTAGGATAAAAGGTTTTGATCTTTATTTCAAATAGTTAAAAAATGGATTGTCCAGACAATTAAAAGGTCATGACTAGAGTTGAGTGAAACAGGTCGGTCAGATTCAAAAGTCGCCGACTTTCGCCAAAGTCGGGTTTCGTTAGCCGAAATCCGACCATAGCGTGCAGTCGGCCATGCGGTCGTCGATCCCAGCACCCAAGTTGGCTTTCCCATAATGCTTGCAGGTGCCTTTTTGAAGCCAATGAGCAAGGACGTACACTGTGGGCAATGAGATGACATGTGCAGCGTCCACCACCATCTTAGAGAAGGGCACTGCAGTGATTGGCTTGCTTTGGGGGGTTGTCATACTGTCTATAAAAGCCCTGACCGCTGACCGCCATTTTACGTTTGCTGATCTTAACATTAGGGAGAGGTTGCTGATCCTGTTTATCAGTAGGGAGAGAGTTAGGGCTGGAAAGAGAAGTTCTTATGTGCTTGTGCTGATATCAATTTTGCTGTACAGTTAGTGTGCAGTGACAGGGGAGGATTTTCTTGTGTGCAGCAGCGCTGGTTATTAGGCTGCCTGCCAGTGACAGGGGAGGATTTTATTAGGTGCTGCAGCAGCGCTGGTTAATAGGCTGCCTGATAGCTGTATTGCTGTGTGTATACTGCTGTGCAGACTGCTTTTTACACAGCACTGATACTTTTATTCTTTTTTCTGCACAGTTACTGAGCGTTCATATTTCCCCACACCGTATAGAGCTGTATGCTCCTCACACACTACCGTGTACCGGCTGGTATCACGGACAAATACCTGCTGACTATCTGTGTGTGACTCTGGAAATATATACGGAGATTTACAATTTCCCCTACACTGTATACAGCTTTTTGCTTCTGATACAGTACCCTTTTTCTGCTTTTTGTATTCTGGTCAAATCCATACTGAGTGAGCGTCTGTATGTGACTCTGGAAATATATACAGAGATTTAAAATTACCCCAACACTGTATACAGCTGAACGCTACTGATACAGTACCATATATCTGCTGGTATTTTGGGTATATTTTCCCAAGCATGAGGAAGTATGATGGAAGAGGACGTGGGCGGGGGGGGCAGCTGTTATTCCCCATTGACTTGCATTGGGGTCGGATTTTCGACTCCGACCCGAACATTTCTGTTAGTCGGCCGACTTCGTTCGACTCGACTTTTCAGAAAGTCGGGTTTCACGAAGCCCAACTCGACCCTAAAAAAGGCAAAGTCGCTAATCTCTAGTCATGACCATTCTGATGCATTTCTGGCAGAAGCACTTCGTCATGTGACTATACCACATGGAACTGTGAATGTCAGAGAATCTGTACCTCACATGATCTGGGCATCCTGATTAGTGATGAGCGAATTTGTTTGGAAAACGATCACCAAACATAAATTTGGCAAAAATATGGCACATTTGGATTCGTGATTGGAAACACGAGCAACATTTTCTAAAGACGGAAAAAAACGGTAACATTCAATAAAAGTGCAGGAAAATATTTTCATTGCCAAAAAAGTATTTTCAGCACTTTAGCAATGAAAATGGTGGTGTATCATGAGCGTTTGGCATTTGTTTGATGAGCAGAGGGGGTTTGCAGAACTCAGAGGGGCGAAGTTCTTGTAAACTGTAATGTTGCTGCAGTGCAGTATAGCGCAACCTCCACCAGGGGATGCTGGTGAGGTAAGAGAGGTTGCACACACAAAGTAATACCACAGAGTAGCAGTACAAGCGCCACCCAGTGGCGAAAGAATGGTCAGACGAACCAAGTCAGCAACAGTCAGGTCAAGAAGTACCAGAGGTCACAGCAATTCACGTGGTCAATACAAGCCGAAAGTCAGAGCCAGATAGGAGAAGATATAACCAAGACGAGAGACAATAACACAGGTCAGAAGGCAAGCCGAGTCTTATACCAAGGGTCCAAACACAGGGAGCAAACACTAAGACAAGTGGGGTGGCATGGAAGGGAGGTCATGGGAACAGAGTACACAGGCAGAGGACAAAACAAGGTATCAAGGGGTCAGCTGCTCTAGCCTGGAAGCATCAACTATCACTGATATCGGTCAGCAGGCCACAGCAGACTGAAATAGCCCAAAGAACCCAAAACAAGGCAGAGAAGGTTAACCCTCGCTTGACCAGAGCAGGGTGAGAATAACATGAAACAAACCCCGGCCTGGATCATGACATAAACAGTCAATTTTTTTCCTAACTTTATGTGTGCTCATTGCAGATAGCCAATCATGGTGCAGGAAACACCCACAATGTCCTGACACAATGGCCTGTGTCATTGGCTGCTGAAATCACATGTCCCTCTCCAAATAAAAAGCAGACATCTTGTTTGAGCTTCATTTTGACACGTTAACAGCACAGAGGCTGTTCCTGATGCTTGTACTGTTAGCAGCAAGATTTTAGCTAGTTAGGTGGATGCATATCAGTCAGATAGTGTAGCTAGCTTGTGTCCAGTGTCCAGTGTGGCAGTAAAATTTACCTTCTAGCACTGTTTTTTTTTTTTGGCCATTACTGAGGTCCACAGACAAAGCCAACAGGGTACATGTCCTACAAGTGTGTTGTGCACTGCTTCTATTGTGCTCCATGGATGAGTATAGTTTTTTTTAATTATTATTTTTTCACTAGCTAAATGTGAAAAATCCTGCTGTATCCCAGATTTTAGTTAGTTAGCTAGGTGGCTGTATATCAGTCAGATAGTGTACCTAGCTAGTGTCCAGTGTGGCTGTTAAATTTACCTTCCAGCACTTTTTTTTGGCCATTACTGAGGTCCACAGACAAAACCAGAAGGACACGTGTCCTACAACTGTGTTGTGCACTGGTTCTATTGTGCTCCATGAATGAGCATAGAATTCTAAATAATATTTTTTTTACTGGCTAAATATGAGCCAGCCTGCTGTATCACACCTTGTCATTTAGTGCTGTGGTGATATAAAACTGTCTGCAAACTTAAGACACATTAAAAAATATATATTTCTTTCTGTTGATAAATGTGAAACAGCCTGCTGTATCCCATGTTGTTATTTTGTGGCAATGATATAAACCTGTCTGCAGACCTAAGGCACATTAAACAAAAATTATATATTTTCAGTTGCAAAAAGTTAGACAACCCACCGTATGACACTTTGTCATTTTGTTGGGATGAAATTAAGCTGTAGAGGCCTGATCCAGAGGCAACAAAAAAATCTTCTGTTCCTAGTGTCATACAGTAGGGGACCTGAATTTCAAATAGTTTGTAGCATCTAGTTTGCTATAGAGGCCTGATCCATAGGCCATAAAAAATTTCTTCTGTTCCCATTGGCAAACAGTATGGGACCTGACTTTAATTAGTTTGTAGCATCTAGTGTGTTATAGAGGCCTGATCCAGAGGCTACAAAATATTCTTCTGTTCTTAACAACATACAGTAAAGGACCTGACTTTAAAATAGTTTGTAGCAACTATTATGTTATAGAGGCCTGATTCAAAGGCCACAAAAAAATTCTTCTGTTCCTAGCGTCATGCAGTAGGGGACCTGACATTAAAATACTTTGTAGCGTAACTTCTTTGTCATACAGGCCTCATCCAAACAATTCTTTTTACTGTGACAATACAGCAGACCATATTTCAACTTGAAATTTACTATTGCTGAAATTCAGCTGTAAGCAGAGGTGGTGCAGTGTTAAGGTTTGAGCTCCCGCTGCTGCGCAAGGGGAGTCTCGAACCAGACCCGCTGCGTTCCCCCATCCATTTCCGTCCACAGTGGATCCTGCTCAGCTTAGACATCGGTCCCAGCGTTTCGCCCAGTCTAACAGTTTGCAGAGGATTACTGCTGCCTCTCCAGGCTCTGCTATTGTGGCCAGTACTGGTTAGCGGCGAGCAGACGTCTTTAGGACAAAGTCCTTGTTTTCCCCTTCTGAGCATGCCCAGGGTGAGATCTCTTATTGGAGATCAGGGGTCACATGCTCAGGTACTGCAGCAGCTCCTATTGGTCTGCCAGGAAGGTCCTGTGACTTCTGGTGTTCTGGAACAGTTTCATTGGTCCTTGTTTCTGGAAGGTCCTGTAGCTGTTACTATAAAAGGGTGGCATGGCTGGGCCGCCATGCGCTAGTATCAATTGCATTATGTGCTATGCGCCAGTGTGATCATGTACGCATGGGGTTAGGGCTCGGCTGAAATAAGCCCCTAGAATACCGGCACCTCCGGTGAGGAGATTTGGGTGCAAGTGGTTAGGGCTTGGCTGAAATACGCCCCTAGAATACCGGCTTCTCCGGTGAGGAGATTACTTGATTGTGTTGCTGTCTACATGATCACGGACTACTATCCGCACAGCAGTTATCTGTGTTTCCCTGTAAGTCTAACAGGTCACAGTCTTTTTCTCAGCGACTCTGTGATGCAACAGAGTTCGCTTTATAATGCTGGTTCAGCGCCCTAGCGTTTTACTTTGCGGCTCACTGAAGCTAAGTGAGTTTGCACTTATCGCCATATAGTGCTGTGGCATTCCCATTAGCGGCTCTGGGGATTAACAGAGTTCGCACTTACAGCCACAGCGTGCTACTACGTTTATTTTAGCGACTCTGCGGGATAACAGAGTTCGCTATTTTCGCCATCTTACTAGCAGTGGGCTTTGCCTGCACGGTGGACCCCGTGCTGCGAACGCACCACTCTGCAATATCTATTAGGTGCATTCCGCAGACCCTAACACAGAGTTTAAAATCTATTTTTTTGTTGCTAATACTGTGCCCCTACCACACTATCTGAGCAAAATGACTGGGAAAATCGAGGCCGTGGTGGAAGGGGAATTAACACTAGAACTACTGATGGAGTCATTTTGACTCCTTTCATTTTTTATTTCTCTTCTGTGACTACATTTTTCAGAATTCCGGCTTGAAACTCGGTGACTTTTCCTCAAATATGATGTGAAAAAAGATTTTGTGAGAATAAATAATTTTGGTGAAAAATTTGCGCGTTTTTTTCAAAATTTACCAAGAACTACTGAAGGGAGTCATTTTGACTCCCTACTATATTTTGAGGTCCTTTTGTCACTAAATGTTGCTATAAAGTTTTGTGCATAATTTTTTCACTCTTTCTTATTTACCCTGATGTTCATATAGATGTAGTTCAATTTACATGTCAACTTTTCACATTTTCCTTGTGTTTTACCGTTTTGCAAAGCGACAATGTCTAGGGACCGCTTTGTTGAAATTATGAGGTTTCTCAGATTTGATGAGAAATCTACTCGATCGGAGAGACTGCAAACGGACAAGTTTGCTCTATTTTCTACTGTGTGGGACAGGTTTATTGAATATTGTATTGCGTGTTACAAACCTGGCCCATACATAACGGTGGATGAGCAACTTTTCCCAAGCAAAACTAGGTGTCCATTCACGCAGTACATGCCTTCCAAACCAGATAAATATGGCCACAAATATTGGCTAGCTGTTGATAAGGAGAGCAAATATCTGGCAAATGGCTTCCCTTATCTAGGCAAAGATGACACACGCCGTGCTGAGGACCGTTTAGCTGACCATGTGGTAATGAAGTTATTGGACCCGTTTTTGAAAAAAGGTCGCAATGTTACAACCGATAATTATTTTACTTCAGTAAAATTAGCTAAACAGCTAAAAAGCAAAGGAACAACCATCGTGGGAACACTGAACAAGATAAGGCGAGAAGTGCCTAAAGAAATAAAATCCATGAAAGAGGAATTGTACAACACTAAAGTGTTTAGAAATGAAGACAATTTTACACTTACAGTATATCAAGGAAAGCCCAACAAAAATGTTGTCATTTTGAGTTCCGTCCATCCAGATGCTGTTGTTGCGTCTGATTCCGCTAAAAAAACCTCCAGAAACGGTAAAGTTTTACAATGAAACAAAATATGGAGTAGATGTAGTGGATCAGATGGCACGAAAATATACCACACGAACATGCACAAGGAGATGGCCTGTTCATGCATTTGAAAATGCCTTAGACTTTGCGGGTATAAATGCATGGATAATATTCAATGAGATAACCCACCAAGAAATATGTCACGCAAGGCATTTTTGCAAACGCTTGTGAGAGAGTTGAGTGGTCCTTATGTCACAGATAGGGAAAAGGGTTCCACGTCCCAAGTTTCTACATGCTCAGAAGTGATGGTTCAAACAAAATTTTGCCAGATCAAAGAAAAGTGCAAGAAAAATAGATCTGTCGGCAATTGTAAGACTTGTGGTAAGTCTTTGTGTGGGCAATGTACTGCCATAAATCAAAGGCAATGCCTAAAATGCGAAACACCAAATGTTTAGAAGGTGAATTCTGCGCCATATTTTCATTTTTATGCTCCTCCACCTACATTTTCTCTGCTTTTTGTTCTTCAGTTGTTGTTTATATGTGTGCACTTGAATAAAAAAAAATGTTTGAAAAACGTCTATTATAATTATTGTTATTTTCTGTAGAAAAATAAGAAAAGCAGAAAAAAAACAGTCAAAAGCATTACTGTTGGATCTCACAATAATAATACATTACAAAAAATATAATTATTAATAAATAACCACAAATGAAACTCTAAAAATAAACGAAAACAAGCAAGGAGTCAAAATGACTCCTTTCAGTAGTTCTAGGCGGGGTCACGAGTCCAGTAGTCCTAGTGTTAAACTTTGTGTTCAAGGTTTACGTGGTGTAGGTGGTAATGTTTGTGAAATCACTAGTGAAGCAACATCACGTCCTAGGCAAAGAAAACTGACAACTTGATAATGCCCAGAAAGAGCATGTTCTCGAGTGGATAGCAAGTGCAACTTCAAGTGGCCTCTCATCCTCTTCCTCCACCTCTGCATTACACCCAGTATAGACCACAGATGTGGCACCTAAATTCCCCTTGCTTCCATACAATTTCTGACAGTTGATGGCCATCACTGTCACCTAGTACCAATTGCCCAATCGCGTAACCATTACTTTTCTAAGAAAGCTGTGCCTACGCTACACCAGCATGTCGCAGACAACATCACCCATTCCTTGACAAAATCTATATCTGCCAGGGTGCATTTTACCCCAGACAATTGGATGAGAAATCATGGTTCTCGCTGACTGGACACTGGGTGACTCTGCTGGCTGTGGGGACAGGTTCTGCTCCACATGTCTTGGAATCCCCAAGGCTTGCAGGACAAACCTCTACATTTAACACTTCCTCCCATGCTTCTGACTCCTCTATCTCCTCTAGGGCCTCCACCTGCACCTTCAGCCTCGAGTCAAGCATTCCAACAGTGTAGAGCGAATACCCACCACCTCCATACTGTACAGCCAGGGCTCATCGCAATAGGCAGTGTTAAAATTGATATGCCTTGGAGATCGCAGTCATACAGCTGAAGAGTTATGGACAGCTCTTCAGGCTGAGTTTGATGAATGGCTGTTTCCACTGAACATGCATAAAGGGGAGACTGTGTCTGATAAAGGTGCGTACCTGGTGGCGGCCCTATGGCAAGGCAAGCTCACATATGTGCCTTGCATGGCTCACATCCTGAATCTGGTGGTACATAGTTTTCTCCGCCACTATCCTGGCCTGGGTAAGCTGCTCCAGACAGCACATAAGCGGTGTGCTCATTTCAGCTGTTCACACCCCTCTTGTCATTGACTTGCATCGATACAAAGGTCTTTATCCATGCCAGTTAACAGGTTGATACGCACTGTGCGGATATGGTAGAATTCCACTCTTTACACGTTGCAGCGACTGTGGCAGCAGCAATGAGCCCTGATGCAGTATGTCATGTCATATAACCTGGGCCAACGCAGTACGGACGTGGCGCATATCACGTTTACAGAGTGAGCACAGATTAAGAACCTCTGCACAGTTTTGAAATGGCTGCTAAGATGATTAGGGCTGACAATGCCTTCATCAGCATCACTGTTCTGGTCATCTATATGCTGGAGCAGACTTTGAATAGCCTGCGGGAGGAGAGAGTGGTCCCAGAAGAAGAGGAGTTAGTAGAGGAGGATGTGGAAGGGATAACATTGTCTCAAAGTTCTAGACTGTCATCCCAAAGGCGGATGTCAAGGGAGGATGGATTACTGCAATCGAGGGGGGCTGTTGATAACAGAGAAACTGTTATAGAAGGGGCAAGATCTGAAGAACAAGTGGAGGAGGAAGTCATGGGTGAACAGAGCAACTGTCAGATGAAGAGGATAATACTCCCCTCTCTGTTGTTCGTGGTTGAAGGGAGGGGAAGGAGGAAACAAGCCTCATTGTTACCCAGCCACCAACACAGCATGGGCTTGGACCTCATGGTAGAGCCTGACAACTTGCTGCACTATTTGCAACATGATCCTCATATACTTATGATTAGGAATACTGCTGACTACTGGGTTGCCACTCTGTTAGATCCAAGTTATAAAACCATATTTTGCAAGATGATTCCTACCCTGGAAAGGGACCGATGAATTTTGGGATATTGAAACTCGCTTTTACACAACCTTAAGAGAGCTTTTCCCCAAGCCAGCAGTGAAGCACACAGTACATATCGCACTTATAAACTTCTAGCCTCCAGCACGTCAATTTGTCAACGCCAAAACATTAGCAGCAGCAGCAGTGGTAGAAGTGGAAGAAGCAATTTCTGTGAGTCCTTTTCTGTGAGTCCTTTGACCCTTTTTTTGGAACAACTCGTGCACCAGCACAACAGAATCCAAGTCTTACAATTGATGAACAAATGGACAAGATGGTGAAGGAGTATCTAGAACTGAATATCAATACCATCAGGGAGGGTTTGGACCCTTTCACATTTTGGTCTTCCAAAATGGATGAGTGACCTGAGCTCACCTCACACGCCTTGGAGGTTTAATCGTGCCCAGCAGAAAGCGTTCTCTCATAAAGTGTCTTCAGCGTTGCTGGTGGTGTCATCATGGATAAGCGCAGCCAGCTGTACTCTGAAAGTGTAGAACGACTAACTTTCATCAAGATGAACAAGTCATGGATTTCCAAGGACTTTTGCACAACAATCGCAGACAGTACAGACTAGGTGATGCTGCATTTTTAGTGTGATGCATTAATGTCATGTAACTACACTCTGATATAACTTTAGTGTGGCTTCTGTGCCTGCTGTGGCTGCTGCTGCTGATGTTAACACAAATTTGTGGAAATGTGAACGGTCATGGTTGGTCTACATCTGCTGGATTAGCTGTAGTGGAAGACGACTTGGTCCCAATTATACTATTTCTATTCTCGTGACAGTTATTTCACTTTGATGGTGTCAGGCCCTCATTTTTTAAAATGTGAACACTCCTGGTTGGGTGTCCATCTGCTGGATTGGGTGTAGTGGAAGACCTATCGGTCCATATTATACTATTTCTACTATGGTGAAATTGATGCCACTTTTGTGCTGTCTGCCAGTAATTTTTGGAAACATGAACACTCCAGATTGGGTGTCCATCTGCTGTATTGGGTGTAGTGGAAGACCTGTCGGTCCATATTATTCTATTTCTACTGTGGTGAAATTGATGACATTTCTGTTGTTTAAGACTCTAATTTATTTAAATGTGAACACTCCTGGTTGGGTGTCCATCTTCTGGATTGGGTGTAGTAGAAGACCTATCGTTTCCTATTATACTATTTCTACTCTGGTGAAATTGATGCCACTTTAAAGGAGTCTGCCAATAATTTTTGGAAATGTGAACACTCCTGGTTGGGTCTCCTTCATGTGTGTAGCAGTAGGCCTCCAAGACCACCAGGCCTCCACTTCCTTGGACTCACCTACCCTTGTTACTATCCTTAAATTTTTCTGAAAATGGTAGTCAATAAACTGATATTTGTGCCACCTGAGTGTGGCTCAGCATGAAAGCACGTAGAGGTTGTGGTATGGGTGGATTGTATCACAGAGGTGTGTGGCCCTGTGATGGAAACTTGGGCTTGTTTTGGCTCAGCAGATCTACAGTTGAGGTTTACTATACATTAGGAGGGCTTCCTGGTGACTTGGAGAGATGGGTGGGTCCAGTCACCTACATACCCCACCCCAGCTTGTGTATTTGTGCTTGGGTGGCAGTGCTGGCTGTGTGTTGGGAGGGAGAAGGGCTCCTGTGCCTGTATGGCTCCAGACCGAGTCTGCGTTGTGAACACTACCCAAGCCTGTGTGCCAGCAGGCCTGGCGGAGCAGAGCCCTGCTATGGACATTGATGTTTTGCTTGCCTGCTCTAAAATATGTTCACCTTTTGTTGGTGCTTTTGGGTTTATGAAGCAAATAAGCTCATGTGAACTTTGAAAGGAACGTGCCTCCTGTTTTCCTCCTGTCGCACCTGAGTGAGTACTATCCTTACAAGGTGTTGCATGTGATATTAGGGCTCCCAGCAAAGAAGGCCTTCATCGATCCCTCACCCACCTCATCTAACTGTGACGTTCAATTGAAAGCTGTAAATGCTGTCCCACACCTTGATACCACATGCCTGTCTGATTGCTGCAATGCCATGCTGCATTTGTGCTGTGGGTGAATTGAGGCCACTTTCCTGGTGTCTGTCTCTCATTTGATGTGTTTTGGCAGCATTTGGGACCGTTATGAGGTGTTGTGCATGCGCTTATTTATGCCTCCAATTGGGATGAATGGCGTTGGGTTATGTTTGGCAAATATTCGACCAACTAATTGGCAAATATTGCAAATTCGGCGATCGTAATCCGAGCCGAACATTTACATATTCGCTCATCTCTAATCCTAATGAACCACATTGGGGAACACGTTGAGGCAGATGCATGGAACCTATCTCTATCCCCTAACATCATACTGAAAAGTATCATTGATTTTATTTGCTCTTATGTTCTCCCTTCTCCCTACCCACTAAACAGTTTAACTATGTCTAGTATATGATTCACTCTGTAATATGTGCTATAACAGGGATGTACAGGGATATCTAGGTACGGCCCCCATGAAGCGGGAGTGCCAAAAACCTTGTAACTATGGTGTCAATCTCTGGTGTTAAGCAAAGCTAACACTAGGCCATCGTAGTGCACTACCTTCAAATCCAGTATTGTTCTTATTCTGCAGACCAGCTGATGTCTGTATACATACAGCTTTCTAACACTGCTCATATGTGTATAAATTTCTAATCCAGAGTGGGCATAATTTATTGTATATAAATGCTTAACTTTTTAATCTAGTATTGATCTGGTTCTGCAGACTAGTCAATGCATATATGCTTGTGACTCTCTAAAACTGTTTAAATATGCAGAAACCCTCTAATCCAGTATTGATCTGGCCATACAAATATCTATAATGTGTAGACGCATAACCTGCTAAAATTGTCTGCACATAAACAGCTTTCTAATCTAGTATTTGTCTGGTTTGATTGAATAGCGAGTGTGTTTATACAGATAAATTCTCTTAAACATATCAAATGTCCAACAAATGTACTGCCAATCTCATACAAATTAGAATAAACAAAACTTGGATATCACATCAGTACATGTGGTGGCTTCATCAAATCAAAATTAAAACATTAAGTATACTATGAAAGGTATTCATTTCCAATAGTCATTTAAATGCTATAATAACTCTGCTTATCATAATATTTTTTTACAAGAACATTTAATGGTGATTCTAGTAGAATTTCACCTCCTGAATTTAAAGTTTACTGTTTCCAAGTTTCCAACTCTGACTCTGACCTTACTAACCCTGAAAAAGAAGCATACAGAAATGTGAAAAGTGATCCTAGATTTGAAGCAAGTTCATCAGAACCTCACTTTTTATCTTAAGAATATCTGAACCTTCTTATCTGTGCTTTAGACTTGTGAAAACAAAAATCAGAGCTTCTAAGTTCCTGGCTCAAATGATGCAATTAGTGATGAGCGAGTATACTCGTTGCTCGTTTTCCCGAGCATGCTCGGGTGTCCTCCGAGTATTTGAGCATGTCGGAGATTTAGTTTGTGTCGCCTTAGCTGCATGATTTGTGGCTGCTAGTCAGCCTGAATACATGTGGGGATTGCCTGTTGGGGAATCCCCTCATGTATTCAGGCTGTCTTGATATGGAAATTTAATTAGGATAAAAATATCCTGTGTTTGCTGCTTGCCATGTCCAAATCTCTATATAATGTCTTTTTGAGCGCTCAGAACGAAATGAGGACTGTCCACACGAAAGTGTCAGTATAACAGTTCGTCAAAGACATACATTTATTATTCATTCAAGGTTTTATACGTTTTCAAAAAGGGGCTGGTTAGTCAATTAACATACAATTAAAAGCTGCTAGATTATTGGCTGTTCTAGTGTAAATATGATAATTATGATAATCATGATTAAAAGAGCTGAAGTTGCAGAATTATTGTTTATATTCTTGTGACCTAGTTGCCTTGCATATCTATAATGTAAACAACAGATATCTAATAGGACATTTTGTACTTCATGCATTTGTTCCTTTACGAAGGTCTTATGAAGGCCAGATTTCTTTAAAACGACTGATTATATCTGGCCTAGAAATATGTGAGCACAAGGTTTTTTTAGCAAGTGAGATCTATCTAACTGTGAACTGTGAATACATATATGTGAATATACTTTGAATATATATGGAAGACATATATATTTCCATGACAGTCCCCCCTTAGATACCACTTGCCCTAAAAACCTGCTCCTGGCCCAAAGCGCTGCAACTCTTTTATGCTGCCGGTGAGTTGAGACACCCCTAGTACATGCCTCCCCCACCGAATACAGACTTTTCGCAAATGGGCGGTCAGGAGGACTGTCCCTGTCGGGGGTTTATGTGTTTGCAATCATAGTCTCCTTATTTGATAGGATGATTCATCAAGGATGTGTATTCTCAGTCTGGAGGTAGTTCGGAGATCTGGTCAAGCCAGGCAGTTCTATCCGGACTGGTGCGAGGTCCAAGATGGTGAGTGGCATCAAATTGGTTGTCTCCTGAACAGTTTTTTCCATTATCCTGCGGATACAAGGAATTACACAGCAACCAGTAATTAATGCAAAAATGAGAACCCCCATAATGGCTGTCCCAACCTGTGCCAACATTTTCTGCCACCCACTCATCCACCCAAAGTATCGATCCCATGGGTCAGTGACACCTGAGTTCTGTTTCAGTTCCTCTGATAACTCATTAAGTTTCTGTATTGCCATTGTGACTTTACCATTTGGGCCAGGGTTGTCTGGGATGTAGGTGCAACAGGTGTCTTTGATCATTTTGTAAACACCTCCTTTCTCAGCTAGAATCATATCCAAAGCCATTCTATTCTGGAATGCCATAATGGAAGTGGGGCCTAACTGTGCTGCCAAACCTTTTACAGCATCTATGGTGAAGTTAACAAATCTCTGAAGTGGGGCCTAACTGTGCTGCCAAACCTTTTACAGCATCTATGGTGAAGTTAACAAATCTCTGCTGGTTATAATAGATGTAATTTATCCAATCAACATTTTTGTTTATAGTTACTAGTGGCAATAGTGACTCAAATCCTGCTTTAACTTGGTCTCTGGCCTTGAACTCATCAGGTAGGTCATCTGGTCAGTCAGAGCATCCACGACATCCTTCATGGCTTAGGTGTCTCTCCTGGTACGGGAGCTTCCTTGCAATGCGATACGTGGATCCAAACAGGCTTTCCCTCTAGTTACACAGAGGTTGATGTCATCTGGGGCTCTTGGACAGGATCATCAAATCTGGCAGTGAGGAGAAAAACTTGAGAATGGACATTAGTTTTTGACCAATTCAATTACATAAGTGTTATGATTTGGTAGCTGAGGAGAGCAGGCAAAAAAAGTAATACACCAGAGAGGTTGGAATCTATGGGATTGCAGTACCCTGACTAACCACCACAACTAAAGGCAGCCGTGGAGCGTTCCTACGTTGGTCCTAGACGCCTCGTCACAGCCTGAGAAGCTAACTACACCTAAAGATAGAAAAAGGAAAGCTATCTGCCCCGGAGCAGATCCCCAAAGAACATAGGAAGCCCCCAAACATGTAATGGCGGTTAGACAAGAGGAAATACAGACACAGACAGAAAATAGAATGAGCAAACGCTGGGGCCCAATCTGTCTAGATAGAAAAGGATAGGAAAGGCACTTACTGCAACCCCAAAAAAAACCCTGAAAAATACCAACTCTACTAATTACAAAAACACCTGAGATCTCACGACCTCTACCACCTAAATTAGTTCTCTGGTGTAACAAAAACTAAACAGCAACCACTGAAAAAACTGGAAAAGGCAAATGAACAAACAGTGGCTGAACTAAACTGAGAGGAGCATAAGCCCCCCGAAGGGGACCCGGCAGACCCCCACAGAAGTGCAGGACAAAATGCAGGCACCAAAAAACTAAAAGAAGAAAATGTCTTATCTGTTAGCAGAAGATGCAGGCACGAAACAGCTTTTCTGGGTCTCTGGGAGTGTGCCTTATGCTAAACAGTGCAATAGGGAGTGTGTCATGCCATGGTTTGCGTGTCTCTTGGGCAATTTTTCAGCATTCTATTCTTAAGTGTTTCATTCAGTTTTTTCTACCTTCCTGCTGCTCTGGGGGTGGTAAGGAGTGTGTAGGCCTAAATCTGACCCTACTGCTAATCGGGTCTTGTGTGTCAGATTTGCTGTGAATGCGAGTCCCTGATCACTTTCTATCATTTCTGGAACCCCGTATCTGCACACTATTTTCCGAAAGTAGCTTCGTTGCAGTAGTCTTTGCTGACTTGGAAGGCTTCTGTTCATCTTGAAAATTCTTCTTTTGACCACAATGGCGTATTTGAATCCTTCACTTGGCGATATCTGGATGTGGTCTATCTGGATCCTTTGAAGCTGGTAAAGTGGTCTTTCCAGATGAGGTGAGGGGGTCTTTCTTCCATACGTCCAGGCTTGCATTTGCCGCAGGTCAGACAGCTGCTGGTGAATTTGGCTGTTAGGGTGGAGATCCCTGAAGCGAAACAGTAAGCACCAATCAGATCATTCATCTGTGTCTTTGATATGTGGATGTGGGTCCATGTACCCATTGGACCACCATAGGGTGCATACTTTGTGGTAGGCAGAGTTTGAAGTCTATTATTGATAGCCTTCCTTCTTCACGTGTTGCTTTTTTTTCGCATTCAGCTCTTCTTCTCCTTTTGGAGCTTGGTCTTGTAACTTCTTGAGCAGATCCCAGGACGTCTCTTTGTCAGGTTTCTTGTCTTCAGTCGTCATGTAGTAGCCGTCCGGCTCTACGACCTCTCCCACTTCTCCATGTTGTCTTCCTTTGGCTGCTTCTTTGGCTGCCATGTCCGCCATGTTATTGCCTCACGCCTCTTCTGTTTTCAGTTTTCCATGCACTTTGATTTTTCAAATTGCCACCATTTTGGAAGTTGGAGTATACCCAGTAGGTCCCTGAAGGCTCCATGATGCTTCACGGTTGTACCGTTTGCTGTGATGAAGTCCCTTGTAGCCCAGATGGGTCCAAAGTCGTGTGCTATGCCATGCGAGTACCTGTAGTCCGTGTAGATGTTTGCAGTCTTGCCTTCTGCCATCTGGCAGGCCTTCATCAGTGCTATCAATTCTGCTTCCTGGGCTGACAGGCTAGGTGACAGACTTCTGGACCACAGGATTTCTTGATTGCTGGTCACTGCACTTCCTGTGTTGAAACTTCTTCTGGAGCCATCCAAGTATCCCCCCTTGGGAGTGGGAGTAGAGTGGCCGGGCTGAGGACTGTAGGTCTGGAGACGGTGACATTATGAGACAAAGGCAATAGAGGCGCCACAAAGATGCCTGGCGGTGGAGAGATTACTGTTGGTTGAGCTTGATTGAAGATTGCCAAGATGTCATGTGGAGTGAGAGTTTCCAGTGGCTGTCCAAAAGTGATGTCAGCAACCTTGTCCAGGAGGGTGTGTGCTGCAGATACTGCCATCAGGCAGGAGGGTGTTCTTCTTGCAACTGGATCCAAGCGGGCTGAGGGCAGCCTAAAAGTCTCTGTTTTCCCCCGTGAATCCGTGCCAGGACTCCAGTAGCATGACCTTCTTTCTTCCATCAGGTAGACGGAAAGACTTCTCGTAGTCAGGTAGGCCTGGTATTGGCGCTGAGACTGTGGAGTTCTTCCAATCTCCTGAATGGGTTGAAGGCTGCGTCTGATAGAAGGAGCGGGGTTGCGTTGATGCAAGCGCACAGAGGCTGCATTAGGACTGAGGCATCAGGGATCCAGATTCTGCAATATGACACTAGACCAGGGAAGTCCTGCAGCATTCTTGGAGTTGTTGGGGGAGCCATCTTCTCCACAGTGGTCTTCCAGTCTTTTGACATGTGTTTCGTCTGGTGGGCAATACAGTGTCCCAGGGATGTAACTTGCTTCTGGCATCGCTGGACTTTGTTCTTCCAGACCTTGCGTTGCTGTTCTTCCAGGTAGAGTAGGAGAGACAAGGAATAGACTGTGCAGGTGTCGATGTCAACCACACAAAAGAGAAAGTCATCCACGTGTTGTAGAAGAGTGACTGTTGCATATTCTGCAATCCAGTTGACGAGGATGGAGGACATTGTCTTGGTGAAACTTGAAGGGCTTGTTTTGAGCACCTTGAGGCAACATTGTCCATATGCACTGCACTGGTGCGTGAAAGCAGGCCTCCAGGTGGAGGGGAAACACTGAAGAAGGTACTGGCCAGGTTGATCACCGTGAATACCATTGCGGTGACTGGGACTCTTGAGAGCAGAGTGTGATGGTTCAGCACTGTTGGGGTTTCAAATACCGTAGCCTCTTTCGCGGCCTCCAGGCCTTGCACCATTCTGAACTCAGTGGGGTTTACAGTCTTTTTCTTCACTGTGGAAAGCTGGGATTGATTCCGATGGGCGAGGCAGCCCAGTTTGGCCTTGTCCTTCAGTATGTGGCAGGGGACTCCCATCTGCTGGTGCAGAGCTGGCGGGAAAACAAGCCGTCTACTAGGATCCACATCATGAGAGATGACGACCAGCTGGCTTTCTTGTTCTCCACCAAGCCAGTTACTGTGTTAGCACCTGTTCTGGTCACAGGGGGTCTTCTTGTTGGGACGTCTCCTTAAACGGCTGCTTTTTTTTTCTCAGCATGGGCCATCAGTAATTTCTTTTTCTCCAGCTTGGTCTCAGGTCAGTATTTGTGCACAAGTTTGAAGAGCTGAGTGGCCTTTTTCCGGTCTAGGGCCTGGGTGAACTGGTTGATTGCAGGGGGCACCTCCTGGTGCTTGCAAAAGATGAACCTCTGGCGTTAGAGCTGGATGAGGTGTTGCCATTCCATGAAGCGAGTAGAGTCCTTCTTGAGTTGAATATCCTGGCCAATGTCAAAGTTCTCAGGCCGTCTTCTTAGGCGAGCTCACTTAGACCTTCAGTTGGTCAGAGACATCTTGACCCTGGGTGATGGAGTGGTTTTTTCTGGTACTATGTCCAGCACCTCCTGTGATAGGTCTGCAGTGTGGTTGTTTGAGGTTCCTGTTTCTTCTTGGGTCAGGGGTGAAGAAAGTGTCATGGTCCCATCTTCCTGGAACACTCTGGTCGCTTTCAGCTTCTGCAGTAGGTCCACTCCCAATAGGTTGAGGGTTCAGGTTTTTTACACAACAAACTGGGACATGATGGAGTGTTCTGGCTGAGTCCACACGCTCAGGGGCTTCATAATCTGGAAATATCTGACTTGACCATCAATTCCCATGCAAGAAGCAGAAGATTCTGATAGGTAGGTGAGGTTGCGGAGTTCCACAAGAAAAGATCTGACTACGCCATCCACTCTCAGGATATTGGTCCCACTGGTGGGGTTCCTTGTGGACTTGGTGTGCTCTTGTCCTATGGACGGGGTTCTTCACTGCTTTCTGTGTTTCTTCCTTGGCTTGCTTCTCTAGACAAAGTGGTGGGTCGTAGGGGTTCTCTGCAGCGGTTCCGGTAATGGCCAAGCTTGCCACATTTGTAACACTTGACATTTCTTCTGTCTTTAAAACGTGGTTGGCCATCTGGCTCTGAGACCACCATCAGGGGAGCTGTTTTGCGCACTCCTGGCTGGGATTCTATCCCTTTTGCGACTGTGAGAAGGGTGTCCATTGCTATTGACGTGTACTCAGGCCTGGCTGCTACCAGTGGTTTCCTGATTGGTTCTCTCAGTCCATGCACAAAAGCCTGTGCCAACATCCGTCTGTGTGTCTGATCATGGGTAATGAGGCCCAAATCTTGAAACACTTGCATTACTCTGTCATGGAACTTCTCCACAGACTCTGTCATGTCTTGACTCGTGACATGTAGGCTGAGAGTTTGTCCTGTCAGTCTGCTTTTGGCCCATTCTCTGAGTTGCTCAATTAGCTTTGGTCCTGTCTCCCAGGCATACGCATCTAACTCTGCTGGATGCTTGAAGTGTTCTCTCTAATTGACCAGAATGCATCACCTGCTTTTATTTCCATTTCGGTCCAGAGATCAATCCAGGCTGCTGTATACGTTTGCTGGATCTGCTGCATTTTTTGGCAAAATAGCATGGGGTGTATCCCTGGGTCTGGCAGCATACTGATCACCTGGCTTGGGATGAAGGGCTCATAGGATGGTGCCTCTACCTGTCCCTGCTCTATTGGAGCTTGTGTGTTTTCTTCCCTAGTATTGGGCAGCATGTGTGACGTTGCATCTTCATCTTCATCAGATAAGAAGTGACATGGTGTACTTGGTGCATACACTGGGTGAGATTTGGGCTTTAAAGTTGTCTTGCTGCATGGGGATTTCCCACTTCCTTGCTGAGGCTGCGGTGGATCAGTGTCATGGTTCCATGCTAGCAGCCCTGTAGCTATACCACCCCCCTGTGAAGCAAGCCCTAGCTGTGGACTGTTGTGTCTGGGGGCTACATGTAGCGTTTTGTGTAGGGAGATCTGCACTTTCTTCTCCTGATATAATGACTGGCAATGTTTGTACTGTGCTTGGGATAGACAAGGTGCCCTGTGCTGGAGACACTGAATACAGGGACACCACATTGCTTGGATTGGGCGTTGACCCAGTTGATGACGAAGCAGAAAAAAGAGGAAGAGAAGGGAGGTGTGAGGGAGGAGCGAGAGAAAGAGGAGGGGAGGGAGAGAAGAGTGAAAGGGGGAAAAGAGAGAAAGATGGAGGAGAGAGAGAGAGAGAAGAAAGATGGAGGGGGAGAAGTAGAAGAAAATGAAGAACAAGATTTGAGAGTTGGAGAGGAAAAGATAGAAGAAGAGGAAGATGAAGAAAATGGATGTGTCAGAGATGTGATGGAGGGAAAAGAAGGAATGAGAGGGATGGCAGCGAGGAAAGAGGAGAAAAGTCTGAAGAAGAAAGAGAAAGGGACTGAGAGAAGAAAAAGGAGAGGGTGTCCCCCCTGTGACTCTTGAGAGGGGATGGTTGAAACAAAAATGCCTTCTCCCTGTGGAGAGAGGCGGGGAGCGTTTTTCCCTGTACAAGGCTCCTTACTCAATGAGAGCAGCCTACACCTGTCCCGTGTCTCCACATGATGGACATGTGATGTGTGTGACTCTGAATTCTGCTCTTGTGACATGTCAGTGATCTTTTTCTCACAGATGATTTAACACCTTTTCAAACTTATTCACATAAAAAAAAAAAAAAAAATTTCCTCGCCGAATGCCCGACGGGTGGGGCTGCTCAGACCACTGCGTAGTTTGTGTCTGCTCTCTCCCACAGCCTGTAATTCTCCTTATCTATGTGACCTTGTTCTAAGGCAAGCTTGTAGAAAAAAAAAATGGCTGGAGAAATAAAGCTCTAAAATAAATTGCTTAGAGAAAAAATCTCTCCAAAATCATTTAAAAATGTACTTAAAAGAAAATTTTTTTTTTTTTTTTAAAAAACAAAAAGTTAGATTTAGTAAAAAACTCTAGAAAAGTAAACATAAAAAAAATAAATTCACCAAAAAGGGGAGAAAAGAAAAACTGTATTAATCATAAAACTCTGAAAAACAACCCTTGTTACTAAAACAGCTAATTAAAAATCTCTGGAATGTCAGCTGGCTGCTTCCCCCTCCCTTCCTTATCTCTCTGCTTGCTGTCTCTATAGCCACTGAAATCACGTAACAAAAAAAAAAAAAAAATGTATTACTATTCCTCAGAATAACAAAAATGAATATAGTTCAGTCTGAATGCCTGAGAATTCTCACGTTAAAACCTGTAGCCAAAAAACTAGCTTAAAAAAAAAAAAAAAAAATCAAAGCCAAGAAACAGAATGCCTGATAACGTGATTAGCAGAGGAGGGGGGGTCAAAGGGGTTTCTCTCGCTGCTGCAGCCAGCACACTGCTCTGAATGAGTTACTGACAGAGCGCACGGAGATGTGATTTAAAGCGACAGTACCTGATACAGACAATGAGACAGACACCCGGGAGAATACGAATCCCTCTTTTGATGATCTGTGACACATACAAGCTGCTCTGGTAACTGATAACTCACCAATTGCACTGAGCGCGGCGAAGCTCAAGGTTCTATCGCTCTGTACCGTAGCCCTGGCCGGTGCGCCGGTCACAGTAATCTGCAATAGCCTTCATCAAAATTCTCACTATCCACGTCTGATTTGACTGGGATGGCCTCCCGGTGCGTGGACAATTATTGTGAGAACTTATCCAAACAAAGCTTCTGCCCTTCACGTCTGATTTGACTGGGATGGCCTCCCAGTGCGTGAAAGTTTACTGCAGAAACTTAACCGAACAAAGCCCTCGCTTCCACAACTGGATTTTTTTTGGGGTAACCTCCCTCCAATGTGTGAATAATATCTGCGTGGACTTATCCAAAACAAAGCTCCCGCCCTCCACGTCTGATTTGACTGGGATGGCCTCCCGGTGCGTGAAAGTTTACTGCGGGAACTTATGCAGCAATTGTCTTTTGCTATACAGCCCCCAGAGATCAGCAAGGAAAAACACAGTCACTGTTCCAACTTTCTCCCGGTTCACGTAAAACATGAAACATATACAGCACAGCAGCAACCAACTCGGCTTATATCCCAGGGCTTTTGGATAAGGGTATGGACTTTTTACACAACCTGGGAATGCGGTGATGACCACGTCCGACCGGCTGGAAGTGTAGGCTAGGACTAGGCACTGGGAACATTCAGGTAAGATGACAAAGTTTTCTTACCTTACTGATGGAGCTGCAGTCTCCGTCCCGTGTGCCAAGGCCAGGGCCAACACCCCCGTCTCTCCGGTCGGCCGAGTCCTCGTGCGTTTCGTCCAATGCCCCGCGTGCAGGCGCCAACTGATATGGAAATTTAATTAGGATAAAAATATCCTGTGTTTGCTGCTTGCCATGTCCAAATCTCTATATAATGTCTTTTTGAGCGCTCAGAACTAAATGAGGACTGTCCACACGAAAGTGTCAGTATAACAGTTCGTCAAAGACATACATTTATTATTCATTCAAGGTTTTATACGTTTTCAAAAAGGGGCTGGTTAGTCAATTAACATACAATTAAAAGCTGCTAGATTATTGGCTGTTCTAGTGTAAATATGATAATTATGATAATCATGATTAAAAGAGCTGAAGTTGCAGAATTATTGTTTATATTCTTGTGACCTAGTTGCCTTGCATAACTATAATGTAAACAACAGATATCTAATAGGACATTTTGTACTTCATGCATTTGTTCCTTTACGAAGGTCTTATGAAGGCCAGATTTCTTTAAAACGACTGATTATATCTGGCCTAGAAATATGTGAGCACAAGGTTTTTTTAGCAAGTGAGATCTATCTAACTGTGAACTGTGAATACATATATGTGAATATACTTTGAATATATATGGAAGACATATATATTTCCATGACAGTCTAGCAGTCGAAAATCATGCAGCTAATACTCGGAGGACACCAAAGCATGCTTGGGAAAACCCGAGCAACGAGTATACTCTCTCATCACTAGACATAATCTACTCCACAAAGACTTGAGAATATGCAGGTATCATAGCAGAGAAAGTAATTTCAGAGATTATTTATCTGAGGAAAAAGGTGTTTATTTTTGTATTAATGTTTCCTCTGTTATGGAGGCCTGTTGACATTAATGCCAGCCGATGAGTAGTGATTGTTCATAGACTCATCAAAAGTTAGTTTTGAAAGCCGTTCTTTTGCATAATGGTAATAACCCTCTTAATATTTGTTGTACTTGCTGCTGATATGAAAGAGACATACAAAAATATGAAACTGGAACATTACTGGAATATTTGTCGAGATTTGAAGGCGATTGCTTTATTGTTTGAATTGCAACTTGGGTACACTAAATTTTGCTGTTTCTTTTGAGGATGGGATAGCAGGGATAGGAAATATCACTATATTTGAAAACCATGGCCTAAACATGAATCTCTAAACATGAATTCTGTTAACTTTATACATGTGAAATCTAAATTTTCCAAAGTTAGTGATGCAAGTCACAAAAAATATTGATTATGGACGATGAGCAATTTCAGGAACAGTTAAATCTATTGCAAAAAGTAGCCTGGCTATTCTTCAAAAATGTCTCCTCTTTTGTCACAAATCATAATGCAGAAAAGTACAGTGACATAGTGAGTAATTTGTGAAATCATACCAAGCTATGGGATGCAATTTGTTCTTATAACTTCATTTCACGGACCCCCATTTGGACTTTTTCCCAGAAAGTGTTGGTGCTGTAAGTGACCAGCATGAGGAGTGTTCTTATCAGCAAATTTATACAATAGACTGGAGGTACCAAGACAAGTGGAACTCCAATATGGTGATTTACTATTGCTGGACCATGAAGTGGGATATTCCAGTAGCAAAATAGTTCTGTAAATCATCATCAAAAATTTCTTAGGTAAGCTGCATTTCATATAATGTTTTTATTTTTTAATATTTTCATAAAACTTGAAATGTGTTTAACAAAAAAACCCTGCCTGATGAAAAAAAATCTGAAAGCTTATTTGAATTCAGCATGAAAAATATATTTAACTCTAGTTAATTTTGCTTTGGTTAAAGAAAATATATATTTTTTTGTCAACAAGTATAATCAAAACCTCTCTAAAACTCCTTTAAAATGGGCTAGAACTAGACTAATGAAAATTTAATTTAGAGAACTCGCTTAAACAAATCTAAGATTTTTATATAAAAATAAAATTGGCAATCTGGTGGCAGATCCTCTTCAATTTGTTTGTACTTGATAATAGATAATAATAGATCAAACTTTTTTTTTTTGGAGTATACATTAAAAGTTAAACTATTAGTTTACAGTAACATTCCATTAAGATAGATTTATGGAATAATGTGGATTAGAAAATGGGCCAAATAGAAAAAAAACAATATTGCTAAAGATCTTTACAAATATTTTTATAGTCATTTTATCACTGTTGGATTTTTCTATGTTGTAAAGATGTTTCTTTTTGTGTAGGATACATTCAGAAGCTTCCATATTCATTAATTGCATGACAACAGAATAAAGAAAATCAGTCAATTGAAAAACACTGATTTAAGTAGACATATGCACCATTGTAGCTTAGGGCAGGAATGCCAGTAATGACTGGAAGCTTGTAGGTTGTACAATAACAGAAACAAAAATAAAACTAAATTTCCAAGATAACAAAGCATTTTTTTACACTTTGTATCATCTGTCAGGAGGAATTGAGTGAATTAACACATGCAGCTGCAGAAGTAGGTATTTTGGCCTGTGACCAGTGCTCATAATAGGTCCCTGCGCACACTGAGGCACATGTTTGAGATTTGGAATATGACTTTTTTGAGCATATCTAATTTTTAGAAACTAACAGAATTTTATTATGTTACTCATGATGCTACATGATGCTCAATCTTATATTATATATATATATATATATATATATATATATATATATATATATATATATATTGTGAGACAGTGAGTGAATATGTGATGAATGGGGTGTACATTTCACCTAGGTATAAGGGAAATGTGTGGCTTTGTGGACCTAGTGGTGGAGAAAGGTCACTACACCTCACATTCAGCACACACTTGCAGCACAAGCCTGAAACTACTCAGGTCTTAATTAGGAGACCAGAAGTAGGTGTCTGAAAACACAATCTGAGAGCTCATTCAGTCTGGACAAGGGGTCCAGGCACAGAAGGTGTCTCCAAGAGTGTTAGAGCTGTCTTCAGCCTGGACACAGAGAGGTGTCCTGGCACAAGGAAGCAGTCTCTGTGAGAATGCTCCAAGAGTGTTAGAGCTGTCTTCAGCCTGGACACAGAGAGGTGTCCTGGCACAAGGAAGCAGTCTCTGTGAGCATGCATGCTGATGATTACTGAAGAGGAGGGGAGCCGTCTCAGTCTGGGTGCAGGAAGGACCCCGGACACAGGAGTGTATCTGTGAACCTCCATGCTGATGATTACTGAAGAGGAGGGGAGCCGTCTCAGTCTGGGTGCAGGAAGGACCCCGGACACAGGAGTGTCTCTGTGAACCTCCAGCATAATGACTACTGAATAGGATTGGATCTCTCTCAAGTCTGGTCATGGAAGGTGCCTTCAGACACAGGAGGAGTATCTGTGAAGCTCCATACTGGTAACATATGTGATATGTGTTGTTTTGGGCACAGACTGGTAGAGTCTGGGTCCCGGATAGAGAGGGCCATCTGTCTGGGTGTGATTGGAGGCTAGACAAGCCCAGGTTTTCTGTTTATGCTTTGTTTTAATCTGTTTGCTGTGGACTTTAATAAAGCTGGTTGCGGCCAGTTTTGCACCAGAACTGCTGTCTGAATGAACTGTTTCCGTGCCATTCTGTCTACCCAGACAGCGATCCCAGAGCTAAAACCCCGGAAAGGCTACAATTGGCGGAGAATGCTGGGGCAGCGCAGTGCCTGATACAGTTAGTGCTGGAGTGTGTATGCAGCACAGTGGCGAGAGACAGCATTAAAGGTGAAGTCTATTGAAATAGCAGCAGAAAAAAAAAAAAAAAGTGTGTGTCAGCAGAAACGTCTGTTTGGAGCAGTCTTGGAGCGACAGTGGCCCTGATAGGGTCTGCAGAGAGAAAATGTATGCACAGCAAAGCTGAACTTGTTGTGAAAATGACTGTGGAATGTGCAGCAGCAAAAGAAAAGTTTGTGGAGCAGTCTTAAAGAGACAGTAGCCCTAATAGACTTTGCAAAGGAAAAAAAAAAAAAAGTGTTTGCACAGCAAGGCTGAATTTTCTGTGGAAAAAAGCTGTGTAGTGTGTGTGCCTTGACTGAAGTCTGCCGTTGTGAAGACAGAGATATCTGACAGCATGGAGGCGCTGTTTGAACAAATGGCGCAAGTTAATATGCAACATAAGACTGCTGTGATTGAGACAGATGAGTCCGGCAGTATGGAGGAACTCGTTGAGTACCTGGTGCAGGCCCAGCGAAGCATGGAGCAGCAGCGCCTGCAGCACCAGCAGCACATGCAGCAGGCCCAGCAGCAATTCCTGCAGCAGCAGCAGGAGAATAACCGGTTATTTGTTGAGCAGATGACAGCACCAAAAAAGGATTTCGGTGCCGCGTCCCGAAGTAATGTTGTGAAGGCACCGGCGTTGTCCGCTATAAAGAAGGCGGTAAGACGGTCTTTGAGAAAAATGACACCTCATGATGATGTGGAGGTATATCTTACTAGGTTTGAGAGACTGGCAGAGAAGGAGAATCTGCCACTATCTGAATGGGCCATGGCGGTCGTACCCTATCTGATTGGGGAACCCCAAAAAGTCTGGGCTGACCTGAGCAAGCAGGACAGCGAAGACTATGCCAAGTTGAAAGCGGCGATTCTTACCCGGCTGGGTGTTACGGTGACAGCCCGTGCCAGGGGAGTTCGTGACTGGAGATACAGTTGGGAGTCTGCAGTCAGCAGGCCTGATTATGGAGTTGAAAAGGTGATAGTGGACCGCTACACCCAAGCACGTCCTCCTGAGGTACAGCCGTCTGAGAGGTCGTCACTTCGGAGTTCCCGGACGCTGAACTCTCGCGGTAAGAGCGTTCCAGCTGTTGGGGACATGGGGTATGCTGATAAGCGGGTTCAGGCCCGAGGGGACATGTGGGTGGGAGAGTGTGATGGACAGTGTTGGAGCTGGCGTGAAATTGCAGCCAACTGTCCAATAGAGGGGGAGCCTATGTGTTGTGATGTTGGCAGATCCCTCTCTCTCTGCGCAGAACCTGTGTGTGTGACCACCTCAGCCGAAGAGACTGGACCACAGGGGTCCCCGGTGGTTGTAAATGACTGCCCAGCGCAGGCCCTCTTGGACTCAGAGAGTCCAGTGACTTCCGTATGTGACAGCCTGATTGATAGGGACTTCATCCCTGATAAGCACCTGAGTATGGTGTGCATCCATGGAGACACCAAAGTCTACCCAGAGACTGCCGTGGACTTGGTCCCCAAACTCGGGAGGTTTCATATGAAGTGGGGGTAGTGAAGACCCTGGTGCACCCCGTTATATTGGGTAATGACTTTCCCCGGTCTAAGGATCTCTGGGGGAAAAATGTTTCTGATGGACAGTGTGATGAAGCTCCTACTGAGGGTGCGCAGTCCCGAGGGGCGGAACACAATGCTAGTGGGCCGTTAAACTTATGTGATAATGATGATGACCATGATAATATTGATAATGATAATGATGATCATGATAATGATGATGACCATGATGAGGATGCTGATATTGATAATGATGATAATGCTAATCATAATAGTGATGATACTGATGATGACCGTGATAAAGATGACATTTCTTTGCAGGTGATGTTGGGAGACGAGGATGGTGGTTCTCGGGAACCGAGTGTCCCTGACTTGCCTGTGTCCTGTGACAGTTTTGAGAGTGAGCAGTGGCGAGAACCCTCTCTTAAAACAGCACAGGAAAATATGATTGTTCTAAATGAGGTTTCCCAGGAGCCTGACTCTGAGGAGAGGTTCTCTCATGTTGTCATAAACACTGAAGTCCAGGGAGAGGTTGTGAGTCAGCTCCTAGTACCTGAACTATATAGGGGTGTAGTGCTGGGGTTGTCACATGGTCGCATGCTTGAGGGACCAGATGGTGAGGTTAATGTTGTGGATGACATGTTGACTAGGGTTCCAGATCAGGATGTGAATGAGAATGAATTCTATACTCCTGAAAGTGAGCAGGATATGAATGAGAATGAATTCTATACTCCTGAAAGTGAGCAGGATATGAATGAAAATGAAGGGTATAGCCCTGACAGTGAGCCAGAGGTGACTGAGGAAGTAGAGTGTGGGACGGACGGTGGGGCTTCTGGGCATGTCTTGCCAGAAGAGCCTGAAAGTGGGGAACTGGAGAAAAGTGAAAAACCCCCTATACCTTCTGTGATAGTTGGTGACACATGGTCAGTGCACCAGGGACAGGAGGTACATGAGTTTCTGAGGAAGAGTCAGCAGAAGTGTTCTGATGTGTCTGGTCGTACTACTTTGGCCAGGCACTATATTGAATCTGAGCCTGGCCCTAAGGTCAAGATGAAACCGTGTAGGATACCCGAGGCCCGCAGAGAGTATAGGCCTGGGAGGGTACAGGGTAGTGCGGATGCTTCAGATGAAGAGAAAGCTGATGTTGGCTATGACTCAGGTGAAGATACAAGTGACAGTGGTGGAGATGAAGCTGGTGAGGGCCATGACTGGTCCGGAGTTCACTGTCTGTTGGATTGTTGACCAGCCCTCCGGTCTGGATGACCAGCCCTCCGGTCTGGAGAAGAGGGAGGGGATATGTGAGACAGTGAGTGAATATGTGATGAATGGGGTGTACATTTCACCTAGGTATAAGGGAAATGTGTGGCTTTGTGGACCTAGTGGTGGAGAAAGGTCACTACACCTCACATTCAGCACACACTTGCAGCACAAGCCTGAAACTACTCAGGTCTTAATTAGGAGACCAGAAGTAGGTGTCTGAAAACACAATCTGAGAGCTCATTCAGTCTGGACAAGGGGTCCAGGCACAGAAGGTGTCTCCAAGAGTGTTAGAGCTGTCTTCAGCCTGGACACAGAGAGGTGTCCTGGCACAAGGAAGCAGTCTCTGTGAGAATGCTCCAAGAGTGTTAGAGCTGTCTTCAGCCTGGACACAGAGAGGTGTCCTGGCACAAGGAAGCAGTCTCTGTGAGCATGCATGCTGATGATTACTGAAGAGGAGGGGAGCCGTCTCAGTCTGGGTGCAGGAAGGACCCCGGACACAGGAGTGTCTCTGTGAACCTCCATGCTGATGATTACTGAAGAGGAGGGGAGCCGTCTCAGTCTGGGTGCAGGAAGGACCCCGGACACAGGAGTGTCTCTGTGAACCTCCAGCATAATGACTACTGAATAGGAGTGGATCTCTCTCAAGTCTGGTCATGGAAGGTGCCTTCAGACACAGGAGGAGTATCTGTGAAGCTCCATACTGGTAACATATGTGATATGTGTTGTTTTGGGCACAGACTGGTAGAGTCTGGGTCCCGGATAGAGAGGGCCATCTGTCTGGGTGTGATTGGAGGCTAGACAAGCCCAGGTTTTCTGTTTATGCTTTGTTTTAATCTGTTTGCTGTGGACTTTAATAAAGCTGGTTGCGATCAGTTTTGCACCAGAACTGCTGTCTGAATGAACTGTTTCCGTGCCATTCTGTCTACCCAGACAGCGATCCCAGAGCTAAAACCCCCGGAAAGGCTACAATATATATATATATATATATATATACAGTACAGACCAAAGGTTTGGACACACCTTCTCATTCAAAGATTTTTCTGTATTTTCATGACTATGAAAATTGTAGAATCACACTGAAGGCATCAAAACTATGAAGTAACACATGTGGAATTATACAATACACTTAACAAAAAAGTGTGAAACAACTGAAAATATGTCTTATATTCTAGGTTCTTCAAAGTAGCCACCTTTTGCTTTGATAACTGCTTTGCACGCAGAAAAGGTGAATGGATGGACTCCACATGCTTAGTTCCCACCGTGAAGCATGGAGGAGGTGGTGTGATGGTGTGGGGGTGCTTTGCTGGTGACACTGTTGGGAATTTATTCAAAATTGAAGGCATACTGAACCAGTATGGCTACCACAGCATCTTGCAGCGGCATGCTATTCCATGCGGTTTGTGTTTAGTTGGACCATCATTTATTTTTCAACAGGACAATGACCCCAAACACACCTCCAGACTGTGTAAGGGCTATTTGACCAAGAAGGAGAGTGATGGGGTGCTACGCCAGATGACCTGGCCTCCACAGTCACCAGACCTGAACCAAATCGAGATTGTTTGGGGTGAGCTGGACTGCTCATCGCTTCAAATTTGAATAAATACCCAACAGTGTCAGTACAGACCAAAAGTTTGGACACACCTTCTCTTTCAAAGATTTTTCTGTATTTTCATGACTGTGAAAATTGTAGAATCACACTGAAGGCATCAAAACTATGAATTAACACATGTGGAATTATACATTACACTTTACAAAAAAGTGTGAAACAACTGAAAATATGTCTCTTATTCTAGGTTCTTCAAAGTAGCCACCTTTTGCTTTGATTACTGCTTTGCACGCAGAAAAGGTGAACGGATGGACTCTACACGCCTGGTTCCCACCGTGAAGCATGGATGAGGTGGTGTGATGGTGTGGGGGTGCTTTGCTGGTGACACTGTTGGAGATTTATTCAAAATTGAAGCGGTGAGTCGTCCAGCTCACCCCAAACCATCTAGATTGGGTTCAGGTCTGGTGTCTGTGGAGGCCAGGTCATCTGACGTAGCACCCCAACACTCTCCTTCTTGGTCAAATAGCCCTTACACAACCTGAAGGTGTGTTTGGGGTCATTGTAGTGTTGAAAAATAAATGATGGTCCAACTAAATGCAAACCGGATGGAATAGCATGCTGCTGCAATATGCTGTGGTAGCCATGCTGGTTCAGTATGTCGTGAATTTTGAATAAATCTACAAAGTGTCACCAGCAAAGCACCCCCACACCATCACACCTCCTTCTCCATGCTTCACGGTAGGAACCAGGCATGTAGAGTCCATCCGTTCACCTTTTCTGCGTGCAAAGCAGTAATCAATGCAAAAGGTGGCTACTTTGAAGAACCTAGAATATAAGACATATTTTCAGTTGTTTCACACTTTTTTGTAAAGTGTAATGTATAATTCCACATGTTTTACTTCATAGTTTTGATGCCTTCAGTGTGATTCTACAATTTTCATAGTCATGAAAATACAGAAAAATAATTGAATGAGAAGGTGTGTCCAAACTTTTGGTCTGTACTGTATATAATTATATATTATATATATATAATAGTTAAATAAGCATTGATTTGAGATGTAGTCGAAAGAGAGGCTTTTTTAACCAGTTCCGGAACGCTAATAGCCTTTTGTACATCTGGGCGGTTTGCACCTTACTCTTCACTGATGTTTAAAATCAATGCAGAATGTAAACTCATAGTAAGATACTTTCTAGAGACAATCCAACTGTGAGTCAACTATCAGACACAGCCAACTCTACAGAGAGAAGGCAGACATTGTTTGCTACCATTGCTACCTTCTTGATCGCTGTATACAGGAGCGCACCTTGGAGCGGTTGCCTCAGGTGGTGCCACCTGCTGATAAAAAATGTCCAAGTATATTATGTCTATGCATCTTGTTATTGTATTTTGCATCCTATGATATGTATCTTATTGTGTCTTTCTGCCCTGTATATATTTTAGTGTCCTCTTTGGAAATAATCTGATGAAGGTCCTTTAACGGACCGAAAACGTTCATGTTTTTTTGTCTGGATGCACCATCAATAAATGAACTTTTCCTTTCATACCTCCTGAGTGCCAAGTTTTTAGTTTCATACCTGCCGATAAAAAGGAGGGGGGCGGCATCTGGTGGAGGGAAGTTCATTCAGATGAAGGCTTGTGCCTGCATTTGGCCCCTCTTCTCTCCCTGATGTCCTGCTGTGTCGCTGCCCGCTTCATACTGATGGAATATGCACTTATGATTACTGATGTGCAGCAGCTTTCACCCTCCGGGTTCTGCAACTCAGAGAGGGGAGGTGTCCTGCAGGAGAAGAACACTGGCCAATGAATGCTCTCATATCACTGACTGAAGAGCTGATTGGCCAGTGCTAATGTCCTCCTGCATGGTGCGTCTTTGAAGGAAAGAAGTGAGAGCTAGGAAATAAGATCATAGGAGCAATCTGTGCTGGAAGAGGAAAAGCATATCCAGTCCACAAGGTGACAGATCTCCTGCTGGGCAGTCCTGGCAGAGAGAGTGGGTGTGGGGCTCAGCTGTTGTGAGCAGGGGAAGCTGCACATGTACACCAGCTCCCACCCCTGTAGCACAGAGGAGTATGTGTCTCCATGTGTCTGTGTGGGTTGTGTGTCTGTGGGTTGTGTGTGTGGGGGGGATGGTGTGACTGTGGGTTGTATGTGTGTGGGTTGTGTTTGTGTCTGTGTGGGTTTTGTGTCTGTGTGTGGGTTATGTCTGTGTGGGTTGTCTCTTTTTGTGTGTGGGTTGTGTTTCTCTGTGTGAGTTGTGTGTGTGGGTTGTGTCTCTGTGTATTTATGTGTAGGTTGTGTCTCTGTGTGGTGTGTGGCTTGTGTCTGTGGTGTGTTGTGTGTCTTTGTGGTGTGGGTTGTGTTTGTGGTGTGTCAGCGTGTGTTGCATGAGGGTTGTGTGTGGGTTGTGTCTCTGTTGTGTGGTCTATGGGTTGTGTCACTCTGTGTGGTCTCTGTCTCTCTGTGAGGTGTGTGGGTTGTTGTGTCGATGTGGGTTTGTGTGTGGGTTGTGTCTCTGTTAACTGTGTGTGGGTTGTGTGTGTGTGGGTAGTTGTGTCTGTCTGTGTGTTTAGATATCTTTTGAGTATACTGAAGTGTGTGTATTGTAACGTTCCACACTGTCTGTGGGTGGGGATTACTCGCTTTGCTGGTCTTGGAGGTAAACACTGGCACACTCAAGGTTAAAAACAACAGTACATTTGGTTTATTTACAGCAGCCATTAGACAAAATACAGTCTCTTCCTGCCACCGGTCAGCACCACACGGATCCCTGTCTGTTATCTGTTGGTGTCGGCCACACCGGTTCCCGAGGCGTCTTAGCTTTCAGAGGTGTAAAGTAAACCTCAAAACAGTCTCTTTCTCACCAATACTTCTCACGGCATGAACACAGTCTTCCTGACCCCAGTCAGTATACCACAGACTCCTGTCTGTCACCTGTTGGGCACGCAGGTTCCCGGATCCCTCTTAACCTCAGAGGTATCCAATAAACATTTCTCACTTCTCTTTGACCCCGGTCAGTGACACTCACGGTTTTCAAGACGGTCTACTCCTCTGACTCAGACTCACCAGCACTGCTTCCCCTGTCTGTGTGATGTCCAGCCTGGACATCATGGGAGCTCTGTCCAGACTGATAGACTCCCAACACACTCACAGCCTCAAATACTCCGTATGCCAACTCCTTCCTTACATACCTGTAACCAGTCCCACAGGTGAGGTATGGATCACATTGTCAGTCACATGCTCATGACCTCATCACAGGTCCTCAAAAACTCACAACCACAAGTGGGCGGTGTATGTGTGGTTATCCAGTCCCACCCAGCTCTCCGACTAACCCTGTAAGCCACCCTAGTAAAATAAGCACAACTCTTCTGGAACTACAAGTCCCAGAACAATATTACTGGCTTACAGTGCAGAGGACCTCTGCGACACATACCTGTCATTCACAACAATGCTGGGGACTATTTTACCATCCAAATCACGCCTCCATGCATATCTTGAGGAGCACATACAGCACCCCCTAGCTGCAGCATGGGTCACTACATCACATACCTCCCCCCTCTGTTCAAACTTGTGGGGTTGAACACTTGTCCTAAACCGAGGGCCTCAAGATTGGGCACCCATGTCACCTTGCCTTACAAGTCTAGGGGACCGTCTCAGTCGATTTTGGGCATTATTCAACATCACCCCTTTGTTAGGCCTCCCTGCCCCCAACGGTCAGTAAAGACATTAAAGGCATAGAGGTTTAGCCCAATCAAATGGAATAGCAGGAATATATATATTTTTTTAAGACGTTCGGAATTACAAAGAAATTGACTATGTTGTTAACATTTTTTCTATTTTGGCACAAATGTATGTTTCAATACTTCCATGCTCTTCACCTTCTTTTTACTTCTCCCACACTTTCTCCTTTATGATCCTCAGCAGCAGCATCTTTTTCATCAACTTCTTCTTCACCTTATTTATCTTCTTCTTCACTTTCTTCCTCTTCTTTTTTTTTACATTCTTCATATTCTTCTTATTCAACTATTATTCTTCTTCATATTCTACTTCTTCATCTTCTTCCTATTAATCTTCTTCATCATATTCTTATTTGTGACAAGCATTCCTGTAGTTGTAATCTCTAAAAGTTTGAAGATTACACCTTCCGTTCTTGCTGTCACAAAAGATTTACAACAGTATTTGTCCGCGTTCAGTTTTGCCTGCAGAAGCAGGCATTTTCTAGGGGCACCACGAGGAGGAACGGACTCACCCCCATACACTGCTTAGTCTTCTTCTGCTTATAATTTAGAGCAAATCTTTTGCTCTGATTTTTTGTCTTATGCTAAATGTTCTTCTGCATTTGTTCTTCTGCTTCTTGGTCTTCTGTCTCTTATTCTGTATCTTGTTGGCTGTCTTCATGTTCTTTGTCCTCTTGGTCATCTTCTTCTGGGTAATCTTTTTGTTCTTCTTTGGGGTGGTGTTCAGGCTCGTCGTCTTCATGGTCGTCGTCCTTGGGGTCGTCGTCTTCTTCGGGGTGGTCTTCAGGGTCATTGTCTTCAGGGTCCTCTTCTTCTGGATCGTCGTCTTCTTCAGGGTGGTCTTCAGGGTCATCGTCAGGGAGATCCAGAGTGATTACCAAAAACCATTTAAAATATCTTCAACTTGGAAATGTAGCTGAAGGTACAAAAGGCTGAGTAACTGCAGAGAACCAGTTGACTGTCCTGGAACCCGGATGGGTAGTAGAAGGAACAAGAGCCAATGGCACTACCGAGGACCAGCTGACGGTTCTGGAACCCGGATAGGTAGCAGAAGATACAAGAGCCAATGGAAGTAACGAGGACCAGCTGACTGTGCTGGAACCCGGAGGGGCAGCAGAAGGAACAGAGCCAATGGCACAACCGAGGACCAGCTGACGTTACAGGGACACGATTACTAAGCAGGAGGTACCTGTGTTACAAAGCACTACCAAGGACCAGCAGACGTTGCTGGAACTCGGATACCGAGATGGAGGCACCTAGGCCAAAGGCACTGCCGAGAACCAGCTGACGGTCCTGGAACCCGGATGGGTGGCAGAAGGTACAAGAGCCAATGGAAGTAACAAGGACCAGCTGACTGTGCTGGAACCCGGAGGGGCAGCAGATGGAACAGAGCCAATGGCACAACCGAGGACCATCTGACCATTCTGGGACACGTTTACTAAGCAGGAGGTACCTGTGCTACAAAGCACTACCAAGGACCAGCAGACGTTGCTGGAACTCGGATATCGAGATGGAGGCACCTAGGCCAAAGGCACTGCCGAGAACCAGCTGACGGTACTGGAACCCGGATGGGTAGCAGAAGGTACCCATGAAAAACAAAGTTGCGTGGCCGCGAGCCGGCCGCAGTTACCGAATCCCACAGTCCTACAGGGGGTGCTTGTCCTATTGGCACTACGGAAACAGCCTTTAGTTCCATATCCTGCAGCCCACATAGGAAGCATCTAAACTGCAGGCACCGTAGAGTCGGCTAACCCGATCGCAACACGACAGGACAACGTATTGGAGGCAAAGTGATGTTGACACTGCCTGGAAACAGCTGGCGTGCTGTAACCTGGCTAGGCAGGAGGGAGTACACGTGCCAAATGGAACCGCTGATGGTACTGGAACCGGGATGGGTAGCAGAAGGTACCCATGAAAAATAAAGTTGCAAGGCCGCGAGCCTGCCGCAGTTACCGAATCCCACAGTCCTAAAGGTTGTGCTTGTCCTATTGGCACTACGGAAACAGCCTTTAGTTCCATATCCCGCAGTCCACATAGAGCCCAGAGATGAGAGTAGAAACAGAGTGGAGGCAGAGGACAAATTGGAGCAAGTTGAAAATCTGGACTTGTGTGAGTGTGGACAGAGCAGGAAAGATTTCCAGCTACACAGCTGGGGATCAGCTGACATTACTGAACCCCAATAACACAGGAGCTAGTGTTGACTGTGCAGACGGCACTTCAGAGCAGTAACTGGCAGTGTTGTAGCCCAGGGATGAGAGTAGAAACAGAGTGGAGGCAGAGGACAAATTGGAGCAAGTTGAAAATCTGGACTTGTGTGAGTGTGGACAGAGCAGTAAAGATTGCCAGCTACACAGCTGGGGATTAGCTGACATTACTGAACCCCAATAACACAGGAGCATATGATGACTGTGCAGACGGCACTTCTGAGCAGCAACTGGCGGTGTTGGAGCCCAGGGTCAGTCAGGGTGTAGGCTGCGGCCTAATGTGAGCAACTTTCAAATGTGATGTAACTTGAATTAGGAGGGAGCAGGACTTATTGCCGGACACACAGCAGGGGAACAGCAGGCGTTACTGAACCCCACAAACACAGGAGCGAGTGTTTTTCTCTGTGCATACAGCACTTCTGAGCAGTAACTGGCAGTGTTGAAGCCCAGGGTCAAGGAGGGTGTAGAAATCCCATATAGAGTAGTTGCCTTGTTCCGTGGCACTTCAAAATGTCTATACTCCAAACAAGAGAAACGTAAGCTTTACTACCATAAGATGATGAATTTTCTTCAAAAATATTGAAATAAAGACATTTAAAATATAAGCACATATATGAACATGGCGACAACAAATGCAACCAAAAAAACCAACATAGGGTATAGGGGTTGAAATGAATGCATACAAGTACATTTCATAATCCAATAATGCTGCCTAAGGAACGGTATGTACACCTGTAATATAGTGCAGACAATGTATGTAGGACTAGTCATCATCATCATTAGAAGTTATATGTGACGTAAAAAATACACTTATTGAGGAAAACTGTTAGTTCACACCCCATATATTAAAGGTCCAGCATGTAATCATGATAATATGGTGCAATAATCAATGATCAAGCATAACCTAGAAAAAAGTGCATCGTGCATAGTGAAAATTGCTATGTATGCCTGCAAGTGCAGGTGAAACAATGCCAATGGATAGAAAAGGTATATGCTATCTATGTATCAGAGTGCATAGCCACTGATGGCGAATGGCGATATAATACTATGCCTCAACTAAGGCTGCGGCACCAATCACGCACGTTTGGCTTGTAGCTTGTTGAAGAGGGGAAGTGCATGTATGCTTGCGCGTCGGTTTAGCCGCCCAGATTGCCTTCCTGCTTTGACACGTCGGGTAGGGGAGCGACTGTGCGTCATATGACGCTGACTTGCAGTGACGTTGCGCAGCGTTCATCAGTGGTAGCGTAGTGCCGCTACAAAGCCGCCATCATGGCTGATTTCCTCTATAAACATGCACCTATGAGCAACCATATACGCACGTCCCCTCTTGAAGAAGCTACAAGCAAAACGCACGTGAGGGGTGCCGCAGCCTTTATTGAGGTACAGTATCATATCGCCATTCGCCATCAGTCACTATGCACTCTGATACCTAGATAGCATAAACCTTTTCTATCCGTTGGCGTTGTTTCACATGCACTTCCAGGTATACATTGCTATTTTCACTATCCACGATGCACTTTTTATAGGTTATGCATGATTATTGTGCCTTATTATCAGGATTAGATGCTGGACCTTTCATATATGGGGTGTGAACTAAGAGTTGTCCTCAATCAGTGTAATTTTTACTGTCACATATATAAGTAATGATGATGATGACTAGTCCTACATCTATTGTCTGCACTATATTACAGGTGTACATACTGTTCCTTAGGCAGCATTAATGGATTATGAAATGTACTTGTATGCATTCATTTGAACCCCTATACCCTATGTAGGCTTTTTTGGTTGCATTTGTAGTCGCCATGTGCATATATGCGCTTGTATTTAAAATGTCTATTTTAACATATTTGGGACTACAATTCATCATTTTATGGTTGGAAAGCTTCCATTTTTCTTGTTTGGAGCACATCAATCATGGTGTAGGCTTAACCCTATGTGGAGCAAGTTTGACATCTGATGTTGTGTGCATGTGGAGGGAGCAGGAGACTTATTGCCGGACACACAGCAGGGGAACAGCTGGCATTACTGAACCCCACTAACACAGGAGCTTGTGTTTTTCTCTGTGCAGATGGCACTTCTGAGCAGCAACTGGCAGTGTTGGAGCCCAGGGAGTACAGTTCAGGTGGTAGAAACATGAACACCACAGGAGACACGGATACTGTTGCCAACCAATTATTTAATCTGAAACCGGACAGGCAAATTCAGGCGAGATCCATGCCTTGTTCATTTTCAGAAAAGTAAGCCGGTCAACGTTATCGGAGGATAGTCGCATGCGACAGTCTGTTAGTACACCACCTGCGGCACTAAAGACGCGCTCCGATAATAAACTAGCAGCAGAGCAAGCCAGCACCTCCAATGCATACTGGCTAAGCTCTGGCCATGTATCCAGCTTAGAGACCCAAAACTTGAAGGGGGAAGAACCGTCTGGGAGTACACTGAGAGGGCAAGACATGTTGTCTGTCACCATCTGACGGAAACGTTGCCTCCTGCTGACTGGAGCCGTCTGTGACGGTGTAGACATTTATGGTGGGGACACAAAACTTTGCCACATTTGGGCCATACTGGTCTTGCCCTGTGCAGAGGTGCTGCTTCTGCTCCCGCTTGGTGCAGAGCTTCCTCCACTGCCTCAACGCACAGAGCTGCTTTGTAAAGCACTAGCAGCAGTGCTCTCGGCTGGAATGGAGAACATGATGGAATGCACCAGTGTGTCTTGGTACTCCCGGATTTTACATGGTGAGAATGAGGGCGATGCGGCGGTCGTTTCTCAGGCACTGCAGCATGAAATCAACCATGTGCTGCAGACTCCCAACTGGCCAAGAAACGCTGTCCCCTGCAAGAGGCGTCATCTCTGCCTGCTCTACATTACCCCACCCTCGCTCTACATACTGACTACTAGAGCATTGTGTGCCTCCCTCCTCTGGAGCGATGTCTTCCTCCTCCATTGATTCCTCTTCATCCTCCTCACAAAGTGTCCCCTGCCTAGGCCTTTGTGAGGAACCACATTGCGCAGACTGTCCAGAAGCTGATGGAATTTGTGACTCCTCATCCTCCACCTCTTCCAAATCCTCATCCCTTAGTGCTTGCAGTGTTTTTTGAAGCAGGCAGATAAGGGGGACAGTCATGCTGACTAGTGCATCATCTGCACTCGCCATCCACGTAGAATCATCGAACACGCGCAAAACGTGGCAGATGTCCTTCATAGAGACCCACTCGGTGATGGTGAAGTGTGAACGGCGCGAAGTGCGACTTGTTTGCGCCAGATGCAGCTGGTACTCCATTACTGCTGCCTGCTGCTCACACAACCGCTCCAACATATGTAACGTGGAATTCCACCTGGTGGGTAGGGCACATATGATGCGATGTTCCGGAAGGCGGAATCAGCGTTGCAGAGCTGCAATGCGCGATCTGGCCATGCTGGAATGCCGCAAGTGAGCGCACTCTATGCGGACCTTGTGCAGCAATGCATCAAGATCTGGATAGTCCCTCAAAAAACTCTGCATGACCAAGTTGAGCACTTGTGCCAGACATGGTATGTGAGTGAGGTTGCCAAGGCCCAGAGCTGCCACCAGGTTTCGGCCATTGTCACACACTACCAAGCCTGGCTGGAGATTCGCTGGCACAAACCACACATCGCTCTCCTGCTTTATGGCATTCCAGAGCTCCTGCACTGTGTGGCTTCGATTCCCCATAGAAATTAATTTCAGGACGGCCTGTTGACATTTGGCCACGACTGTGCTCATATCGGTCGTAACAGGTAAGCGTTCACGGGTCCATGTGGAGGTAGACCGTGACGGCTCCTGCAGCGATGATTCTGAGGAACTGGAGTAGGAGGAGGAGTCAATGTGTACAGACTGGATTCCTGCAATCCTTGGAGTTGGCAGAACACGCACAACGCCACTCTCAAGATCTGTACCCGGCTCCACAACATTGACCCAATGGGTAGTGATGGAAATGTATCGCCACTGTCCATGGTTACTGGACCACGCATCGGTGGTCCTGTGGACCTTGCTACTGACGGCGTTTAGTAGCACATATTTAATTTTTCCCTCCACATGCTTTTGCAGGGAGGGATGGCTTGCCTGCTGAAATAAAAGCAGCTGGGCACATTGTATTGTGGGGCTGCCAATGCCATGAAGTTACGGAAGGTGTCAGTCTCCACCAGCCTGAATGAAAGCATTTCAAGGGACAGGAGTTTGCAATGCCAGCATTCAGAGCCTGTGCTCGGGGATGGTTTGCCGAGTATGGCTGCCTTTTCTCCCATGCCTGTGCTACCGATGCTGTAGGTGGCCTGGGAGTGTGAGGATGACAGGGAACGTGGTGCTGTGGGTGGAATTACACTGGGTCTCTGTACACCAGTGCTAGAGGTTCTTCCAGGGCGATCCTGTGAGGAAGCCGAACCAGCTGTGTGTGATCTAGAGGAAGAGGCTACAACACGAGCTGAAGAGGTAGGTGGTGCTGTAGGTTGGCCTACGTCTCCAGTGTGTCTTTGTAACTCCACCACATGCTTGGTCCGCACATGTTTCCACATATTTGTGGTATTGAGGTTGCTGACATTTTTACCTCTTTTACTTTTTGATTACACAGCTTGCATTTGACAAAGCAAATGTCATCTGCAACTGTGTCAAAAAAGGGCCACGCACTGCAAGTCCTGGGAGTGCCCGTTTTGGCTTTTGGAAGAGAACTGCTCCGAACGGGTGGCAAAGTGGAGGCTACAGGCAACCGAGTCTGACCCCTACCTCTCCCTCCTGTTTGGGCCGTTGGGGAAATCTCTTCCTCAGAGCTGCTCCCACCACCTTCCTGTTCCTCAAGCCATGATGGGTCAACGACCTCATCATCTACATTACCCTCTACAAACACCTGCTTCTCCTGGGTCGTCTGGCCAGCACCATGCGCAACAGAAACTGGCACCTACCTGAGTCTCATCATCATCAGAAGCGCTCTGAGGTGTGCTGACCATAGGCACTGGGCCACCCACCTCTTCAGATTCAGAGAGACAAAGCAGTTGCACATCTTCTTCACATTCTAGAATGCTGCTTGGCTGGCCCTGCTATTTCCAAGCCAACAGATTTAGAGAACAGAAGTTGAGACTGAGCTGGCTTCTGTACAGAGCTCTCTGACTGCCTGGGCAATGTGGCAGGTGGTGAAGAGACAGATGGTTGCTCTTCAGTGCTCTGGTCCTGAGAGGATGTGGAAGTAACTGAAGTCGATGCGTTAGCTGCCATCCATCCAACAATGGCTTCAATTTGTTCTTCCCGCAGCAGGGGGGTACGGCGAGCTCCTGCAAAGCTGCGCATAAAGGACCGCTCCTGGGGAAAACTGGGGGATGCTGTGTCACTGATGCCAGCAGCAGGCACCTAATCCCCACGTCCTCTCCCTGCTGAATCTCCACGCCCACGACCACGTGCCTTACTCCCTGCCTTCTTCATCTTGGTAGATTGATAAAGATAGGCAGAAAAGTACTAAGGCCTTAGTGTGCTTATTCCAGAACAGCTGCTAACAAGTATAAGAAACACTAAGTTTATTAAGTGTGGACTACACTTTAATATGAGCTAATGTGGCCTAACAAGAGTCAAGTGTAGTGTTTGGTGAACTTTATTCACGTTTTTGTTTTTCACAAAAAAAACAAAGGTTGTGATTGAGACAAAAGATGTACAATCGATAGTATCACAAACTTTTTGTAGCTATTACAATGCAGGAACCTACAATGCAATAGATGAGGCTACAAAAAATAGGGTAATACTAATCTGGTTGGTCCTGCAGGCCGCAAACCAGCCGAAAGGCTCCTCTATCTATTCCTATCTAGTGTTTGCAACCAATGTATTGGATACGGATGGAAGCGCGGCACACTAATAGGAGAGAATTCATTTTAAATTGAATTGAGCAGCAGCAATTACAAAAAAAAAAAAGTATGAGGCAGTGACACACGCTTAGGAGACTACAACCAGCAGTGGATACAGAACAAACTTCAGCGTGAGCTGCACTCACAAAGAGGCCTGACAGACAGCCGTGAACACTGCAGAGTACTGTGCACTAGCTATGAAAGGCTTCGCTATCTACTTCTATAGTGTTTGCAACCAATGAATTGGATACGGATGGAAGCGCGGCACACTAATAGGAGAGAGTTAATTTAAATTGAATTGAGCAGCAGCAATTACAAAAAAAAAGTATGAGGCAGTCACACACGCTTAGCAGACTACAACCAGCAGTGGATGCAGAACAAACTGCAGCGTGACTTGCATTCACACACAGACCTTGCAGACAGCTGTTATGTTTTGTAGCTGAGGAGAGCAGGCAAAAACAGCAATACACCAGAGAGGTTGGAATCTACTGGATTGCAGTACCCTGACTAACCACCACAACTAAAGGCAGCCGTGGAGCGTTCCTACGTTGGTCCTAGACGCCTCGTCACAGCCTGAGAGGATAACTACACCTAAAGATAGAAAGAGGAAAGCTATCTGCTCCGGAGCAGATCCCCAAAGAACATAGGAAGCCCCCAAACATGTAATGGCGGTTAGACAAGAGGAAATACAGACACAGACAGAAAATAGTATGAGCAAACGTTGGGGCCCAATCTGCCTAGACAGAAACGGATAGGAAGGATACTTACTGCAATCCAAAAAACCCTAAAAAAAAGCCAACGCTACTAATTGCAAAAACACCTGAGATCACATGACCTCTACCACCTAAATTAGTTCTCTGGTGTAACAAGACTCAGCCGCAGCAACTGAAAAAACTGGAAAAGGCAAATGAACAAACAACAGTGGCTCCAGAGGAACCGAGAGGGGCCCAAGCCCCCCGGGGAGGGGAACCTGGCCAACCTCACAGAAATGCAGAGAAAAATGCAAATGGCAAGCACAAAAACAAAAAAACAGAAAATATCTTATCTGAGAGCAGGAGAAGAGGCAAGACTCAGCAAGATTCCAAGTGAACCAGGAAACAAAGTTGAGACAGGAACAATTGATCACCGGCAACCATGATGGGGGAAAACCTCCCTTATATCCAGCCAGTCTGTAATTCCTGATTGCCAATCCTCATTGAATGGTTCAGTACTGTTTGTAACCAAAAGAGGGAGCTTCTGCTCAGAATTTATTTCTATAACATTCATAACAGTACCCCCCCCTTGAGGAGGGGTCATCGAACCCTCATTTGTGCAACCAGGTCGGTCAGGATGAGCTCTGTGATACGCACGGATCAGTCTCCTAGCATGGATGTCCGAAGCAAACACCCAAGAATTGTCCTCCTGACCATAACCTCTCCACTTAACCAAATACTGGAGTTTCCGTCTAGAAAAACGAGAATCCAATATTTTCTAAACCACAAAAACCAAATTGCCCTCAACCAAAACAGGGTCAGGAGGCGCAGCCATAGGAACCACTGGCTCGACAAACCTCTTCAATAAGGACTTGTGGAACACGTTATGGATCTTAAATATCCCTGGAAGAAGTAAACAAAAGGAAACAGGATTAAGAATCTCCATGATCTTATAAGGTCCAATGAACCTAGGCTTAAACTTAGGAGATGCAACTCTCATAGGGATATTTCTTGAGGACAACCAGACCAAGTCCCCCACTTTAAACCGAGGACCATCAGTCTTATGCCGGTTGGCAAACCGCTGGGCCTTCTCCTGAGAGAGGGACAACCTCTCCACTACCTGGTCCCAAATTTGCTGCATACGCTCCACAACAGAGTCAACACCCGGACAGACAGAAGCCTCCGTCTGTCCCGAAGAAAATCGAGGGTGAAACCCAAAATTGCAGAAAAATGGAGACATCAAAGTGGCAGAACTAGCCCTATTATTAAGAGCAAACTCAGCCAAAGGCAAAAAAGAGACCCAGTCATCTTGATCAGCAGACACAAAGCATCTCAGATAAGTCTCCAATGTCTGGTTTGTTCTCTCAGTTTGTCCATTGGTCTGAGGATGAAAAGCAGAGGAGAAGGACAACTGAACACCAAGTCTAGAACAAAAAGTCCTCCAAAATCTGGAAACAAACTGGACTCCTCTGTCAGACACAATGTTCTCAGGAATGCCGTGTAACCGAACCACGTGCTGAAGGAACAAAGGCACCAATTCGGAGGAGGAAGGCAACTTAGGTAATGGCACAAGATGTATCATCTTGGAAAACCTATCACAAATCACCCAGATAACGGTCATTCTCTGAGAAACAGGGAGGTCGGAAATAAAATCCATAGAGATATGGGTCCATGGTCTCTTGGGCACAGGCAATGGCATCAACAAACCACTAGAGCGAGAGCAAGGCTTGGAGCGAGAGCAAGTCCCACAGGACTGCACAAACTCCCTGACGTCACGAGACAAAGTAGGCCACCAAAAGGACCGACTCACCAAGTCTCTTTTACCAAAATTTCCGGGATGACCGGCCAACGCGGAACAATGAATCTCAGACATCACACTCTTCTTCCACTGGTCTGGGACAAATAATTTCCCAACAGAGCAGCGCTCGGGTTTATCCTCCTGACACCCTTCCAGAGCCAGTCTCAAATTGGGCTAGATGGCGGAAAGAACTACACCCTCTTTCAAAATAACAGCAGGATCAGATAACTCAGGAGAGTCCGCAAGGAAACCCCTCGAGAGGGCATCCACCTTAACATTCTTAGTGCCAGGAAGAAAGGAAACCACAAAATTAAAACGTGTTAAAACCAAGGCCCACCTGGCTTGTCTAGGATTAAGTCGCTTGGCTGATTCCAGATAAACCAGATTCTTATGGTCCGTGAGGACCACCACCTGATGTTTGGCTCCCTCCAGCCAATGTCTCCACTCTTCAAAAGCCCACTTCATGACCAATAACTCCCGATTACACACGTCATAATTACGTTCAGTTGGAGAAAATTTTCATGAGAAAAAAGCACAAGGGTTACTTTTAGAGGTCTCAGGATCTCTTTGGGACAAAACGGCACATGCCCCAATTTCAGAGGCATCAACCTCCACCTGAAATGGCAGAGAAACATCAGGCTGCCGTAGAACAGGAGCAGAAGTGAATCTCTGTTTAAGTTCCTGAAACGCAGAGACTGCCTCAGGAGGCCAATTCACCACATCAGAACCCTTTTTGGTCAAATCAGTCAATGGTTTAACAATAACAGAGAAATTACCAATAAATTTACGATAAAAATTGACAAAACCCAAGAATCTCTGAAGAGCCTTTAATGAAGTAGGTTGGACCCAATCACAGATGGCCTGAACCTTGACCGGGTCCATTTCAATAACAGATGGAGACAAAATGAATCCCAGAAATGAGATCCTCTGTACGCCAAAAAGACACTTTGATCCCTTCACATACAGAGCATTCTCTCTCAAAATCTGGAACACAGTCCGAACATGTTTCACATGAGAGTCCCAGTCATTGGAAAAAATCAAGATATCATCCAAATAAACAATCAGAAATGTATCCACAAAATCCCTGAAAATGTCATTCATGAAGGACTGGAAGAAGGAAGGAGCATTAGTGAGCCCAAAGGGCATCACTAGGTACTCAAAATGCCCCTCTGGGGTATTAAACGCCATCTTCCATTCATCCCCGTGCTTAATGCGAATAAGGTTATACGCCCCCCTGAGGTCAAGCTTGGTAAACCAAGTAGCACTTTTCACCCTGGAAAACAGGTCAGAAATCAAGGGTAACGGATATTGATATTTCACAGTGATATTGTTCAAGAGACGATAATCAATACACGGCCTTAATGAACCATCCTTTTTGGCCACAAAGAAAAAACCGGCATCCAAGGGTGAAGAGGATGGTCTGATATGACCGTTCTCCAATGACTCCTTGATATAAGACCGCATAGCGTCATGTTCAGGTACAGACAAGTTAAAAAGGCGACCTTTAGGGAATTTACTACCAGGCACTAATTCAATAGCGCAGTCATAGCTCCATGGGGGGGCAAAGATGCAGATTTACTTTCGCTAAACACATCAGAAAAATCAGTCAAAAAGTCAGGCACATCTTGAGCCTGGGGAGAGGCAGAAAAAACAGGAGTGTTGGCATTAACACATTGGCAGCCCCAACTGGTTACAGACACAGATTTCCAATCCAAAACAGGATTATGAGACTATAACCAAGGGAAACCTAGTACAATAATGTCATGCAGATTATACAACAACAAAAATTTGCAACTCTCCTGATGATCAGGTTCAACCCTCATTATCATCTGAGTAGAAAACTGGGGTTTATTCTCCGCCAAAGGGGTAGAATCAATCCCCAGTAGGGGAATAGACTTCCATAGGGGCATCAAGGGAAACCCACAACGTTTAGCAAAATCAAAATCCATCAGGTTAATAGCTGCTCCAGAATCAACAAAAGCCTGAGCAGAAAATGTGGACAGGGAGCAAATCAGGGTAACAGTCAACAGAAATTTAGTCTGAACACTACCCAAGACAACTGAGCGTGCAAAATGTCCTCCCCGCTCAGTGCAGACTGAAATAGCATGAGAGGCATCACCACAGTAGAAACATAACCCATTGCGTTTTCGAAACTCATGACGCTGTGCCCCAGAAGCCACTCTATCACACTGCATGGGTTCAGAAGCTGGTTCACAAGGCAACACTATTCCACGCATACTTCTACGCTCACGCAAACGTCTATCAATTTGAATCGCTAATGACATAGAATCATTGAGACCAGAGGGAGCAGGGAAACCCACCATAACATCTTTTACATTCTCTGACAGACCCAAAGTTATTTTTGAAATTCAGAAATTTAGCTCGATCCCCCAAAAACAAATCTGGCATGGGGATCCTGGGTTCCACAACTGGCAACCTAGCAATAAAGGTAGCAATACTCCGAACCTCAGTGGCCAGCTGATCCACACGGCCTGACAACTGTACAAACTCCATTGAGAAAAAAAAAATCCTCCTCAGCACCCAGAGAAAAAGACGGAAAAAATGCAACAAACAGAAAAAAAAATCTCTGACAACTCTGACAACCTTTTTTGTTTCCACACTATTTTTCCCTTCTGTGAGTACCATACAATTTTCAGTTGGGCCGGTGATACTGTTAAGTTTTGGTAGCTGAGTAGAGCAGGCAAAAACGGTAATACACCAGAGAGGTTGGAATCTACTGGATTGCAGTACCCTGACTAACCACCACAACTAAAGGCAGCCGTGGAGCGTTCCTACGTTGGAACTAGGCGCCTCGTCACAGCCTGAGAGGATAACTACACCTAAAGATAGAAAGAGGAAAGCTATCTGCCCTGGAGCAGATCCCCAAAGAACATAGGAAGCCCCCAAACATGTAATGGCGGTTAGACAAGAGGAAATACAGACAAAGACAGAAAACAGTATGAGCAAATGTTGGGGCCCAATCTGCCTAGACAGAAACGGATAGGAAAGATACTTATTGCAATCCAAAAATCCCTAAAAAAAGCCAACGCTACTAATTGCAAAAACACCTGAGATCACACGACCTCTACCACCTAAATTAGTTCTCTGGTGTAACAAAACTCAGCCGCAGCCACTGAATAAACTGGAAAAGGCAAATGAACAAACAACAGTGGCTCCAGAGGAACCGAGAGGGGCCCAAGCCCCCCGGGGAGGGGAACCTGGCCAACCTCACAGAAATGCAGAGAAAAATGCAAATGGCAAGCACAAAATAAAAAAAACAGAAAATATCTTATCTGAGAGCAGGAGAAGAGGCAAGGCTTAGCAAGCTACCAAGTGAACCAGGAAACAACGTTGAGACAGGAACAATTGATCACCAGCAACCATGATGGGGGGAAACCTCCCTTATATCCAGCCAGTCTGTAATTCCTGATTGCCAATCCTCATTGAATGGTTCAGTACTGTTTGTAACCACCAGAGGGAGCTTCTGCTCAGAATTCATTTCTAAAACATTCATAACAGACAGCTGTGAAAACAGCACTGCAAGGCAAATGGAAGCTTTACACAGCGGTTGGTAAACTAGCCTGCCTAAAGTACAATACACAAAATCGCAATCTCTAACTGTCCCTCAGAGTCAGAAGAGCAGCATTCTGTCCCTAACTGAATTCACAGCAGAGTGAAACCAAAATGGCGACGGCGCCTTTTATAGCGCATTCATGATATCATTTCAGCAGCCAATCACAGCCATGCCATTAGTTTACATGACCGCAGCCTTACAGGATGTGCCCACACTTCTTAGGATTCCTCATTGGCTGAATAAAATCACACTGCCTCTCATAGCATTATGGGAACTTCCGATTCCGGTATACGATATGGCAAAAGTATCGGAACTCATTATCGGAATTCCGATACCGCGAATATCGGCCGATACCCGATACTTGCGGTATCGGAATGCTCAACACTATTCCTGAGATTTACATTCTTCAAAACCCCTTGCCAAGATGTGCACTGGCAGCTCCGTCTTGTTATCACACGGGCACGGCCGCTGTAAGTCTTCGACCACCAACTTCTCCTCCTGCAGAAGACCTCTTACTGCTCCTCTGAGCACTTCCACGTCTTCACTTAAGGCCTTAGTCACACTTTGTCATGTTGACAGGTGACCTCTGAGTCAGAGACTTCCTTCTCCAGTTCATCCACTCTGTGCTCATCAGTTTGTCTCAGGGAATTTTCTTGTTCAATATGCTCTTTAGTGGTCTTTAGTTCGGCCTGTAAATCAGCAGACTTTTGTTTCTCACAAGACAACTTTTTAGCAAGGCCCTGGAACTCCTGTGCTCTCTCTCCAAACTGGGCCTTGACTGACGCAAACTCGGACTCCATATGGCTCCAATTACACAAAGTTGGCGACTTCCGTATCCGACCCCTTCAACCTTTCTTGAGGCTTTGCCCAGTCATCCTCAGGTACCGCTAGACTCTTTGTACCTTCAGAGAGCTCCACACTCTTCCGCTCTTCAGTGTCTGGAAGAATACTCACATCTTGTATTGACGCACAAGTCACAGTTTTTTCTTTATTGACATCCTCAATGGGTGCAATTTATTCAGGTTCTTTGCGCCCTTTACTTCTCTGACAAAGGGTGGACTTTCCCTCCTTGTGGGGCCCTTTCTTACTGTACTCCCTTTCTATCTTAGAGTCACCGTCACCCGCGGAGTCTGAGTCACACCCCACAGTATGGTGAACCCTCCAGTTACCCTATAACTCGGTGTCCGTTCCAGACGTCTTATCTACCACATCAATATCAGTCATTCTGTGATACACATCAAGAGACATCAGGTCCGTAAGTTGGGCAGACACACCTTTCCTCTTGTGTCACCGTCTGAATGGAAGTCACCATCACTCGATCTGTCATCCTGGAACCCACAGTCCCCACTTCTAACGGTGTCGGACCCCTCTGCTAAGTCCCCTAGTTGGTCAAACGCACCCTTTCTTCTGGTCACTCCCACATCTGACCCATCCACATTCATAGGCGTCACTGTCCCAATACCTGCCACCCCAAAAGTATAGAGGTCTCCATCCTACTGCTGTAGAGGAACGCCCCTCTTCCACAAGTCGGAGAACAGTTTAGAGTCCAGACCTATAAACACTGGGCAAGACAAATATGGGACTATAGCGACATCCTGTCCCGCAATGTCCAAGCCTGTCTAAAAGATTACCCTGGCCACTGAATAATCCTTAGTGCCCCCATGGTTGCAGGTGACCCCGACCTTTCTACCGGGTATTTGAAATCTCTCAGGTGCAACTCTCACTAGTGTCATCGGGTTCCCAGAGTCGACCAGACCAACCACATCTTCATTATTTATCTGTAGGGCACACCCCCATAGCATTGTGCCGGGTGGGTAGTTCATAAGGCAGACTGGACACACATAGTACATTTGCCCATGACAACAGTTCGTCTGCACCACCCCTTTAACGTCGGGATGCTCCACCCCTTTTGGGCAACCATCCCTACTTGGGTTACCCCCCCTTTTACGCCATCACCCCATTTATGGACACCACCCCACTCTGGAACACACCCCGTGGACTCTCCCACGGCCTTCTTAGGCCCCAGTTCACACAGTACAGTTTATGTCTTTGGGGCTTGTACTGGCCCTTTAGAGGTTGAACGCTCTGATGTCCTCTTACAACACCACACCAGCTCCTGCTGTAGCCATAAACCGCCGGCACCTCTCGCTGCCAATCACAAGCCGCTGCGGCTGTCACTGCAGCTCCTGCTGCTGCAGAACCTCTTGCTGCAACTGTCACTGTAGCTCCCGCCACCACAAGGCCCTGCACGGCTCCGCACCGCTGACTTCGTGGACACGCCGATCCACAGCAAAACCTGCATAACCCCTCCAAGTTACAGCCAGACGCCTTCAGTCTTCGTAGCCCCGCCGATCCACAGCAAGTTGAAAAAGCAAAAAAAATTAATGGACTTGCCGATCCACAACAAAACACCTGCACATGTGCTTCTTGGACCGTTGCCAGAATTCTAGTACCAATTGTAACGTTCCACACTGTCTGTGGATGGGGATTACTTGCTTTGCTGGTCTTGGAGGTAAACACTGGCACACTCAGGGTTAAAAACAACAGTCCATTTGGTTTATTTACAGCAGTCATTAGACAAAATACAGTTTCGTCCTGACCTTGGTCAGCACCACACGGATCCCTGTCTGTTACCTTTTGGTGTCGGCCACACAGGTTCCCGGAGGCCTGTTAGCTTTCAGAGGTGTAAAGTAAACATCAAAACAGTCTCTTTCTCACCAATACTTCTCATAGCATGAACACAGTCTTCCTGACCCCGGTCAGCAAACCACAGACTCCTGTCTGTCACCTGTTGGCTACGCAGGTTCCCGGATCCCTCTTAACCTCAGAGGCATCTAATAAACTTTTCTCACTTCTATCTGACCCTGGTCAGTGTCACTCACAGTCTTCAAGACCGTTCGCTCCTCTGGCTCAGACTCGCCAGCACTGCTTCCCCAGTCTGTGTGATGTCCAGCCTGGACGTCATGGGAGCTTGGGCCAGACTGACAGACTCCCAACGCACTCATAGCCTCAAACACTCCATGTGCCAATTCCTTCCTTATATACCTGTAACCAGTCCCACAGGTGAGGTATGGATCACATGGTCAGTCACATGCTCATGACCTCATCACAGGTCCTCAAAAACTCACAACCACCAGTGGGTGGTGTATGTGTGGTTAGCCTGTCCCACCTAGCTCTCCAACTAACCCTGTCAGCCACCCTAGTAAAAGAAACACAACTCTTGTGGGACTACAAGTCCCAGAACAACATTACTGGCTTACAGCGCAGAGGACCTCTGCAACACATACCTGCCATTCACATCAATGCCAGGACTATTTTCCCATCCAAATCACGCCTCCATGCATATCTTGAGGAGCAAATACAGCACCCCCTAGCTGCAGCATGGGTCACTACATCACAGTATATACACTTGTCCTGCATGCATGTTCAGTGTATATGGTGTGTACCTCCTGTGCATCTATTATATAGCATGTGTGTACGAAGGACATGTATGATGTGTGTGTCTGTGTGACTGTATATTGTGTATGTAATGACCATGTGTTGTCCAGTATATGTGTGCTGTATACCTGTATATAATGCAATTTAACCCCTTCACCACCTTTGAAGTTCATATATGTCAAAGGTTGTATCCTTGCCTTTGATACAATATTGCATGCTGGCAATATGCTATATGGAGGACTATGGTGGGTGCATTATGTTATATGGAAGACTATGGATGATGAATTATAATATATGGAGGACTGTGGGGGTGCATTATAATATATGGAGGACTATATGAAGCCAATTATACTATATGGAAGTAATTATAATATTTGGAGTCATCTGTGGAGGGCATGATAATACTTGAAGGACTATCAGGAAGCCTTTATATTTTATGGAGGGCTGTGTTGTGGGCCTACGTAGGTCCTTTATACACTATGGAGGGCTATGTGGGGCTCACAGCTGGGGATCATACTGTGGTGGGATAGTTGAGGGAGTACAGCAAGGTCATCATACTGTGCGTGTGGAGGAATCACTGTGGGGGTCATGTTGTTTGTGGGGCACCTTTGTTGGCATCATACCTTATGGGGACCATGAAAGAGGAATCTGGGGGCTTCAATAGGAGGAAAATTAGTTTGCAGCAGCAGCAAAGTTGTGAGATTTGTACCTATGTGACCCAGATAGTTTTTTTCTTGAAGGGGGAGCCATGAGAACTTCTGCTTTGGGGCCCCATGATTTTTTTGTACACCCTGGTACAGGATGCATTGTCCCTTTCACATATGTTTCTGCTGCAGGACTGATTGACCATATTTTGCACACCAAGTCCTGCTCCTCGGTACATACAGTCATTCAGCTATGTTTCTCCTGAGCGTCGGTTTTGCTCGTCCCCCTTCCCTCTCCCACATCCCTTACTCAACCCAATAGGAAAGACCCTGCTATTAGCTCCGGACAGCCCTGTGTGCGGCACTTGTGATTGTCTAAGCATTTTGGGAGAAGGAGGCATGGTCTTTTGGGGAAGACGCGCTATTTTACCACCTTAGTACAGTGAATGCTTGTTGATGCTCAGACTCCATGTGGTGTATGTATGGTGCTGCATGGTGGACATGTCTGACTAGTTAGTGAAAGGCAGCGGCCACATTGGAGCTGCCCAGAGTTTTGTAGGCGTGTGCCAGAGATAATAGGTTGGCAATCAGTGCTGCCTCCTGTGCTATAAGGCTGCAGGCCATCATTGTGAGTCTGTATGCTTATTCCAGGCCTGCCATTGCCATTGCCATTAATGATCCTTGTTCTGGATTCCTCTGTGAGGTTCTTGTATGTGTGTGTGATCATGTGACATCCTGGTATTTGGACATCTTTTTCTATTTCTCTAAATTAAAATGTCCACTATTATCCTCATTTTTACAGGATATGAATCAGATTAATTTCTACCAATTTTAAAAATTTACTGTGGCGGGGGCACCGTTCTGCACTTCGCCTCAGGCAACACAGAGGCTAGGTTCACCCCTGGCTGCATACACAATCCTGAACAAGTAACAAAATATACCTCCAAAGCATACTAAATCAAAAATAGAGATGGTGGATAATCCACCTAAAGGTATTGCATACCAGCTGCGACTCTTTAAACATTAATTTAAATAAGGAGGAACTCTGAGTCAATGCTAATAATAAAACTTGACATTTTTATTAGAAATCTTTAAAATTGATTTGCATCGAAGTTCATATCAAAATTATGCAACAACAAAGAACAAAAAATAATAAGTGAGCAGAGACAGTGTGATAAATGCTTGAGGATTATAAAATGATCATTGAATCCAAAAAACAGTGGCATAAGTATCCTGATTCCACAACCAGAGCAGCTCGAGTGAAAAGATTGAGGGCTGAAATTTAAGCAAGCAGTTTGAGGCAATGATACAGCTGAAGGCTATAGACCATGCATGTATACTATTGTAAATATAATAATCACAAGCAAGTGACTGCCAGATATAGAAGATCAAAAAATGGAGCTGGAATTTATGCATGACAAAAGTCTGGCCGATCACAGCAATTAAAGACATGCATAGCCCAGCTAAAATTTGGAAAACAGCTAATCGCAAAAAGCCATTAACACACATAGAGTTAGCAATTTCTAATGTATGGCCACATCAATAATTACCCGTCATAGCTTCTAGGTGGTGGGCACAGGAGACCGAATCCCCGATGTACGTTGATGAAGGTGTACCAAAACGTACGTCGGGGATTCGGTCTCCTGTGCCCACCACCCACAAGCTATGACGGGTAATTATTGATATGGCCATACATTAGGAATTGCTAACTCTATGTGTGTTAATGGCTTTTTGTGATCAGCTGTTTTCCAAATTTAAGCTTGGCTATGCATGTCTTTAATTGCTGTGATCGGCCAGACTTTTGTCATGCATAAATTCCAGCTCCATTTTTTGATCTTCTATATCTGGCAGTCACTTGCTTGTGATTATTATATTTACAATAGTATACATGCATGGTCTATAGCCTTCAGCTGTATCATTGCCTCAAACTGCTTGCTTAAATTTCAGCCCTCAATCTTTTCACTCGAGCTGCTCTGGTTGTGGAATCAGGATACTTATACTACTGTTTTTTGGATTCAATGGTCATTTTATAATCCTCAAGCATTTATCACACTGTCTCTGCTCACTTATTATTTTTTGTTCTTTGTTGTTGCATAATTTTTATATGAACTTTGATGAAAATCAATTTTAAAGATTTCTAATAAAAATGTCAAGTTTTATTATTAGCATTGACTCAGAGTTCCTCCTTATTTAAAACAATCCTGAACAAGCAATGTGTATATAGATTAAGGAATACTGACAGTACTTCTGAAGCCAGTGGTCATGTGATAATTGTGTGCAGGGATGAAACAGGTGCTACTCTGCTGTGTACTAGAAAACACAGTGAGCTTTGCTGGTAAAAGGCTGAATTTACCCTGCAGCTAAGGATAATATAGCAGTCCTAATTACAGGAGAAAACACCAATACAAAGAATTTAGTAATACGTTGATATGACGCCACAATGGTCTTTAACCCCTTAGTGACTGAGCCAATTTTGACCTTAATGACTAGCCCAAATTTTTGAAATCTGACCATTGTCAGTTTATATGGTAATTACCACTTTATGTGGTAATAACAAATGGAAATTTGGCAAAAAATTTAGGAACTTTAGAAATTTTTTTTTTTTAATGTTCTTTTATTTTTATGCCCTTAAAGTGAACATGCCAGGATGATTGCGCACAGTAACCTACAGACATACAGACACTGTCCGGTTGGTGCCATTATACTGATTATGCCTGCAGAAGGGATTTTTTTTGCTATATACACTGGGTAGGGAAAGTATTCAGACCCCTTTAAATTTTTCACTCTTTGTTTCATTGCAGCCATTCGGTAAATTCCAAAAAGTTCATTTTTTTCTCATTAATGTACACTCTGCACCCCATCTTGATTGAAAAAAACAGAAATGTAGAAATGTTTGGAAATTTATTTAAAAAGAAAAACTGAAATATCACATGGTCATAATTATTCAGACCCTTTGCTCAGACACTCATATTTAAGTCACATGCTGTCCATTTCCTTGTGATCCTCCTTGAGATGGTTCTACTCCTTCATTGGAGTCCAGTTGTGTTTAATTAAACTGATAAGACGTTAATTGTAAAGGCACACAGCTGTCTATATAAGACCTCACAGCTCACAGTGCATGTCAGACCAAATGAGAATCATGAGGTCAAAGGAACTGGCCAAGGGATTCAGAGATGGAATTGTGGCAAGGCACATATCTGGCCAAGGTTACAAAATAATTTCTGCAGTACTCAAGGTTCCTAAGAGCACAGTGGCCTCCATAATCCTTAAATGGAAGAAGTTTGGGACCACCAGAAGTCTTCCTAGACCTGGCTATCCAGCCAAACTGAGCAACTGTGGTAGAAGAGCCTTGGTGAGAGAGATAAAGAAGAACCCCAAGAACACTGTAGCTGAGCTTCACAGATACAGTAGGGAGATGGGATAAAGTTCCACAAAGTCAACTATCACTGCAACCTTCCACCAGTCAGTCCTTTTTGGCAGAGTGGCCAGATGGAAGCCTCTCTTCAGTGCCAGACATATGAAAGCCTGCATAGAGTTTCCTAAAAAACACATGAAGGACTCCCAGACTATGAGAAATAAGATTCTCTGGTCTGATGAGACAAAGATAGAACTTTTTGGTGATAATTCTAAGCAGTGTGTGTGGAGAAAACCTTTAATTTTTGCACCAGGAGCAGTGTGAAAGACTGGTGGAAAGCATGCCAAGATGCATGAAAGCTGTGATTACAAATCATGGATATTCCACAAAATATTGATTTCTGAACTCTTCCTGAGTTAAAACATTAGTATTGTTGTTTCTATATGATTATGAACTTGTTTTCTTTGCATTATTTGAGGTCAGAAAGTGCTTGTTCTTTTACTTAAGTTTGACCATTTCTCATTTTTAGAAAAAAAATACAAAATTTGGAGACATGTTGTCAGTAGTTTATAAAATAAAAGCACAATTTACATTTTACTCAAAAATATACCTAGAAAGAGAAAAATTAGACAAATTGAAAATTTTGCAGAGGTCTCTTAATCTTTCCAAAAACAGAGAAAGACAATTTCGGCACTGCTGCACCACCGTGGTCTCTTAAACTACGCTGAAGAGACCATTCACACACTATATTAACACGACACACCCCAGGGAACAGGTGCTCAATCCTGTGTAAATATAGAGTCCAATTGCACAAGTGAAATAAAAAAGGAAGGCACTCACCGTTACCAAAAGTTGAAGTCTTTATTTTATGGATAAAAATGCATGGGCTCGGGAGCAATGCAGAGAGTGCGGACAACGGCTGTCTCGCGCTCCTGCACTTCAATGGGTCCTAAAGGTTTTGGTAACGGTGAGTGCCTTCCTTTTTTCTTTCACTGTGCAATTGGTCTCTTAATCTTTGCCAGAGCTGTAAATGTATGTATACATATACTTCTCAAAAACATAAAGGGAACACTCAAATAGCACATCCTAGATCTGAAGGAATGAAATATTCTCATTGAATACTTTGTTCTGTACAAAGTTGAATGTCCTGACAACAAAATCACATAACAATCATCAATGGAAATCAAATTTATTAAACAATGGAGGACTGGATTTGGAGTCCCACACAAAATTAAAGTGGAATGTAATGTCCTTAAAACAAGTTAAAATGATTCTCAATAGTGTTGTGGCCTCCACGTGCCTGTATGACCTCCCTACATTGCCTGGGTATGCTCCTGATGAGGCGGCAGATGGTCTCCTGAGGGATCTCCTCACAGACCTGGACTAAAGCATCTGCTAACTCCTTCACATTCTGTGGTGCAACCTGAAGTTGGTGGATGGGCAATACATGATGTCCCAGGTGTGCGCAATCGGATTCATGTCTGGGTAACGGGTGAGCTAGTAAATAGCTTCAATGCCTTCATCTTGCAGGAACTGTTGATACACTCCAGCCACATGAGGTCTGGCATTGTCCTGCATTAGGTGGAACCCAGAGCCAACCGCACCGGCATATGGTCTAGCAAGGGGTCTCTGGATCTCATCTCGGTACCTAATGGCAGTCAGGCTACCTCTGGCGACCACATGGAGGTCTGTGCAGCCCTCCAAAGAAATGCCACCCCACACCATTACTGACCCACTGCCAAACCGGTCATGCTCAAGGCTGTTGCAGGCAGCAGATCGCTCTCCACGGCGTCTCCAGACTCTGTCACGCCTGTCACATGTGCTCAGTGTGAACCTGCTTTCATCTGTGAAGAGCACAGGGTGCCAGTGGCGAATTTGCCCATCCTGGTGTTCTGTGGAAAATGCCTATCATCCTGCACGGTGTCGGGCTGTGAGCACAACCCCTATCTGTGGATGTCGGGCATTCAGGTCATCATTATGATGTCGGTTTCTAACTGTTTGTGCAGACACATGCACATTTGTGGCCTGCTGGAGGTCATTTTGCAGGGCTCTGGCAGTGCTCCTCCTGTTCCTCCTTGCACAAAGGTAGAGGTAGCGGTCCTGCTGCAGGGTTGTTGCCCCCCTACGGCCCCTCCACGTCTCCTGGTGTTCTGGCCTGCTTCCTGGTAGCGCCTCCAGACTCTAGACACTATGCTGATAGACACTGCAAACCTTCTTGCCACAGGTTGCATTGATGGGCCATCCTGGATGAACTGCGCTACCTGAGCCATTTGTGTGGGAATTAGAGTCCGTCTCATGCTACCACGAGAGTGAAAGCACAACCAACATTCAAAAGTGACCAAAACATCAGCCAGAAAACATTGGTACTGAGATGTGGTCTGTGGTCCCCACCTGCAGAACCACTCCTTTATTGAGTGTGTCTTGATAATTGCCAATAATTTCCATCTATTGTCTATTCCAATTTCACAACAGCATGTGAAATTGATTGTCAATCAGTGTTGCTTCCTAAGTGGACAGTTTTATTTCACAGAAGTTTGATTCACTTGGAGTTATATTCTGTTGTTTAAGTGTTCACTTAAGTGTTCAAGCTCTGACTTTTATTTTTTTGCAGAATGAGCCATATTAGGGCTTGTTTTTTGCAGGATGGTTTTGTGTTTTCATATATTTTCATTCATTTTTTAACATAAGACTTTTTGATTGCTTTTTATTCACTTTTTTGTGAGTGAGTATAATGAAAAGAGACATTTTTGGAATTTTGTTCATTTATTTATAGTGATGAGTGAGTATACTCCGAGTATTTTGTCGTGCTCGGAGATTTAGTTTTTGTCACCGCAGCTGCATGATTTGCAGCTGCTAGACAGCCTGAATACATGTGGGGATTGCCTGTTTGTTAGGAAATCCCCACATGTATTCAGACTGTCTAGTAGCCGCAAATCATGCAGCTGCGGCGACAAAAACTAAATCTCCGAGCACGCCAAAATACTCGGAGGACACCCGAGCATGCTCGGGAAAACCCGAGCAACGAGTATACTCGCAGATCACTATTTATTTTTTATAGCATTCACCAAAAGGAATAAATAACGTACCAGTTTTATGTAACATGGTAACATAGTTAGCAAGGCCGAAAAAAGACATTTCTACATCCAGTTCAGCCTATATTCCGTCAGAACAAATCCACAGATCAACGTCCTTCTAAAGAACCTAATAACTGTAAGATACAATATTGTTGCGCTCCATGAAGACATCCAGGCCTCTCTTGAACCCCTCGACAGAGTTCGCCATCAACACCTCCTCAGTAGAGATGAGCGACTTTGCCTCCTGGAGGGTCGAGTCGGGTTTTGGATCACCGAACTTTCCCAAAAGTCGAGTCGAATGAAATCAGCTGACTATCTGAAAAAGTCGAAGGTCCGACTGAAACTCGAACCGACCCCAATGCAAGTCAATGGGGAAGAAAAGTCTGCAGGGAGTGGAGGACAGTAAACACACCTACAGTGCCCATTTCAATGCCAACGACATCAATTCTTATTGCTTAAGCTTGTCAACCTTAATTTACTTTATAATAATTTTAGCGCATTGAAAACTGGGGGTTATTTGGCTAAAGTTGTGGGGGGGGCAGGGCTGGCTCCAGGTTTTCGTGGGTCCCAGGCGAAAGAGTCGCAGTGGGCCCCTTTAACACATACCACAATTCATGATGCTCCGATACGGCAGAGAAATATACGTATAGTACAATGCCAAATACTTCACTTCTTACTTTACATGAGTGATATCTATTGTAAATTCTACAATAGTCAAAAACCGGACAGTATAATTCTCCATACAGTATTATGGGCACCACATAGTGCGCCATACAGAATAATGAACCCCATATATTGCTCTATACAGAATAATGAGTTCCATATATGATGCTCCATACTGAATAATGGGCCCAATATAATGCTTCATACAGTATATTGAGCCACATATATTGCTCCATACAAAATAATGAGCCCCATATATTGCTCCATACATAATTGGTCCCATATAATGTTCCATAAAGTATATGATGAGCTCCACATAATGCTCCAGTATGTGATGGTCCCCATATAATGTGCCATACAGTATAGGATGGCCCCCATAGAGTATAATGAGCCCCACATATTGACCCATACAGTATAATGAGTCGCATATAAAGCTCCATACAGTATATGATGGGCCCCATATATTGCTCCTTACAGAATGGGCTTCATATAATGCTCCATACAGAATAGGCCCCATATGTGCTCCATATGATGCTCCATATATAAATGGCCCTATATGATGCCCCATAAATTATGAACCCCATATGATGCTCTAGTATATGATGGACCCCATATGTTATGCTCCAGTGTATGATGAGCCCCATATAATGCTCCAAATATAATGGTCCCCATATATAATGCTCCATATATAATGGGCTCCGTGTGATGCTCCATATATAATATGCCCCATAAGATGCGCCATATATAATGGGCTTCATATGATGCTCCAGTATATGATGGGCCCCATCAATGATGCTCCAGTGTATGATGGACCTATATAATGCTCCATATATATATTGGGCCCCATATGTTGCTCCAGTGTATAATGGGCCCCGTATATGATGCTCCAATGTATGATGGGCCCCATCAATGATGCTCCAGTGTATGATGGACCTATATAATTGCTCCATATATAATGGGCCCCATCTGATGCTTCAGTATATGATGGACCCCATCAATAATGCTCCAGTGTATGATGGGCCTATATAATGCTCCATATATATATTGGGCCCCATATGTTGCTCCAGTGTATAATGGGCCCGTATATGATGCTCCAATGTATGATGGGCCCCATTTATAATGCTCCAGTATATGATGGGCCCCATATATAATGTTCCAGTGTATAATGGGCCCTATCTATGATGCTCAAGTGTATGATGGGCCTCATATATAATTCTCCAGTGTATAATGCTCCCCATATATTGCTCCAAACATTAGAATCATAGAATCATAGAATGGTAGAGTTGGAAGGGACCTCCTGGGCCATCTGGTCCAACCCCCTGCTCAAAGCAGGATTCTCTAAATCATCCCAGACAGATGTCTGTCCAGCCTCTGTTTGAAGACTTCCATTGAAGGAGAACTCACCACCTCTTGTGGCAGCCTGTTCCACTCATTGATCACCCTAACTGTCAAAAAGTTTATTCTAATATCTAATCTGTGTCTCCCTTTCAGTTTCATCCCATTGCTTCTAGTCTTTCCTTGTGCAAATGAGAATAAAGATGATCCTTCTACAATGTGACAGCCCTTGAGATATTTGTAGACAGCTATTAAGTCT
>JARQOD010000005.1:168802528-168826680 GCA_033576555.1 Oophaga sylvatica
AGGGATAAGTGGGTGGGGTTGGAGGGAGGCGGCTGCCTCATGCCTGAGAGGCAGGCATGATGGGCGTTCCTGACTGCTGTAACATCGCTGGTGTGACAGAGTGCTATGCACACTGTCACACCAGCGACTGATGAAATACAGTGTTTGTCCACCCTGGGACAAAGTAAAAAGTAAAAAAAAAGTAAAAAAAAAAACTTTGTGTAAAAAAAAAATCCAAAAAAAAAAAAAAAAAAAAAAAAATATTCCCCAAAAATTCTTTACTTTTGTAAATAAAAAAAATAAAAAAATTTAAAAGTACACATATATGGTATCGCGCGTCCGTAACGACCCCCCTATAAAACTGTCCCACAAATTAACCCCTTTTGTGAACCCTTAAAAAATAAAAAATAAAAACGAAGCAAAAAATCAGTGCTTTATCATCATCCCCTTTGAACAAAAAGTGGAATAACACGCGATCAAAAGACGGATTTAAATAAACTTTGGTACCGCTGAAAACGTCATCTTGTCCCGCAAAAACGAGCCATCACACAGCATCATGAGCGAAAAAATAAAAAGTTATAGCTCGCGAATTAAAGCGATGCAAAAATATTATTTTTTTTATAAAAATTGTTTTTATTCTATAAAAGCGCCAAAACATTAAAAAAATTACATAAATGAGGTAATCGCCATAATCGTACTGACCCGAAGATAAAACTGCTTTATCAATTTTACCCAAACCCCGGAACGGTATAAACGCCTCACCCAAAAAAAATTTTATGAATGCTGATTTTTGTTCATTCTACCTCCCAAAATCGAATAAAAACGATCAAAAAGTCACGTGCTCAAAATGGGACCAATAAAAGCGTCACCTTTGTCCCGCAAAAATTAAGACCTCACATGACATTGTTGGCCAAAATATGCAAAAAATAGCTCTCAAATGTGGCGATGCAAAAAACTACTTTTTGCTTAAAAAGCGTCTTTTAGCGTGACAGCTGCCATCAAAAAACGCTATAAATAGTATTTAAACCCCCTTATCACCCCTTAGTTAGGGAAAAAAATAAAATAAAAAAAAATGTATTTATTTCCATTTTCCCATTAGGGTTAGGGTTAGGGTTTCGGCTAAAGTTAGGGTTAGGGTTGGCGCTAAAGTTAGGATTAGGGTTAGAGTTAGGATTAGGGTTAGGGTTGGGATTAGGGTTGGAACTAGGGTTAGGGGTGTGTTGGGGTTAGGGTTGGAGTTAGAATTGGGGGGTTTCCGCTGTTTAGGCACATCAGGGGCTCTCCAAATGTGACATGGCGTCTGATCTCCATTCCAGCCAATTCTGCGTTGAAAAAGTCAAACGGTGTTCCTTCACTTCTGAGCTCTGCCATGCGTCCAAACAGTAGTTTATCCCCACATATGGGGTATCAGCGTACTCTGGACCCCAAGAGTTATTGTGAAATTTGTCCTATTTCTTCTGTTACCCTTGGGAAAATAAAAAACTGGGGGCGAAAATATTATTTTTGTAAAAAAAATAAGATTTTTTTGTTTTTACGGCTGTACATTATAAACTTCTGTGAAGCACTTGGGGCTTCATAGCGCTCACCACACATCTAAATAAGTTCCTTGTGGGGTCTATTTTCCAAAATGGGGTCACTTGTTGGGGATTTCCACTGTTTAGGCGCATCAGGGGCTCTCCAAATGCGACATGACGCCCCCAGACCATTCCATCAAAGTCTGCAATCCAAAACGTCACTACTTCCCTTTCCCGAGCCCTGACATGCGCCCATACAGTAGTTTTCTCCCACATATTGGGTATCAGCGTACTCAGGACAAATTGGACAACAACTTTTGGGGTCCAATTTCTCCTGTTGCCCTTGTGAAAAAAAATATTGGGGGCGAAAAAATCATTTTTGTAAAAAAAAAAAGGATTTTTTATTTTTACGGCTGTGCGTTATAAACTTCTGTGAAGCACTTCGGGGTTCAAAGTGCTCACCACACATCTAGGTAAGTTCCTTGTGAGGTCTATTTTCCAAAATGGGGTCACTTGTGGGGGGTTTCCACTGTTTAGGCGCATCAGGGGCTCTCCAAATGCGACATGACGCCCCCAGACCATTCCATCAAAGTCTGCAATCCAAAACGTCACTACTTCCCTTTCCGAGCCCTGACATGCGCCCATACAGTAGTTTTCTCCCACATATTGGGTATCAGCGTACTCAGGACAAATTGGACAACAACTTTTGGGGTCCAATTTCTCCTGTTACCCTTGTGAAAATAAAATATTGGGGGCGAAAAAATCATTTTTGTAAAAAAAAAAAGGATTTTTTATTTTTACGGCTGTGCGTTATAAACTTCTGTGAAGCACTTCGGGGTTCAAAGTGCTCACCACACATCTAGATAAGTTCCTTGTGGGGTCTATTTTCCAAAATGGGGTCACTTGTGGGGGGTTTCCACTGTTTAGGCGTATCAGGGGCTCTCCAAATGCGACATGACGCCCCCAGACCATTCCATCAAAGTCTGCAATCCAAAACGTCACTACTTCCCTTCCGAGCCCTGACGTGCACCCATACAGTAGTTTTCTCCTACATATTGGGTATCAGCGTACTCAGGACAAATTGGACAACAACTTTTGGGTTCCAATTTCTTCTGTTACCCTTGTGAAAATAAAATATTGGGGGCGAAAAAAATCATTTTTGTAAAAAAAAAAAAGGATTTTTTATTTTAAGGCTGTACGTTATAAACTTTAGTGAAACACCTGGGGGTTCAAAGTTCTCACCACACATCTAGATAAGTTCCTTGAGGGGTCTAGTTTCCAAAATGGTGTCATTTGTGGGGGGTTTCCACTGTTTAGGCAGATCAGGAGCTCTCCAAACACGACATGGCGTCCAGCCAATTCTGCGTTGAAAAAGTGAGATGGCGCTCCTTCCCTTCCAAACTCTGCCATGCACCCAAACAGTGGTATACCCCACATATGGGGTATCAGTGTACTCAGGACAAATTGCACAATAACTTTTGGAGTCTTGTTACCCTTGGAAAAATAAAAATTGGGGTGAAAAGATCATTTTTGTGGAAAAAATATGATTTTTAAATTTTACGGCTCTACGTTATAAACTTGTGTGAAGCACTTGAGGGTTCAAATTGCTCACCAAAGATCTAGATAAGTTCCTTAGGGGGTCTAGTTTCCCAAATGGGGTCATTTGTGGGGGGTTTCCACTGTTTAGGCACATCAGGGGCTCTCCAAATGCAACATGGCATCCAATCTCAATTCCAGCCAATTTTGGTTGGAAAAAGTCAAATGGTGCTCCTTCCCTTCCGAGCTCTGCCGTGCGCCCAAACAGTGGTTCCCCCCCACATATGGGGCATCAGCGTACTCAGGACAAATTGGACAACAACTTATGTGGTCCAATTTCTCCTGATACCCTTGGGAAAATAAAAAATTAGTGACTAAAAGATAATTTTTGTGGGAAAAAAATAGGATTTTTTATTTTCATGCCCGGGCATTATAAACTTGTGTGAAGCACTTGGGGGTTCAAAGTGCTCACCAAAGATCTAGATAAGTTCCTTAGGGGGTCTAGTTTCCAAAATGGGGTCACTTGTGGGGGATTTCCACTGTTTAGGCTCATCTGGGGCACTGCAAATGGAACATGACCCCCATCAACGTCTGCATTCCAAAACGTTACTACTTCCTTTCCAAGCCCTGCCGTGCGCCCAAACAGTTTTCCACCCCCACATATGGGGTATCAGCGTACTCAGGACAAATTGGACAACAACTTTTGGGGTCCAATTTCCTTGGGAAAATTCAAAAATTTAGGACTAAAAAATCATTTTTGTGGAATTTTTTTTTTTTCACACCCAGGCATTATAAACTTTTGTGAAACACTTGGGGTTCAAAGTGCTCACAACAGATCTAGATAAGTACCTTAGGGGGTCTAGTTTCCAAAATGGTGTCACTTGTGGGGGGTTTCCACTGTTTAGGCGCATCAGAGGTTCTCCAAGCGCGACATGGCGTCCAATCTCAACTCCAGCCAATTTTAGTTTGAAAAAGTCAAACGGCGCTCCTTCCCTTACGAGCTCTGCCGTGTGCCCAAACAGTGGTTTTCCCCCACATATGGGGTATTGGCGTACTCAGGAGAAATTGCATAACAACCTTATCTGTCCATTTTCTCCTTTTACCCTTGTGAAAATAAAAAAAAAGTTTGTAAAAGATCATTTTTGTGGCTAAAAAGTTAAATATTCATTTTTTCCTTCCACGTTGCTTTAGTTCCTGTGAAGCACCTGAAGGGTTAATAAACTTCTTGAATGTGGTTTTGAGTACCTTGAGGGGTGCAGTTTTTAGAATGGTGTCACTTTTGGGTATTTTCTGTCATGTAGACCCCTCAAAGTGACTTCAAATGTGAGGTGGTCCCTAAAAAAAATGGCTTTGTAAATTTTGTTGTAAAAATGAGAAATCGCTGGTCAACTTTTAACCCTTATAACTTGCTAACAAAAAAAAATTTTGATTCCAAAATTGTGCTGATGTAAAGTAGACATGTGGGAAATGTTATTTCTTAACTATTTTGTGTTACATATTTCTCTGTTTTAAGGGAATAAAAATTCAAAGTTTGAAAATTGCTAAATTTTCAAAATTTTCGCCATATTTGCGTATTTTTCAAAAATAAACGCAAGTTATATGGAAGAAATTTTACCACTAACATGAAGTACAATATGTCACGAGAAAACAATCTCAGAATCGCGAAGATCCGTTGAAGCGTTCCGGAGTTATAACCTCATAAAGAGACAGTGGTCAGAATTGTAAAAATTGTCCCGGTCATTAACGTGCAAACCACCCTTGGGGGTGAAGGGGTTAATGAAGGTGAGATCACCAACATTTTTGGTCAACAGCCGGGTCATTCTTTCTGTCAGGAGTGATCCAGCAGTACTGAAGACATTCTGATAGCACACTACCAGCAGGGAAAGCGAGCTCCTGTAAGGCATATTGTACCAATTCAGGCCAGGTGTCCAGTTTACAGGTCCAGTAGTCAAAGGGGAATAATAATAATAATAATAATCTTTATTTATATGAATGGAATGAACTGTGAGGGAGAACATCGATAGGGAAGGAGAGGTCATTTTGAACACTAGTTGACAACTACTGTCTCCTGTGTGTTGCAATCTATTCAGTATTAACAGTCGTGTGAGAGGTACTCGAGAAATCAGTCCACAACATGGTCATGAAACCCCTGTCTCCAATGCCACTTCAGCTGTGTGCACCACAAACACCTCTTCCATGTTGCCCAGAGTTGCTTGGTTGTTCGCCAATATTAGCTCTACTTTCTCCTGTAGCATGATGTTCTGTAATTTGCCTTTATAGCGTGGATCGAGGATGCTGGCCAACCAGTAGTCGTCATCCTTCATAATTTTGGCAATGCTTGGGTCCCTTTTTAGGATCCGCAAGACATAAATCACACATGTGGGCCAATGTTCCAGGTGTCAATGATGCACTGCCAGCAGTGGGTGGAGTAGCACTTTCTGCCAAATCCCCATCCCTCCAGTCACACACAAACCCTGTATCTGACCTTGGCAAGCCAACATTTTCTCTTGCCCCCTGAGAAGCATCCTCCTCCCCAAAATAATCATCCCCTCATCGTCCTCCTTCTCCTCTTCCTCTTCTTCCTCCACCTCATCCAGGACAGTTCCCTGAGCATACAATGGCTGACTGTCACCAAGGCTTCCCTCCTCCTCTTCATCCACCGCTGCAGACGCTGATCCTTAAAGTGAGTCAAAGTTTGCATGAGCTGACTCATAAGTGGGATGCTCATGCTTATGATGGCGTCGTCTGCACTTAACAGCCATGTGCATTCCTCAAAACACTGAAGGACTTTACAGAGGTATTTCAGCTTTGACCACTGCACACCCAACAACTCGATGTCTGCCCTCAAACTGCCTGCCCGTGTATCCTCCCACAAATGCATTACAGTCTGCATCTATTCGCACAGCCTCTCAACCATGTGCATGGTGGAGTTCCACCTTGTTGCAACGTCTATGATTAGGCGGTGCTTGGGGAGGTGGAGCGATCGCTGCAGCCTCTGCATAAAACTGGAGTCTCCGGGCGAGCGACGGATGTGCGAGCACAGTCTTCTCACATTATGGAGCAGGGCTGGTAACTCCGGATAATTATTTATGAAGCACTGCACCACCAGGTTCAAGGTGTGAGCCATGCAAGATATGTGTCTGAGTTTTGCCAGGGCTATGGCCATCACAAAATTACTGCCGTTATCACTGACTACCTAGCCTGGCTCAAGATGTAGACTGCCCAGCCATGACTCAGTTTGTCGCTGCAAGTAGTCGTCCAGTACCTCCGCGGTGTGTCTGTTGTCACCACCTGCTGACGCTTACCACTAGCTGTTCGATAGTGGGACACCTTGTGTGCAACACTGGCAGCTGCGGATGGAGTGCTCGTGTGACTGCTCTCTGTCGACGAGCTTTCGCTTCTGGAGGAGGAAGAGGGTCCAAAGCCTACAGCCAACTGTTGCCTATGCTGTGGGCTAGGCAGCACTGTCCCACAGCTGCTGTCCCCTGTGGACCCTGCATCCACCACATTAACCCAGTGCGCAGTGATGGACACGTAACGGCCCTGGCCATGCCTACTGACCCATGCATCTGTTGTGTGGTGCACCTTTCCACTCACTGATTATTTGAGTGCATGGACAATGCGGTCTTTCACATGCAGGTGGAGGGCAGGGATGGCTTTTCTAGCAAAGAAGTGCCGACTGAATAGGTCATAGCATGGGACATCGTAGGCTATGAGCTCTCGGAATGCTGCGCTTTCAACCAAACGGAAGAGCATCATCTCTAATGAGATCAGTTTGGCAATGTAGGCGTTCAAAGTCAGTGTATGCGGATGAGAGGATGAGTACTTTCTTGTCCTACTCAGTGTGTCTGCTAGTGTATGCTGGACTTGAGAGCTGCATATGAGGGAACTAGCGGTGGACATGGCGGACTGAGAGGGGGTTGGTGATGGTGATGATGGTGGTGGTGTGGCCTAGATTCAGTATTTTGTTGGAAAAACATTGTGAATCTCTGACTACTTTGACCTTGCGACGGCACCTACTCATTTCTTGCTGGTGGTGTGCTTACCGGTGGGCTTACAGTGGGGGAAGTGATGTAGCGTTACTGGCTACCTTCAGTTGAAGCAGATGCACATGTGCTACTTGAGGTTTTGTAGTCCGTCCACGCTTGCAAGTGCATGGTGTTTAAATGTCTAAGCATGCAACTGGTATTCAAATTTCAGAGATTTTTCCCTCGGCTAAAGGTCCTTCCGCACTTCTTACAGATATCCTTTGCCTAATCAATAGGATTTTAGTCAAAAAAGTGCCACACTGCACTCTTACTACTATGGTATACATTTTCAGGGCTTGCACGCTGTTCTAATTTGACCGTCTGGCCAAGCTGTCCTGCAACTCTTTTAGTTTTTTTAACACGTTTTTGGACTGCTACGGGCCTGCCAGATAACCACAGCTGCGATGTCGATGCCTGCTGCGGATCCTCCTCCTCTTCTGAGCTATTGCCAGCGGCACCCTCTTCCTCCAATGGATGCCAATCCAGGTCAACAACTTGGTCATCTATCACCTCCTCTTCAATTTCATCTGTACCTTCCTCTTTGTCACCGTGTAAGGTGGTAGAGTATGCGGTAAGGGGCACCTGAGTTTCATCAGGGTCAGAATCTGGCTCAGTAGACTGCAAGGGCAATGCAGAGCTCTGGGTGAATGTACCAGTAGAATCATATAGAAGTGGCTGTGCATCAGTGCACTCCATGTCATATTCATCTCGGACTGGGGAATTCAGGATTTCACTTGATAACCCAGGCATGGTATGTGAAAAGAGCTCCAGGGAGTAATCTGAAGTGTGGCCTGCCACATCCTTCACTTTTGTTGGGGGTGAAGGACACAGGAAAGGTGTCATTCCTGACCAGGAGCCTGCACTGACGACTCAGTGCTTGCAGGTTTTGACACTTCAGAAGAGGAGGCGATAGAACTGGAGGCAGTTTCCACAATGTAAGCCAAAACCTGTTCCTGATTCTCTGGTTTTAAAAGAGGTTTACCTACTCCCAGAAAATGGAGCCTTCCAGGTCTTCTGGAGCCATACGATGACGCAGGATCAACACCTCCTGACTTAGGTGCTATTGTGCTTTTGGCACTACCAGCAGATGCACCACCACCACCATCAGTACCAGCTGGCCCCCACCGCCCACATCCAAGGCCTCTTCCACCATAATACCTCATGTTAGGGAAAATGTACCAAAAATATCAGCAGATATATGGTACTCTATCAGAAGCGTACAACTGTGTACAGTGAGAAGAAAATTTAAATCTCCGTATATATTTCCGGAGTCACAAACAGATGCTCACTCAATGTGGATTAGACTAGAATACAAAAAGCAGAAAAACGGTACTGTATCAGAAGTGCACAGCTGTATACAGTGTAGATGAAAATTTAAATCTCTGTATATATTTTCGGAGTCACACACAGACGCTCTTTCAGTATGGATTTGACCGTACAGCTGTATACAGTGTAGGGGAAAATGTAAATCTCCGTATATATTTCCGGAGTCACACACAGACGCTCACTCAGTATGGATTTGACGGTAATATAAAAAGCAGAAACACGGTACTGTATCAGAAGTGTACAGCTGTATGCGGTGTAGGGGAAAATTTAAATCTCTGTATATATTTCCGGATTCACACACAGACGCTCACTCAGTATGGATTTGACCGTAATGCAAATAGCAGAAAAATGGTACTGTATCACATGCTTTCAGCTGTATACAGTGTAGCGGAAAATGTAAATCTCCGTAGATATTTCCGGAGTCACACACAGACGCTCACTCAGTATGGATTTGACCGTTATACAAAAAGCAGAAAATTGGTACTGTATCAGAAGCGTACAACTGTATACAGTGTAGGGGAAAATTAAAATATCCGTATATTTCCGGACTCACACACAGACGCTCAATCAGTATGGATTAGACCAGAATACAAAAAGCAGAAAAACGGTACTGTATCAGAAGCGTACAGCTGTGTACAGTGTAGGGGAAAATTTAAATCTCCGTATATATTTCCGGAGCCACACACAGATGCTCACTCAGTATGAATTTGACCGTAATGCAAAAGGCAGAAAAACGGTGCTGTATCAGAAGCATACAACTGTGTACAGTGTAGGGGAACATTTAAATCTCCATATATATTTCTGGAGTCACACACAGACGCTCACTCAGTATGGATTTGACCTTAATACAAAAAGCAGAAAAACGGTACTGTATCACAAGCGTACACCTGTATACAGTGTAGGGTAAAATGTAAATCTCAGTATATATTTCCGGAGTCACACACAGATAGTCAGCATGTATTTGTCCGTGATACCAGCCGGTACAATGTAGTGTGTGAGGAGCGTACAGCTCTATACGGTGTGGGAAAAAATGAACTCTCGGTAACTGTGCAGAAAAAAAGAATTAAAGTATTAGTGCTGTGTAAAAAGCAGTCTGCACATCAGTGTACACACAGCAATACAGCTATCAGGCAGCCTAATAAACAGTGCTGCTGCACACAAGAAAATCCTCCCCTGTCACTGCACACTAACTGTACAGCACATAGCTATCAGCACAAGCACATAAGAACTTCTCTTTCCAGCTCTAACTCTCTCCCTACTGATAAACAGCGTCAGCAACCTCTCCCTACTGTTAATATCAGCAGAAGTAAAATGATGGTCGGCGGTCAGGGCTTTTATAGACACTATGACGCCCCCTAAAGCAAGCCAATCACTGCCATGCCCTTCTCTAAGATGGTGGTGGACGCTGCACATGTCATCTCGTTGCCCCCAGTGTACGTCCTTGCTCATTGTCTGAAAAAAGGCGCCTGCAAGCATTATGGGAAAACCGACTTTGGTGCTTGTTTTGCCTAACTCATGGCCGACTTCATGCTATGGTTTGGCGAAAGTCGGGACTTATGAATCTGACTGACCTGTTTCGCTCAACTCTACTCCTCAGGCAAGGAATTCCAGATTCTCACTGCCCTAATGGTAAAGAATCCTCTTCTATGTTGCTGGAAAAACCTTCTCTCCTCCAGATTCAGAGAATGCCACCTTGTGACCGTCACCTTCCTTGGTATAAACAGATCCTCTCAGAGATATTTGTATTGTCCCCTTATATACTTATACATGGTTATTAGATCGCTCCTCAGTTGTCTTTTTTCTAGACAAAATAATCCTAATTTTGTTAATCTCTCTGGGTATTGTAGTTCCCCCATCCCCTTTATTAATTTTGTTGCCCTCCTTTGTAATCGCTCTAGTTTCATTATATCCTTCCTGAGCACCAGTGCCCAAAACTGTAATAATAATAATAATAATTTTATTTCTATAGCACTGACATATTCCGCAGCACTCTACATTATAAAGGGGACTTATATAGACAATAGACATTACAGCATAACAATAGAAACATAGATCAAAACAGATGCCAAGAGGAATGAGGGCCCTGCTCGCAAGCTTACAATCTAAGAGGAAAAGGGGAGACACGGAAGGTAGATGGTAACAATTGCTTTCGTTGTTTAGACCAGCCAAAGTGTAAGAATCGGGTGTTCATGTAATGCTGCATGAACCGGTTATCAGCTTAAGTATGTAACAATACAGACACAGATTATTGCTGTTAAATGCATTAAGCATGTGAGAACATGATGCGAGGAATGATTAATCGGCCCTGATTGGTCTCTAAACTGGCCAGGTCTCACATTGTCATGTACAGCTGATACCTACATCAATTGCCACCACCAGGTGGCGCTATTCCCTTATTCCTCTTTGCCATTTTAAAATGGCAATGAGGGGAAAAGGACCTTTAACAACCGCTGTCTTAATGCATAAAAGCGGTCGTTAAGGGGATAAAGACCTTATGGGGGCAGAGTGTTTGAAAAAAAAAATAAAACAAGAAACTAAGGCCACTTTCACACATCCTGATGTTATCGGTACTAGAAAAACAGTACCGGTGTTATCCGTGTCCGTGTGTTACATACGTGTAGCATCCGTGTGCCAACTATGTGCCACATCAGTGTGATGCGTATCGGCGCTTGGGAAAAACAGCACAGTTAGAGCTGTTCCCAGGCACTTGGTGCTGAACGCAGCTCTCATCATTGTTGCCTGGTCTACCTGCGATGAGCGAGACCAGGCGACACAGACGGGAATGGGAGTCAGCATCGCAATCTGTGTATAGCATGTATTAAATAAATAATTAAATTTTAAAAAAGATGAGTGGGATCTCCCATAATTTTCTCAATCAGCTCAGGGAAAGCCGAAAGCTGGGAGATGATTTTAATATTCTGGAAACAGGACAATAGACATAAAGATTCCCAGGCTGTCATTGTCAGCTCACAGCTGTTTGCTTAGCCTTTACTGATGATTACAGGGGAGACTCCCCCAAAAATGATGTTTTCCTCCTATGTTTACTAACCAGCAAAGGCTAAATAGACATCTGTGCGCTGATATTAATAACCTAGGAAGGGACAATAGATATTGGTCCCCTGCCATTCTAAGAACATAAGTTCTCAGCTGACCTGGAAATGGCGCATCCATTAGATGCTCCAATTCTGGTACTTAGGCTAAAATATAACATTTATTAACTCATATAATTAAAATAGTCAAATATAAAATATACCTATTAATAATTACTTAGCTTTATGCCTAATAAAGTGTTTAAGCTAAGTATTTTGGAGAAAAGTTGTTGTCGAGGTTGTTATGGCAATCTGCCAACAGAAGGGGGCACCAGTGTCTCCAGGTGTCGCACCAGAGGAATAAAGGAACGATTGACAGGTGATTCTCAGCTGAATTCCTACTGTGGGTGGGCAAAGGGTTTATATTTATAGATAAATAAGGGTGTTTCCAAAATAAGTTGCCCCCTGCATAGCCACTTAATTGGTTAAATCACACATTTCTTATTTTTAATTTAATTGGTTACACCCAAGTATGCAAACTATAGACTTGTAAATTATCCAATCCCATAAGTATAGGCTTATAAATCATCCAATTCCATAATTATGTTAGTCTGATTTTTCTCTTTATAGGTATATTTTTGAGTAAAATGTAAATTGTTCTTTTATTTTATAAACTACTGACAACATGTCTCCGAATTTCCAAGCGATAAATTTTGAATTTTTTTTCTAAAAATGAGAAATGGACAAAATTAAGTAAAAGAACCAGTGCTTTCAGACCTCAAATAATGCAAAGAAAACAAGTTCATAATCATTTAGAAACAACAATACTAATATTTTAACTCAGGAAGAGTCCTGAAATCAATATTTTGTGGAATAACCATGATTTTTAATCACAGCTTTCATGCTTCTTGGCATGCTTTCCACCAGTCTTTCACACTGCTCCTGGCTAGTGTTGAGCGATACTTTCTGATATGAAATATCGGATCGGATTGGATCGGACCGATACCCAAAAATTATCGGGTATCGCCGATTCCGATATAGGAAACCAATGCAAGTCAATGGGACAGAAATATCGTAATTAAAATAATTAAAATAAACCCTTCCTTTCCTTGTAAACACTAGATATATACACATAGAATATATATATATATATATATATATATATATATACATGTCATTGTGACATATATATACATATATTTATAGTTCATACACTTCTGCATAGTAAAATAGCCGCTAATTCAATTGCCGGGCAATGCCGGCTTTTGTGAGATTACAGAACCACCCGACATGAAATGACACATGGTTTACATAGAGTTAACCATGTCATTTTATGTAGTTTGATATATGGTTTTCACTAACAATTACATGAGTGTATGTGTGCAAAATTTCACACATGTAGGGGTTAATTAAAGGTGTAAATTCGTTGTAAAAAAACGCTTTTTTTTCTACGAATTTACACCTTTAATTAACCCCTACATGTTGGAAATTTTGCACACATACACCCATGTAATTGTTAGTGAAAACCATATATCAAACTACATGAAATTAAATGGTTAACTCTATATACCGGTGGCAAGTGTAAAAAAACAAAAATAACAAACCAACACAAATACTCCCTGTCCGACGTAGTCCAAAATCACGAGTGTCCCATGACGAGTCCAGCTCTGCTACATCTGGATGCCAGGCTCAGCCTGACATCCCGACGCAGCAGAGCTGCTTACCGGTGGAGATTCCCGGCGGTGACGTCATCCGGACTGCTTTATGGCCAGCTGTCGTGAGAGTACAGCTGGCCGAGATTGCCCAGTACTCGGCAGTCACGTGCAGTTATCGCGAGAAGCTGCACGTGACCGCCAGGGATTGGGTAATGGCCGGCCATCCAGGACGTGACCACCGGGGATCTTCTGCCAGGTAAGTGCTGAGTCCTGACTCCTGACAGACCCGACCGACACTGACAGTGACACTTTCGGGAAGTTCCTGTGTCACGTACTTCCTTCTGTGACACAGGAACTCCCCATAGAATTTACAGGAAAAGTCCGATTCCGGTATCCGATATGCAAATAATATCGGATCTCAGAATCGGAATTCCGATACAGCGAATATCGGCCGATACCCGATATTTGCAGTATCGGAGTGCTCAACACTACTCCTGGCTAGTGTTGAGCGATACGATACCGCAAGTATCGGGTATCGGCCGATATTAGCTCTATCGGACTTTCGATACTTAGTTCCGATATTTTCGTCTTATCGGATACCGGAATCGGATTTGTCACTGTCACTGTCAGTGTCCGTCGGTCGGGTCTGTCAGGAGTCAGCGGCACTTACCTGGCAGAAGATCTCCGGCGGTCACGGGCTGGACTGCTTGATGGCCGCCATCATCTTTCCCCGGCGGTCACATGCAGTTTCTCGCGATAACTGCAGTGACTGCTGGGTAATCCCGGCCGTAAAGCAGTCAGTCCGATGACGTCACCGCCGGGGAAGCAGGTAATCAGCTGTGCGGCGTCGAGATGACAGGCTCTGCCTGTCATTGCGATGTAGCAGAGCTGGATCGTCGTGGGACTGTCGTTACTATGGACTGCGTCGGACAGGTGGTAAACTGTTGGTTTGTTTTTTTTATTTTTTTACAGGAGATCGATGGCGCCGCAGGAATGAGTGTATAATAAAATTAATGAAAACTGTGTTGTCTCTTTTATTTCATTAAAATACTTTTTTCTTGCTGTGTCTTTTTTTTTATACATTTAAAAACTTTGGGATTAATAATGGATCGGTGTCTTATTGACACCTCTCCATTATTAATCGGGCTTATTCTCACCGTGCAATCAACGGTGACATTAACCCCTTATTACCCCACTTGCCACCGCTACAGGGCAGTGGGAAGAGCTGGGTAAAGTGCCACAATTGGCACATCTTTTGATGTGCCAAATGTGGGGCTGCTGTAGCCTGGTATTATCAGGCTGTTGAGGGCCAAAATCCATGGGCCTTGACAGTCTTTTAATACCAGGCCGCAGCAGTCTGCATTTTACTTGGCTGGTTAACAAAAATAGGGGGACCCCTACGCCGTTTTTTTTTCGAGGGGATCCCCTATTTTTGTTAACCAGCCAAGCTAAGCAGACTGCTGTGGCCTGGTATTATCAGGCTGGCAAGGTCCATGGATATTGGATCCTTACCAGCCTGAAAAACCAGGCCTCAGCAGTCTGCTTCATCTGGCTGGTTAACAAAAATAGGGGGGACCCCACGCCAATTTTTTTTCGAGGGGATCCCCTATTTTTGTTAACCAGCCAAGATATGCAGACTGCTGTGGCCTGGTATTGTCAGGCTGGCAAGCAGGGTCGGACTGAGGCATCGGGACACCGGAGAAACCTACGGTGGGCCCCAGCTCCTGCGTGGTGGGCCCTGATTTGAAAGGATAGGTCGCGGGACAGAGGGGGCAGTGGCCCCGGGGCCGCGCTCTGAGGGGGCCCACCCGGAGCTACGATACAGTTACATTCTGCGGCAGAGCAGGGAGAATCGCTCTCCCTGCTCTGCCGTCCGGAAGCTATGGGGCCTGAACAGGCGTTGGGGGGGCCCGGTGCCAGCAGTGGGCCCCCCACCCGTCATCGGAGGGTCAGCTGTATCGGCATCCAGCCGATAAAGCTGACCGCATGGAGAGAGAAGGAGCGAGCGCTCCTTCTCTCCCATAATCCCCCTCTCAGCGTATGACAGCGGGCGCAATAACATCACCTGCCGGCGCCCGCTGTCAGACGCTGAGAGGGAGAACAGTGAGCAGCACAGGAGCCGGGAGGTGAGTTTTTTTTTTTTAATGGGGTGCAGTCGAGTCCTGGCTGGTGAAGTCGTCATGTCGGTGTGGGCCAGATGGAAAAGACATGAAAAGTGAACAATTCCATTAGAAAGAACATCAGCGGTAAGTCATTATCTGTACCTGTGCTGCAATCTATTATATGTTCTGTAGGACTGGTATTATTTAACACAGACCATATGGCGGTAATATCAATATTGGTCTTTTTATATATAGATTATTTTGGCCAACAGCGCGGTCATTTGCTGAGGTTCTCTGATGATGGGCCCACTCAGAAGTTTTGCCCCCACTAAACCAAAACCCTAGCTACGCCTATGGCTCTCTCTCTAGTCTTTCTTTCTCGCTCTCTGTTCTTTCCTTCTCCTCTCTGTTCTTTTTTCTCTCTGTTCTTTCTTTCTCTCTTTTCTTTCTTTCCTCTCTTTCTTTCTCTGTTTGTTCTTTCTCTCTCGCTGCTCTTTCTTTCTTTTCCTCAGTACCAGCCACTGTGCCCTCATTACCAGTCAGTGTAATCAGCAGTGCTAAATGGTTACGCTTGGGGCGAGGATATGGGTGTGATTAGCTGTGAAATGGGTGTTGTTGGGGCGTGGCCTAAAATTTTCAGCGGCGCGCAATACGCGCCGCAGCCTTTAATCCTCTTTCCTGTCTTCCAAATTTGGGAGGTATGCTGTATGACCTCCCTACAACTTCTAGGCCATGCTCCTGATGAGCGCGACGGATGGTCTCGTGAGGGATTTCCTCCCACACCTGGACTAAAGCATCCACCAACTCCTGGACAGTCTGTGGTGCAACGTGGCATGGCCTAAAATTTTCTGCAGCATGCACAGCGTGCCACAGCCTTTGTCCCTCTTTCCCTTATTCAAAGGTTGGGAAGTATGATGTTGGGCCGCAAGAATATATTTTCTCTGGTGGGCCCAAGGTACTCCAGTCCGACGCTGCTGGCAAGGTCCATGTTATGTTGGCTCCTTAACAGCCTTAAATACCATGCCTCAGCAGCAGGGGCGTACATATAAATCATGGGGCCCCATAGCAAAAGTCTGAATGTTCCCCACCCCCCAAAAAAAAACCCAGAGGCATTGTAAATGTAAAGTGCCAGCACAGTGAGGGAAGTTGAGTCGCACAGAGACAGGGGTTTTGGGGGTACTCGGCACCGATCACGTCGACTTCTATGGGGGATGTCACGAGTAGCACAGCTCGGTCCGTGACCTGGGCGATCACTGGAATGTGGGATATTTCCAGGGGATGATAGAATGTTTGTGTAGTTTGTCGTGACGCCACCTGTAGTACCTGGTCAGGGTGTCCAGCGCTGCTGTGCAGGTCCTCTGGAAGGGATGGTGTAGTGCAGGTAGGTGAAAAGTCTTCTACAGGTAACACGCTATCCTTCCAGGGCAGATAGATGTGAGATAGAGCAATGGTGCAAAGTGATGTAGCAGAGTGGACTATGCGACGTAGTAAGAAAGCAGGAAACACTTCAAGCTAAACGTTGCATAATAAAATTTTTAATAATAACATTACAAAAGTGCAAATGGCTTATATTATGTGACATGTTTTGTTACTGTTCATACCCTTGATATGTGTTATACATGTGTGTTAATAAATACATATTCAACAAAAGTGCAAATAGCAATAGTGCCGAAGTTCGTGGAGACTTCTTAGGACTACAACTCCACCGGGGTAACTTCACAGTGTCCTTTACTTGTGCTTGTGGAGGACCCGCTCCAAACCTCCAACTGTGGTCTTGGGTGGGCTGCAAGACTTTCCTTGAGCAGACCTCACTTTCGGCCACACCAAACGGGTTTTTAGTTTCTGAGGTAGTTGAAAATAGTGCACAGTAAAGTTTTTTGTAAAACCAAGATGGAGCACCGAAGTGCCAACTATTTACAGAAAAATTTGTGAGCCAGTACAGTTCATGGCTTCAAAGTTCAACATTTTCATTACAGTGAAACACCATTACCCAACCTGGGTATATTTAAGGCAACAATAAACTTGTTCTTCTGAACATTCACCCGTCCGGGTACATCAAACCATTACCCAACCTGGGTATATTAAGGCAATAAACTTCTTTTTATGAACATTCACCCGTCCGGGTACATCAATAATTTAACTATTCACATACAGAGACCCTGTCCGGGTTATTTAGACTTCTTTGGCTGGCCTCTTCCAGGTACCACCTGGTACTCTTCTGGAGCTTGCCAAACATCCGTGACAGGAGGGTCCACCCAGACCTGATGACGTTGTGTGGCCTGTACAGTGACGTCGTGACCCGCTATCTGGGTCTGTGTGGCCACCTCTTTCATCTCCCTCTGGGTCTGGACCCCTATGTCCCGGACTGAATGAACCCCAGGGGGCCTAACAGGCGCCGGGTACGGGCCAGCTATCATTATCATGTCCATAGCTGGGGCTGCTGAGGAGACCACTGAGGGAGGCTGGGGAGATTTACGGCGTGGGGTGGGCACTTGTGCAGAGGCCTGGTTGGGGGAGGCTGAAGGCTCGTAGGGTCTGTCAGTTTCCTGACACTCTGGGGAGTAGGGGTCGCACCTGGTAACATTTAGGGCGTACCATCCATTGTAACCCCAGTGTCGGGTGTAAGTCACCAAGTCTCCTGGCAACAGTTCACTCCCCAGGGTGTCCTTCTGGGAGGTGAGCCTCCACGTCCCGCCGGGTTACAAAAACTTCTAAATAAAGTCCAGGCTCCTGGATGAAGCCCCAACCACCTTTTAACTTAAAGTTCCGTACTGCACCCTTACGCCGCGGCTCCCTCACCGTACTTTTATCCTTTCTCATACGTGCCTTCTCTGCCAGGTCCTTCTCCAGGTGACGTTGCCGAAGCTTTTGGGATTCTCGCTGCTCCCTTTGTCGCTATGCTTCCCGCTCCCGACGTCTCCACTCTTCCTCCTGACGCCGGTTGTACTTCTCCTCCACCAGCATCTCCATGTCTCCACCATCAAACGCCAGCTTATGATGTACGGTTTGCGGCAGCTCTCCTGGCGCCCGCCAGTCCTGGCGCGCTCACCTGTGGCGGAAGCAGCCGGCTCTGGAACAGATGACGGTCGGGGCTCCGGTACAGGCAGGTAGAGCTCTGGTGCCTGCGCGGCCTCCACCATGAGGACGGGTGTCGCTTCTTCTGCCTCAGCGACGGGGGCAGACAGCGGCATCTGGGGTGCTGGTGCGGCGTTTTCTGCAGGAACGGGTGCCTCCACTGTGATACTGGCAACCGGTTCAGATTGCTAGGGCTGGGATGCCTGCACGGCCTCCTCTACTGGAACGGGTGCCTCCACTGAGATACTGGCAACCGGTTCAGATTGCAAGGGCTGGGATGCCCGCACGGCCTCCTGTACTGGAACGGGTGCCTCCACTGAGATACTGTCAACCGGTTCAGATTGCAAGGGCTGGGATGCCCGCACGGCCTCCTCTACTGGAACGGGTGCCTCACCTTCCGGTACAGACACTTCAGGGGGTAAGAGGGATTGGCGCCGCTCTAATTGTAGTTTTAGGGCCCGCCAGCTCGCTTCCATCCTGGCGACTTCCTCCCGGTGCCGGGCCAGGTCTCTCAGGGTATCCTCCGCTTTCTTCCAGCGTAGGAGGGTTTCCAGGCCGGGTGCCAAACGGTGGCTCCGTGGCGATCGGGTCGCTTCCGTGGGGGGAGAGCTCTGACTCCTCCATCCCTTCCCACTTCTGCTCACGTCCATTCGCCATCTCTGCCAAGTCACATGTGTCATTAGCATCAGGAGAGGCGCCATCTTTTGTAGGGAGGCGGGACCTTCGCGTTCGTTTCCGCCCACTGAGGAGGATGAGGAGGCGGAACTCCAGAGCTGTGGGGCACGATCTTACATTGCAGTAACATTTAGAGTGTGCGGACATCGTTTTCGCGCCACGGAGTGAGTGTACGCCCACGAGAGCACGCCCTTATTCTTCACCTGTGCCTCGTGGCGCAGATATGACGGAAAAATGGCAAATACAGTCTATGATGATTTTTGCAATTCTCAAGCAAAAAAACAGTTCAATTAAGGCACACAGGACTCGCTTATAGCGAGCTTCTGAATCCTGTTCGTGACGCCAAAGTTGAGTCGCACAGAACCACAGGTTTTGGGGGTACTCGGCACCAAGCCCGTCGACTTCTATGGGGGATGTGACGGGTAGCACAGCTATGTCCGTGCCCTGGTCGCTCACTGGAATGTGGGATATTTCCAGGGGATGATAGAATGTTTGTGTAGTTTGTCGTGACGCCACCTGTAGTACCTGGTCAGGGTGACCAGCGCTGCTGTGCAGGTCCTCTGGCAGGGATGGTGTAGTGCAGCTAGGTGATAAGTCTTCTACAGGTAAGACGGTATCCTTCCAGGGCAGATAGATGTGAGATAGAGCAATGGTGCAGAGTGATGTAGCAGAGTGGAGTATGCGACGTAGTAAGAAAGCAGGAAAGGAAACAATTCTTACTACAAAGACATGCAGCATAAGGCTGCCTCAACCCCTCCCATCCAACTAGCTACACCCTGTTCTAACCAGCCTGAGCTAGACCATCCCATTGGGTCCGCCTACACTCAGCTGGCATAGTGTACTGTTGAATGCAGTGGTTGGAGTCAATGGGGTGTTTCCTCCTTACCTGAGAGTAAGTTGTCACACCGCTGGGTGCGATGCAACATCTCTGTGGCGACTGGACCCTCGGGTGCGTCTGTCTTTTCACAAATGCCGGCTTTACCCGGCAATTGAATCAGAGGCTATTTTACTATGTAGAAGTGAATAAACTATAAATATATGTATATATATATATATATATATATGTCACAATGACATGTATATATATATATATATAGATATAATATATCTATATATATATATATATATGTATTCTAAGTGTGTATATTTTGTGTTTACAAGGAAAGAAAGTGTTTTTTTAGTTGCGATATTTTGTTCCCATAGACTTACATGGGACTTCCGGTATCGGAATCGGATATCGCCGATATTTAGTGATATCGGCGATACCATTCCGATCCGATATTTTTAGATATTGAGCAGTATCGCTCAACACTACTCCTGGCACAAAAAATTAAGCAGTTCTTTGTTTGATGGCTTGTGACTATCAATCATCCTCTTGATTACATTCCAAAGGTTTTCAATGGGGTTCAGGTATGGAGATTTGGCTGGCCATGACAGGGTTTTGATGTGGTGGTCTCTTAATTTTTGTCAGAGCTGTATATAAATAATATTTTTTTAGCCATTAAAAGTGCATGAATGGTAGAACCTAACAATGTGGCTGGTGAGGACAGGGAGAATAGTCAACCCTAAACTGGCTAATGTCAACCATTTCTGTGTACATATTCAACCCTTTGCTGGGTTTTGCTATGATATTTGTTCACTATCTTTGGGTTTTCATTTATTAAAACGGAATATTTTCCAACAGATATTGAGCAGCAAGTGATATAGAATGATGCAACACTATGAGACTTTTCCTAGACAAGTTGATTCTCCCTTCAATTCCCAAAACTGCATAGACTAATAAATATTAAACAATTCCTTTCTGTAAGAAAAGACAATATAAAAAAGATTTAGCATTTGTGTCATTCTAAAAAGAGAGCAATGTATCCCACAGCAGCATAGCCGCAATATGCCTTGTAACACCAACAAAATATAATGTCACTACTTAGTATATTAGATCCAACATGACAACAGGTTTCAGTCTTAACCCCTTAGTGACAGAGCCAATTTGCAGCTTAATGAGCAGGCCAATTTTTACAATTCTGACCGCTGTCAATTTATGAGGCTATAACTCTGGAACGCTTTAACAAATCCAGCTGATTCTGAGATTACTTTTTCATGACATATTGTAATTCACGTTAGTGGTAAAAAAATTTCATGTGACTTGCGTTTATTTATGAAAAAAGCGGAAGTATGGCGAAAATTTTGAAAATTTTGCAATTTTCAAATTTTAAATTTTTATGCCCTTAAATCAGAGAGAAATGTCACACAAATTTCTTAATAAATAATATTTCCCACATGTCTACTTTACATCAGCACAATTTTGGGAACAAATTTTTTTTTTGTTACGAAGTTATAAGGGTTAAAATTTGACTAGTGATTTCTCATTTTTACAACATTTTTTTAGGGACCACATCACATTTGAAGTCACTTTGAGAGGTCTATATGATAGAAAATACCCAAAAGTGAAATCATTCTAAAAACTGCACCCTCAAGGTGCTCAAAACCACATTCAAGAAGTTTATTAACCCTTTACGTGCTTCACAGGAACTGAAGCAATGTGGAAGGAAAAAATTAACATTTAACTTTTTTTTACAAAAACTTTACTTCGGAACCAATTTTTTTATTTTCACAAGTGTTAAAAGAAAAAATTAGCCACAAAATTGGTTTTGCAATTTGTCCTGAGCATGCTGATATCCAATATGTGGAGGTAAACCACTGTTTGGGTGCATGGCAGAGCTTGACTTTTTCAACGCAGAATTGGCTGGACGCCATGTCACGTGTGTAGAGGCCCTGATGTGTCTAAACAGTGGAAACCCCCCACAAGTGACACCATTTTGGAAACTAGACCCCTTAAGGAACTTATCTAGATGTGTGGTGAGCACTTTGAACCTCCTAGTGCTTCACAGAAATTAAAAAAACATTTTTTTCCTCAAAAATGATTCTTTTCCCGCTATTTTTTTAATTTTCCCAAGGGTAACAGGAGAAATTGGACCACAGAAGTTGTTGTGCAATTTTTCCTGAGTACGCTGATACCCCATATGTGGGGTGGAACCACTGTTTGGGCGCATGGGAGAGCTTGTAAGGGAAGGAGCGCCATTTTGTAATGCAGACATTGATAGAATGTTCTGCGGGCGTCATGTTGTGTTTGCAGAGCCCTTGATGTGCCTAAACAGTAGAAAACCCCCTGCAAGTGACACCATTTAGGAAACTAGACCCCCCAAGGAGCTTATCTAGAAGTGTGGTGAGCCCCTGATGCACCTAAACAGTGGAAACCCCCACAAATGACACCATTTTGGAAACTAGACCCCTTAAGGAACTTATATAGATAATTTATAAACACAGAGCCGTGAAAATAAAAATCTTTTTTTCCTCAAAAATGATTTTTTAGCCAGCTATTTTTTATTTTCCCAAGAGTAACAGAAGAAATTAGACCGCCAAAATTGGTGTGCAATTTGTCCTGATTACGCTGATACCCCATATGTTGGGGTAAACCACTGTTTGGGCGCACGGCAGGGCTCGGAAGAGAGGGAGCGCCATTTGACTATTTGAATGCCACTTCATGTTTGGATACCCCCTAATGTGCCTAAATAGTGGAAACCCCTCAATTCTAGCTCCAACCCTAACCCCAACACACCCCTAACCCTAATCCCAACCCTAACTCTAATCCTAACCCTAATCCCAACCCTAATTCCAACCCTAATTTTAACCCTAATTGTAACCCTAAAACTAATTGTAACCATAATCCATTTTGTAACCCTAACCCTAATTGTAACCCTAATCCTAATTCCAACCCTAACCCTAATTATAACCCTAACCCTAAGGCTAGGTTCACATTGCGTTTTACCAGCCTGTTCAACACATAGCGTTGATGGGCTGGTAACGGTATAGCATAACGCGATCGCGTTATGCTATACCTGCTAGCACAGAGGAATCAGCAGAGGATTTATCTGCGCTAGCGGTGATGGAGCCCAGACGCTGCAGGCCGCGTCTGAGGCTCCGTTACTGAATGACGGCACGTCGCAAACGCATGCCGCTTTGCGGCATGCATCGCGATGCGCCCTCAAATGGGGGTGAATGGCAGCGTTAACGGACTGCGTTACACGGCATTATACCGTGGTGTAACGTAGTCCGTCTAACGGACTGCCATAACGCAGTGTGAACCCAGCCTAACACTAACCCTAGTCCTAACTCTATCCCTAATTATAACCCTCACTAACCCTGATGGAAAAATTTAAATAAATAAAATGTCTTAATTTTATTATATGTCCCTAACTAAGGGTGTGATATAGGGGGGGTTTATGTACTGTTTTTTTTATTTTGATTACTGTGATAGTTTATGCACTTTCATTCATTCATTTTTTAAATCTACCGCCAGGCAGATTCGGCGGGCGCACTGCACATGCGCCCACCATTTTTTTTTACAGGAAGAAGAGGCCGGGAGGATCGTAGGACAGGGGGACATGGGGAACACCTTGAGGTACCGGGGGGGATCAGGGAACCTGGGGACCCTATTTCTCTCCCCTCTGATGTGCGATCACATCAGAGGGGAGAGAAATTACTTGCAGGATCGCCTCTTTTTTTTTTTCTTTTGCGATCGCCGTTATATGGTTAATAACTGCGATCATAAAAGCGGGGGTTCTGGGGGGCCCTAATTATGTTCTCTGGGGTATCGGCTACCCCGGAGAAAATCTGGCTCGGCGGGTGCACTGCGCAGGCGCCTGCCATTTTCTTTGCTGGAAAAAGACGCCGGAAGCTCGGGGAGACATGGGAGGCCTGGGGGATGATCGGGGGTCCCGGGGACTCCATTTCTCTCCCCTCTGAAGTGCGATCACATCAGAGGAGAAAGAATTAAAGGGAAAATTGCTTTTTTTTGCGATCGCCGTTATAGGGTTAATAACCAAACCGAATCATGTTTTCTGGAGTCTCAGCTACCCCCGGTAGCCGAGACCCCGGAGAGAAAATCCGAAAATCCGACTCTGGGGGGCACTATACACTTTCTCCATAGCTCCACTGTACCCTTAATGACCGCCGTTAAAAGGCGTATCTGCGGTCGTTAAGGGGTTAAGCACTACATACACAACAATCTATTCTATTATTTCTAAACACTAGGGTTGAGCGATACTTTCCGATATTGCAAAATATCAGATCGGATTGGATCGGCCCGATACTGAAAAAGTATCGGATATCGCCGATTCCGATACCGGAAATCAATGCAAGTCAATGGGACAAAAATATCGGAATTAAAAAAAAA
>JARQOD010000005.1:168826780-168884507 GCA_033576555.1 Oophaga sylvatica
TTTCACACTCCCCACCACTGTCAGGGCAGTAACCCACCCTCCGAGTAATGTTTGGATGACATGCCAGATAACGGTGTGAATTGGCCCTTCTCCTCCTCCTCACTGCTTTTGGGACAGTAACCCACCCTCTGAGGAATGTTGGGATGACATGCTTGATTATGGTGTGAACTGACTCTTCTCCTCCTCCTGTGACACCATCTCATTCATCATTGCCTTAATTGTTTTTCCAGCACGCATATGCAGTGCCTACAAGTAGTATTCAACCCCCTGCAGATTTAGCTGGTTTGACAAGATGCAAATAAGTTAGAGCCTTCAAACTGCAAACAAGAGTAGGATTTATTAACAGAAGCATAAATCTTACAAAACAAAAAGTTATGTTGCTCAGTTGAATTTTAATAAATTTTAAACATAAAAGTGTGGGTCAATTATTATACAACCCCTATGTTTAATATTTCGTGGAATAACCCTTGTTTGCAATTACAGCTAATAATCGTCTTTTATAAGACCTGATCAGGCCGGCACAGGTCTGTAGAGTTATCTTGGCCCACTCCTCCATGCAGATCTTCTCCAAGTTATCTAGGTTCTTTGGGTGTCTCATGTGGACTTTAATCTTGAGCTCCTTCCACAAGTTTTCAATTGGGTTAAGGTCAGGAGACTGACTAGGCCACTCCAACACCTTGACTTTTTCCCTCTTGAACCAGGCCTTGGTTTTCTTGGCTGTGTGCTTTGGGTCGTTGTCTTGTTGGAAGATGAAATTACGACCCATCTTAAGATCCTTGATGGAGGAGCGGAGGTTCTTGGTCAAAATCTCCAGGTAGGCCGTGCTATCCATCCTCCCATGGATGCGGACCAGATGGCCAGGCCCTTGGCTGAGAAACAGCCCCACAGCATGATGCTGCCACCACCATGCTTGACTGTAGGGATGGTATTCTTGGGGTCGTATGCAGTGCCATCCAGTCTCCAAACGTCACGTGTGTGGTTGGCACCAAAGATCTCGATCTTGGTCTCATCAGACCATAGAACCTTGAACCAGTCTGTCTCAGAGTCCTCCAAGTGATCATGAGCAAACTGTAGACGAGCCTTGACATGACGCTTTGAAAGTAAAGGTACCTTACGGGCTCGTCTGGAGCGGAGACCATTGCGGTGGAGTACGTTACTTATGGTATTGACTGAAACCAATGTCCCCACTGCCATGAGATCTTCCCGGAGCTCCTTCCTTGTTGTCTTTGGGTTAGCCTTGACTCTTCGGACAAGCCTGGCCTCGGCACGGGAGGAAACTTTCAAAGGCTGTCCAGGCCGTGGAAGGCAAACAGTAGTTCCATAAGCCTTCCACTTACGGATGATGCTCCCAACAGTTGGAGACTTGGAAAGGATTTTGTACCCCTTGCCAGCCTTGTGACCCTCCACGATCTTGTCTCTGATGGCCTTGGAATGCTCCTTTGTCTTTCCCATGTTGACCATGTATGAGTGCTGTTCACAAGTTTGGGGAGGGTCTTAAATAGTCAGAAAAGGCTGGCAAAAGAGATCATTAATCCACACATGTGAAGCTCATTATTCTTGGTGCCTGAAATACTTCTTAATACTTTAGGGGGACCAAACAGAATTCTTGTGGTTTGAGGGGTTGAATAATAAATGACACTCTGAATTAACTTTTAACGTTTTTTTTAAAAAAAAAATTAAAACAAAAATTTTTGCAGCAGTGCATTTCCCACTTCCAGGCTGATCTACAGTACAAATGTCACAATGCCAAGTTAATTCCGCATGTGTCAACCAGCTAAATCTGCAGGGGGTTGAATACTACTTGTAGGCACTGTAAGTGGTATAGTGACGCTGATGATGGTGTTATCAACGCTGGCCATATTCGTGGAATATTCAAAGCAGCGCAGGACGCATGGAGGCCCACTCATTGGTGGTGAAGTGGTGCTGTTCCGCAGAGCTACTCTCCCGTATGTGCTGCCTCTGAAACTTCACTATTGCCTGCTGCTGCTCACACAGCTCCAGTATATGCAAAGTGGAGTTGATACTTGTTGGCAAGGCACATATCAGCCAGTGAGTGGGAAGGCAGACGTGACTTAGCAGTGCAAACAGGCAAGCAACAGCAGGGTGACAACACCAAAAGTGTGCACACACTGCCCACATATTCATCAGCAGCTCTGACTTGTGTGGGAAGCTTTAATGGTAGCTCTGCACCACAAAATTCAACACATTCGCCAAACAAGGGATGTGCATTAAACCAGCTAGTCTAAGAGCTGCTACAAGATTTTGCCATTATCGCAGACCCCCAGGCCGAGCTTACAGTCATGGCTAAAAGTTTTGAGAATGACACAAATATTAATTTTTACAAAGTCTACTGCTTCACTTTTTCTAATGGCAATTTGCATATACTCTAGAATGTTATAAAGAGTGATCAGCTTAAAAGCAATTACTTGCAAAGTCAATATTTGGCTAGAAAATTAACTTTATCCCCCAAAACACATTTCAACATCATTGCAGCCCTGCCTTAAAAGGACCAGCTAACCTCTTTTCAGTGATTGCTCCATTAACACAGGTGTGGGTGTTGATGAGGACATGACTGCAGATCAATCTGTCATGATTAAGTAAGAATGACTCCACTGGACACTTTGAAAGGAAGCTGGTGCTTGGCATCATTGTTTCTCTTCTGTTAACCATGGTTATCTCTTAAGAAAAACGTGCAGTCATCATTGCAATGCACAAAAATGGCCTAACAGGGAAGAGTATCGCAGCTAGAAAGATTGCACCTCAGTCAACAATCTATCGCATCATCAAGAACTTCAAGGAGAGAGGTTCCATTGTTGCCAAAAAGGCTTCAGAGCGCCCAAGAAAGACCAGCAAGCGCCAGGACCGTCTCTTAAAAGTGTTTCAGCTGCGGGATCGGGCTACCAGCAGTGCAGAGCTTGCTCAGGCATGGCAGCAGGCAGGTGAGAGTGCATCTGCACGCACTGTGAGGCGGAGACTCTTGGAGCAAGGCCTGGTCTCAGGGAGGGCAGCAAAGAAGCCACTTCTCTCCAGAAAAAACATCATGGACAGACTGATATTCTGCAAAAGGTACAGGCAGTGGACTGCTGAGGACTGGGGTAAAGTTATTTTCTCTGATGAATCCCCTTTTCGATTGTTTGGGACATCAGGAAAATGCCTCATTCGGAGAAGACAAGGTGAGCGCTACCACCAGTCTTGTCTCATGCCAACTGTTAAGCATCCTGAAACCATTCATGTGTGGGGTTGCTTCTCAGCTAAGGGAATCGGCTCTCTCACAGTCTTGCCTAAAAGCACAGCCATGAATAAAGAATGGTACCAGAATGTCCTCCAAGAGCAACTTCTTCCAACCCTCCAAGAGCAGTTTGGCGATCAACAATGCCTTTTCCAGCATGATGGAGCACCTTGCCATAAAGCAAAGGTGATAACTAAATGGCTCAGGGAACAAAACATAGAGATTTTGGGTCCATGGCCTGGAAACTCCCAGATCTTAATCCCATTGAGAACTTGTGGTCAATCATCAAGAGACGGGTGGACAAACAAAAAACTAAAAATTCTGACAAAATGAAAGCATTGATTGTGCAAGAATGGACTGCTATCAGTCAGGATTTGGTCCAGAAGTTGATTGAGAGCATGCCAGGGAGAATTGCAGAGGTCCTGAAGAAGAAGGGTCAACACTGCAAATATTGACTTGCTGCATTAACTCATTCTAACTGTCAATATAAGCTTTTGTTACTCATATGTTTGCAATTATTATATTTCTGTCTGTGATAAAAACATCTGTCAAACACACATAAAAACCAGAGGGCAGCAGATCATGTGAAAATATAATATTTGTGTCATTCTCAAAACTTTTGGCCATGACTGTACTGTTTAACGGCATCAACCACTCATGTTTCTGCTGTTTGATCCCAGGTCAAAGCTTCTGTGCCTTATGGGATTTGTCCCCGAAACAGATGAGTTTCAGATCAGCCTGGTGTCGTTTCCCCCTGGCAATTATTAAGTTGATGGTGCAGGTCTTACTGCTGTTACCAAATATGTAAGCAGTGGAGGAAGTGAAGGAGGAGGAGGAGGCAACCAGAGCAGATAAACATCCAGCAATCCTTGGTGGTGCAAGGACATGGGCTACAATCCCTTATGCCTCTATCTCAGCCACCACTACATTTACCCAATGGGCAGTTAGGGATATATAATGTCCCTTGGCCATGCTTACTGGTGTCCACGTATCAGTGGATATGTGTTTACCTTGCCACTGATTGCACAGTACACACCTGATTTGATCCACAACATGTTTTTGCACATCAGGAATAGAATGCCTGGAAAAGTAGCAGTGGGTGAAATCAACATACTGAGGGACAGCCACTGCCATCAGTTTTGGAAATCTGTCTGTCTCCACCAGCCAGAATAGCAGCACTTGAAAGACTAGTAATTTGGAAAATCTGTCATTCATAATCATGATTCCTGCATAGCTGGGGGGTGGGTATCTCCTCCTTCTCTTGAGGTTTTGAGGGATGAAAAGCTGAACACTTCCATGGGATGGTTTGGACATGCACTGTGATACCGATGGTGGTGGTGATGCTGTCACATGCTCTTTTATCGGGCCGGCAGGTGGCCCTGTTTTTCTTGAGCAGGAGTAATAAGTCAAGACTGCAGGAGGAGGCTCAAATCTCTAATGCTTCTTAAGGTGTGTACTCCACTACACCTCGGTCTTGAAATTCTGAACATGTGCACTAGGCCTTCCATGTACTCATGCTCCAACATAGCAAGTGTTGGGCATCAGTCCATTCAGTCTATTCCACTTCTGGGGCAGGTGGATATGCCATGGAACCACAGCCAGCAGAGTCCTCCAAAAACAGAAAACTGCTGCATGACTTGGGGCTCTGACTGCTTGTCTAATTTTCAAGGGGGTGAGGTTGAAGCTGAATGACCATGGTCCCCAGGTGTAGCTGTGCACTTTCTGCAGAGGTCCAGGAAGAAGATAATACAGAACAGCCATATCCTCTCCCTGCATCAGCTACGCCACCATCAGCAGTTAAAATAGCATTACCACAGCCACATATACGTCCCCTATTTGATGTTCTCCTCGTTTTTGGAAGAATTTTTTCTAAAGACTACTCACAAAGAGATGGCAGAAGAGTAAATTTATTTATTTGCAACACTACTAGAAAAGTTAGAATTTTCACATATTTCTGCTGAGAGTTATGTGAGGCCTTGTTCTTTTGTTGGATTAGTTGACGTTTTTATTGGGGTCATTTTATTTTACAACACATTTTTTGATTGCTTTCTGTTTTGATTTTTGGGAGGCAGAATGAACAAAAACCATCAATTCAGTTATTGTTTTTTTTATGCTGTTTCCGCTTGTAAAATTGATAAGCCTGCTATGAGTATATTTTTCGAGTCACTACAATTACAGTGATACCACATTTATATCTTTTTATGTTTTGGTGTTTTTATACAATAAAAACTATTTTATAGAAAAAATTATTACTTTGCATTGCTTTGTTCTAAGAGCTATTACTTTTATTTGTCTGTGGATAGAGCTGCAGGGTAGCTTGTTTGTTTCAGGACATAATGCTTTGAGAGACACCATTTTATGTACAATTGTATTTGACGGACATGTTAACTTAAGGTGTGTCCACTAATTAGCATCACAGGTGTCCACAATCTTGAAATCAGTGAGTGGGCCTGTACAGAGGGCTACATATACACACTCACTGTGTCACTGTGCTGTTTGGTGACATAGTGTGTATCACACTCAACATGGACTAGATTGAAGTGAAGGAAAGAGTAGTCTCAGGAAATTAGAAAGAAAATTATAGACAAATTTGTTAAAGGTAAAAGTTATAAGACCTCTCCAAAGCAACTTGATGTTCCTTTGACTACAGTTGCATATATTATTCAGAAATTTAAGCTCCATGGGACTGTAGCCCAACCTTCCTGGATGTGGCCACAGGAGGAAAATTGATGACAAATCAAAGAGACTGATAATAAAAGTGGTAACAAGAGCCCAGAAAATCTTCTAAACAGACTGAAGTTGTACTTCAAGCTCAAGGAACATCAGTGTCAGATCACACAATCCGTCGTTGTATGCGCCAAAGTGGACTTCATGGGAGATGACCAAGGAGGACACCATTGTTGAAGAAAAATCAGAAAAATGCCAGACTGGAATTTGCCAAATTACATGTTGACAATCCACAAAGCTTCTGAGAGAATGTCCTATGGACAGATGAGACAAAAATGGAGCTTTTTGGCAAGGCACATGAGCTATATGTTCACAAATGGAAAAATGAAACATATCAAGAAAAGAACACTGTCCTTACTGTGAAACATGGAGGAGGCTCTGTTATGTTCTGGGGCTGCTTTGCTGCATCTGGCACAGGGTGTCTAGAATCTGTGCAAGGTACAATGAAATCTCAAGATTATCAATGTAATCTGGAAAGAAATGTGCTGCTCGATGTCAGAAAGCTTGGTCTCAGTCGTAGGTCATGGGTCTTGCAACAGGATAATGACCCAAAACACACAGCTAAAAACACCCGAGAATAGCTAAGAGGAAAACATTGGACTATTTTGAAATGGCCTTCTATGAGCCCTGACCTAAATCTTATTGAGCATCTTTGGAAAGAGCTAAAAGATGCCATCTGGAAAAGGAAACCTTCAAACACGAGACAACTGCAGCTCTTGAGGAGTGGGCCAAAATACCTGTCGAGAGGTGCAGAAGTCTCCTTGCCAGTAATAGGAATCGTCTGATTGCAGTGATTGCCTCAAAAGGTTGTGCAACAAAATATTAAGTTAAGGGTACTATCATTTGTGTCCAGGCCTATTTCATGTGTTTAATTTTTAAAAAAATTCTCTAGAAGCATAGTTGAAAAGCAATGTCTGACTTTCATTTGTTCATTTTCATCGATTTTTGATTTATTATTACTTTTGTCAGATTCAAGTTATTTCTGTGACAATTGTGGGTTTTCTGTCATTAAACGAGGGGTGCCAACAATTTTGACCACGTGTGTATATTCCTGATCGGTCGGGAAGTACTTCTGAACCATTATGTATCCCCTTCACCCCCAAGGGTGGTTTGCACGTTAATGACCGGGCCAATTTTACAATTCTGACCACTGTCTCTTTATGAGGTTATAACTCTGGAACGCTTCAACGGATCTGCGTGATTCTGAGATTGTTTTCTCGTGACATATTGTACTTCACGTTATTGGTAAAATTTCTTCGATATAACTTGCGTTTATTTTTGAAAAAAATGCAAATATGGCGAAAATTTTGAAAATTTTGCAATTTTCAAACTTTGAATTTTTATTCCCTTAAAACAGAGAAATATGTCACACAAAATAGTTAAGAAATAACATTTCCCACATGTCTACTTTACATCAGTACAATTTTGGAACTAAATTTTTTTTTTCTTAGGAAATTATAAGGGTTAAAAGTTGACCAGCGATTTCTCATTTTTACAACAAAATTTACAAAGCCATTTTTTTTAGGGACCACCTCACGTTTGAAGTCACTTTGAGGGGTCTACATGGCAGAAAATACCCAAAAGTGACACTATTCTAAAAACTGAACCCCTCAAGGTACTCAAAACCACATTCAAAAAGTTTATTAACTCTTCAGGTGCTTCACAGGAGCTGAAGCAACGTGGAAGGAAAAAATGAATATTTAACTTTTTAGCCACAAAAATGATCTTTTACAAACTTTTTTTTTATTTTCACAAGGGTAAAAGAAGAAAATGGACAGATAAAGTTGTTGTGCAATTTCTCCTGAGTACGCCAATACCCCATAAGTGGGGGAAAACCACTGTCTGTGTGCACAGCAGAGCTCATAAGGGAAGGAGCGCAGTTTGACTTTTTCAAACTAAAATTGGCTGAAATTGAGATCGGACGCCATGTCGCGTTTGGAGAGCCCCTGATGCGCCTAAACAGTGGAAACCCCCCACAAGTGACACCATTTTGGCAACTAGACCCCTAAGGAACTTATCTAGATCTGTTGTGAGAAATTTGAATCCTCAAGTGTTTCACAAAAGTTTATAATGCCTGGGTGTGAAAAAAAAAAGAAACAATTTTCCACAAAAATGATTTTTTAGTCCCAAATTTTTGATTTTTCCCAAGGAAATTGGACCCCAAAAGTTGTTGGCCAATTTGTCCTGAGTACACTGATACCCAATATGTGGGGGGGGGGAAACTGTTTGGGCGCACGGCAGGGCTTGGAAAGGAAGTAGTAACGTTTTGGAATGCAGACGTTGATGGGGGTCATGTTCCGTTTGCAGTGTCCCACATGAGCCTAAACAGTAGAAACCCCCCACAAGTGACCACATTTTGGAAACTAGACCCCCTAAGGAACTTATCTATAGCTTTGGTGAGCACTTTGAACCCCAAGTGCTTCACACAAGTTTATAATGCCCGGGCATGAAAATAAAAAATCCTATTTTTTTCCCACAAAAATTATTTTTAGTCACTAATTTTTTATTTTCCCAAGGGTAACAGGAGATATTGGACCACAAAAGTTGTTGTCCAATTTGTCCTGAGTACGCTGATACCCAATATGTGGGGGAGAACCACTGTTTGGGCACACGGCAGAGCTCGGAATGGAAGGAGCACCATTTGACTTTTTCCAACCAAAATTGGCTGGAATTGAGATTGGACGCCATGTTGCATTTGGAGAGCCCCTGATGTGCCTAAACAGCGGAAACCCCCCACAAGTGACCCCATTTGGGAAACTAGACCCCCTAAGGAACTTATCTAGATCTTTGGTGAGCAATTTGAACCCCAAGTGCTTCACACAAGTTTATAACGTAGAGCCGTAAAATTAAAAAATCATATTTTTTCCACAAAAATGATCTTTTCACCCCAATTTTTATTTTCCCAAGGGTAACAAGACTCCAAAATTTATTGTGCAATTTGTCCTGAGTACGCTGATACCCCATATGTGGGGGTAAACCACTGTTTGGGTGCATGGCACAGTTTGGAAGGGAAGGAGTGCCGTTTGACTTTTTCAACGCAGAATTGGCTGGATGCCATGTCGTGTTTGGAGAGCTCCTGATCTGCCTAAACAGTGGAAACCCCCAAAAGTGACACCATTTTGGAAACTAGACCCTCAAAGAACTTATCTAGATGTGTGGTGAGCACTTTGAACCCCCAAGTGCTTCACAGAAGTTTATAACGTACAGCCGTAAAATAAAATTTATTTTATTTTTTTACAAAAATGATTTTTTCGTCCCCAATATTTTATTTTCACAAGGGTAACAGGAGAAATTGGACCCCAAAAGTTGTTGTCCAATTTGTCCTGAGTACGCTGATACCCAATATGTGGGAGAAAACTACTGTATGGGTACACGTTGGGGCTCGGAAGGGAAGTAGTGACGTTTTGGATTGTAGACTTTGATGGAATGGTCTGGGGCGTCATGTCGCACTTGGAGAGCCCCTGATGCGCCTAAACAGTGGAAACCCCCCACAAGTGACCCCATTTTGGAAAATAGACCCCACAAGGAACTTATTTAGATGTGTGGTGAGCGCTATGAAGCCCCAAGTGCTTCACAGAAGTTTATAACGTACAGCCGTAAAAACAAAAAAAAAAAATCATTTTTTTTTTAAAAATGATATTTTTGCCCCCAGTTTTTTATTTTCCCAAGGGTAACAGAAGAAATAGGACAAATTGCACAATAACTCTTAGGGTCCAGAGTACGCTGATACCCCATGTGGGAGAAAACTACTGTTTGGGCGCATGGCAGAGGTCAGAAGGGAAGGAGCACCGTTTGACTTTTTCAACGCAGAATTGGCTGGAATTGAGATCAGACATCATGTCACATTTGGAGAGCCCCTGATGTGCCTAAACAGCGGAAACCCCCCAATTCTAACTCCAACCCTAACCCCAACACACCCTAACCCTAATCCCAACCATAACCCTAATACTAACTTTATCGCCAACCCTAACTCTAACTTTAGCCGCAACCCTAACCTTAACCATAACCCTAATGGGAAAATGGAAATAAATACATTTTTGTAATTTTATTATTTTTCCCCAACTAAGGTGGTGATAAAGGGGGGGTTTGATTTACTATTTATAGCGGGTTTTTATGATTGGCAGCTGTCACGCTAAAAGACGCTTTTTATTGCAAAAAATAGTTTTTGCATCACCACATTTTGAGAGCTATAATTTTTGCATATTTTGGCCCACAGAGTCACGTGAGGTCTTATTTATTGCGGTACGAGTTGATGTTTTTATTGGTACCATTTTTGAGCACGTGACATTTTTTGATCGCTTTTTATTTCGATTTTTGTAAGGTTAGAATGAACAAAAATCAGCAATTCATGAATTTCTTTTGGGGGAGGCATTTATACCGTTCCGCATGTGGTAAAATTGATAAAGCAGTTTTATTCTTCGGGTCAGTACGATTAGGCGATACCTCATTTATATCATTTTTTTATGTTTTGGCGCTTTTATAGAATAAAAACAATTTTATATAAAAAATAATTATTTTTGCATCGCTTTATTCTGCAGCTATAACTTTTTTATTCTTTTGCTCATGATGCTGAGTGATGGCTCGTTTTTTGCGGGACAAGATGAGTTTTCAGCGTTGCCATGTAATTTATATCGGTATTTTTGATCGCGTGTTATTTCACTTATTGTTCAGCGGTATGATGATAAAGCACTGATTTTTTGCTTTGTTTTTATTAATTTTTTTTAAGGGGTTCACTAAAGGGTTAACTAGTGTACAGTTTTATAGGGGGGTCGTTACGTACGCGGCGATACCAAATATGTGACTTTTATTGTTTTATTTTTTTTATTTACAGGAAGAAATTAATTTATTGGGGAATATTTTTTTTTTTTTTATTTATTTTGGAATTTTTTTTTTACACGTTTATTTTTATTTTTTTTACTTTCTTACATTGCCCAGGGTTGGACATCACTGAAAATGTCAGATCGCTGGTCTCACAGTGTGCACAGCACTCTGTGAGACCAGCGATCTCACAGGCAGCGCTGCAGGCTTCTCAGTGCCTGCTCTCGGCAGGCACTGAGGAAGCCGCCTCCCTCCAGGACCCCGGCGCCATCTTGGATCCGGGTCCTGGGAGGGAGGAAGCCCTCAGAATAGCGCATCACATCGCAGCTGTTCTGAGGGTCTCAGGGGGGCGCGCAGGGAGCCCTCTCCCTGCGCGATGCTCCCCTGTGCCCCAGTACACCGCGATCATGTTTGATCGCGGTGTGCAAGGGGTTAATGTGCCGAGAGCGGTCCTGACCGCTCCTGGAACACAGTCCCGGGTGTCAGCTGTGATAATCAGCTGACACCCGGCGGCGATCAGCTGCGCTCCCCCCAGGAGCGCAGCTGATCGCTATGACGTACTATCCCGTCCGTGGTCAGATTGTCACGGGTTTTATGGATGGGATAGTACGTCAGATGTCAGAGAGGGGTTAAATATATTTCGACTGTCGGGAAGAGGTTCACACATGAAATGGTCTTGTAAATTTGAATTACTGTTGATGTATAAAACGGATGTCAATTCAGTTATAAATCATCCATTTTTTAATGTATGAATACTGTGTTTTTTTTCTTTTCCTTTTATCTGTTTACTAGAAAAAGGACAGATGATATGCATCGGGAGTGCAGTGAAATTAACATCTGTGTATGTTTACTGGTGCTGACAGGAGCAGCACGTGTAGAGCGCGCAGTTGTGGCTGTTACTGCGAATGCACAGGAAATGCGGCCACAAACTACGCCTGAACAAGTGACATACACGTCACCACTATTCTCACGCATGCGTAGTAACGATGGGCTGTTACTGTGCCTGCGTGGGAATAGGGGAGACGTGTACCGTATATACTAAGTTTAAGCCAACCTGAGTATAAGCTGAGGCACCTAATTTTGCCATTGAAAACTGGGTAAGCTTATTGACTCGAGTATAAGCCGGGAATGCATTGTCCCCCGACCTTTTCTGGTATGTGTGGCTCCCCTGTCCCTGTCCTGGTATGTGTGGTTCCCCCTGTCCCTGTTGTGGTATGTGTGGCTCCCCCGTCCCTGTCCTGATATGTGTGGCTCCCCTTGTCCCTGTCCTGCTATGTGTGGCTCCCCCATCCCTGTCCTGCTATGTGTGGCTCCCCGTCCCTGTCCAGAAAATTGTGTCTCCCCCGTCCCTGTCCTGCTACTGTGTGGGTTCCGTTCTGTCCTGCTATGTGGCTCCCCTGTCCTGCTATGTGTGGCTCCCCAGTCCCTATCCTGCTGTATGTGCTCCCCCATCCCTGTCCTGCTGTATGGCTCCCACTTCTCTGTCCTGCTATGTGTGGCTTCCCCCTCCCTGTCCTGCTATGTGTGGCTCCCCGTCTCTGTCCTGCTATGTGTGGCTCCCCCTTTCCCGTCATGCTATGTTTGGCTCCCCCATTCCTGTCCTGCTATGTGTGGCTCCCGCTGTCCCTGTCCTGCTATCTGTGGCTCCCTGTTCCTGTCCTGCTATGTGTGGCTCCCGCCATCCCTGTCCTGCTGTGTGTGGCTCCCCCTGACCCTGTCCTGCTATTTGTGGCTCCCCGTCCCTGTCCTGCTATGTGTGGCTCCCCATCCCTGTCCTGCTATGTGTGGCTCCCCCTCCCTGTCATTCTATGTGTGGCTCCCCCGTCCCTGTCCTGCTATGTGTAGCTACCCCCGTCCCCGTCCAGCTATGTGTGGCTCCCCACATCCCTGTCATGCTATGTGTGGCTCCCCATCCCTGTCATGCTATGTGTGGCTCTCCCCGTCCTGCTATGTGTGGCTCCCCATCCCTGTCCTGCTATGCGCAGTTGTGGCTGTTACTGCACATGAGCGGAATTTGCAGCCATGAACTGAGCCTGCGCAAGTGACATACATGTCCCCGCTATTCCCGACAACATGCATAGTAACAATATGGCTGTTACTGTGCCTGCTGGGAATAGCGGATACATTACCATATATACTCGATTATAAGCCCACCCGAGAATAAGCTGAGGCACCTAATTTTGTCACGGAAAACTGGGTAAGCTTATTGACTCAGGTATAAGCTGGGTATGCATTTTCCCCACATCCAGTCCTGGTATATGTGGCTCCCCCTCCCTGTCCTGGTATGTGTGGTTCCCCCCGTACTGTCATGGTATGTCTGCCTCCCTCGTCCCTGTCCTGCTATGAGTGGCTCCCCCATCCATGTCCTGCTATGTGTGGCTCCTCCTGTCCCTGTCCTGCTATGCGCAATTGTGGCTGTTACTGTGCTTGCATGGGAATTGCGGCCATGAACTGCGCCTGCGCAAGTGACATACTTGTCACTGCTGTTCTCGCACATGCGTAGTAACAACATGGCTGTTACTGCGCCTGCGTGGGAATAGCTGAGACGTGTACCGTATATACTTGAGTATAAGCTGACCCGAGTATAAGCCGAGGGACCTAATTTTTCCATGGAAATCTGGGTAAACTTATTGATTCAAGTATAAGCCTGGTATGCATTGTCCCCCCGTCCTGTCCGGTATGTGTGGCTCCCCGTCCTGTCCTGGTATGTGTGGTTCCCTCAGTCCCTGTCGTGGCATGTATAGCTCCCCATCCCTGTCCTGGTATGTGTGGCTCCCCCGTCCCTGTCCTGCTGTGTGGCTCCCCCTGTCCTTATCCTGCTATGTGTGGCTTCCCCGTCCCTGTCCTGCTATGTGTGGCTTCCCCATCCCTGTCCTGCTATGCGTGGCTTCCCCATCCCTGTCCTGCTATGTGTAGCTCCCCTATCCCTTTCCTGCTATGTGTGGCTCCCCCATCCTTGTCCTGCTATGTGTGGCTCCCATTCTTGTCTGCTATGTGTGGCTCCCCGTCCCTGTCCTGCTATGTGTGTCTCCCCATCCCTGCCCTGCTATGTGTGGCTACCCCGTCCCTGTCCTGCTGTGCATGGCTCCCCCCGACCCTGTCCTGCTATGTGTGGCTTCCCCCGACCCTGTCCTGCTATGTGTGGCTCCCCCTGTCCCTGTCCTGCTATGTGTGGCTCCCCCTGTCCCTGTCCTGCTATGTGTGGCTCCCCTGTCCCTGTCCTGCTATGTGTGGCTCCCCATCCCTGTCCTGCTATGTGTGGCTCATCCGTCCCCGTCCAGCTACGTGTGGCTCCCCACATACGAGTCCTACTTTGTGTGGCTCCCCCATCCCTGTCCTGCTAAGTGTGGCTCCCCCGTCCTGCTATGTGTGGCTCCCCCCATCCCTGTCCTGCTATGTGTGGCTCCCCCGACCCTGTCCTGCTATGTGTGGCTCCCCCGTCCTGCTATGTGTGTCTCCCCATCCCTGTCCTGCCATGTGTGGCTCCCCCAGTCCCTGTCCTGCTGTGCATGGCTCCTCCCGACCCTGTCCTGCTATGTGTGGCTCCCCCCTTCCCTGTCCTGCTATGTGTGGCTTACCCTGTCCCTGTCCGGCTATGTGTGGGCTCCTCCTGTCCCTGTCCTGCTATGTGTGGCTCCCCTGTCCCTGTCCTGCTATGTGTGGCTCCCCGTCCCTGTCCAGCTATGTGTGGCTCCCCACATACGAGTCCTACTTTGTGCGGCTCCCCCGTCCCTGTTTTGCTATGTGTGGCTTCCCCATCCTGCTATGTGTGGCTCCCCCCATCCCTGTCCTGCTATGCGCAGTTGTGGCTGTTACTCCGTATGCGCAGAAATTGCGGCCAGGAACTGAGCCTGAGCAAGTGACATACATGTCACCGCTATTCCCGCACATGCATAGTAACAATATGGCTGTTACTGCACCTGCGTGGGAATAGCGGATACATGTACCATATATACTTGATTATAAGCCCACCTGAGTATAAGCTGAGGCACCTAATTTTGTCACGGAAAACTGGGTAAGCTTATTGACTCGAGTATAAGCCGGGTATGCATTTTCCCCACATCTTGTCCTGGTATGTGTGGCTCCCCATGTACTGTCCTGGTATGTGTGGCTCCCCATCCCTGTCCTGCTATGCGCAATAATTGCTGTTACTGCACTTGCATGGGAATTGCGGCCACGAACTGCGCCTGTGCAAGTGACATACATGTCACTGCTCTTCCCGCACATGCGTAGTAACAACATGGCTGTTACTGCGCCTGCATGGGAATAGCTGAGACGTGTACCATATATACTTGAGTATAAGCCAACCCGAGTATAAAGCCGAGGCACATAATTTTGCCACGGAAAACTGGGTAAGCTTATTGACTCGAGTATAAGCCTGGTATGCATTGTCCCCCCGACTTGTCCTGGTATGTGTGGCTCCACTCCTGTATTTATGGCTCCCTGGTCCCATCCTGTATGAATGGCTTGCCTTGGCAATGCTTCACCGGTCCTCACTCGACCTCCCCTGTCCTACTCGGTCCTTCTTCATCCTCTTCCGTCCTCCTCCGTCCTCTTCCGTCCTCCTCGGTCCTCATTCGACCTCCCCTGTCCTTCTCTATCCTCCTCGTCCTACTTGGTCCTCCTCCGTCCTCCTCGCGCGGAAAAATTATATTACTGAAAATGTCATTTTGCCCTGCAAAAAAGAAACTAACATTTATTCTTCTTTGTGACTGGAAAAATAAAGTTGTATTAGCTCTTCAAAAAAACAGCAATGCATTAAGAAATATTAACATGTGCTGACTTCTCTTGTCTGTGCTCTCTTTTTTGACCAGTCTACCCAGGCCAAAGCCATGTTGACGTTGATGTTTGCTTTTTAAAGGGGTTTTCCCATGAACGAATGTTCATTTTAAAAATTGTCTGTATCTGACTGTGTACAAAACATACCACAGATCCTGGGCAGAGGAGGAAGCAAAAGACAATACTGACATTACAGCAGGAGACCGCAGAGGATACATTTTGTGAGGTAAAATATTGTTTAAAAACAGTCAGTGAAATATTTTACCTCACAAAATGAATCCTCTGTGATCCCCTGCTGTAATGTCAATATTGTCTTTTGCCTCCTCCCCTGCTCAGGAGCTGTGGTATGCTCCATACATGGTCAGACACAGACAATTTTTAAAATGAACTTTCGCTTGTGGGAAAACCCCTTTAATGTGACCGGCTTCCTCTACCTGTAAACACGTCATGCATCTGCCACCAGGATCAGTCGAATGATTCACTGTGTCTGCCCGGAATTCACGCAGGCGCAGTAAATCAGACCGCCGCCATCTTGTGCAGACAGATAGCGGCAGTCACATTAAAACTGTGCATGTGCTCCTTCTGTACAAAGATGGCAGCAGTCCGTGAATCATTCGGCTGATCCCGGTGGCAGCGTGCTCGCGACGGTGTTCTGCTGGTGGTACCACGCAAGAGGCTGTGTACGGTGTATACAGTGTGTGCGTGGTGCGAACAGCATTTAAAGAGTGTGTGTGTGTGGTGCATACAGCGTATACAGAATGTGTGTGTGGTGCATACAGCGTATACAGTGTGTGTGTGGTGCGTACGGCATATACAGTGTGTGTGTGGTGCGTATACAGTGTGCGCTGTGCGTTCGGCGTATACAGTGTGGGTGTGTGGTGTGTACGGCATATACAGTGTGTGTGGTGTGTACGGCGTATACAGTGTGTGTGTGTGTCATGCGTACGCCATATACAGTGTGTGTGGTGTGTACTGCGTATATAGTGTGTGTGTGGTGTGTACGGCGTATACAGTGTGTGTGTGGTGCATGCGACATATACAGTGTGTGTGCGTGTGGTGTGTACGGTGTGTGTGTGTGTGTGTGGTGCGTACGGCGTATACAGTGTTTGTGTGTGTGATGCGTATACAGTGTGTGTGTGTTGTGCGTGCAATGTATACAGTGTGTGTGTGAGTAGTGCGTACGGCATATACAGCGTGTCTTTTTGTGTGTGGTGCGTACGGTGTATACAGTGTGTGTGTGTGTGTGTGGTGCGACGGTGATCCGATTGTGGTACCACGCAAGAGGCTGGTACCACCAGCAGTTTCCATATTGAGACACCCATCACTTGGGTGTCCCAATATGGTGGTCAGTGAATTTCCATCGCTTGGAATTCTGGGATCCAGACACATCTAGACGAAACAGGATGTGAAGACATTACAAGGTAAGTATATATTAGATGAATGACATGAAAAAAATATTTTTTAATATTTTTGTTTATTTTGTCTTCCAAAAATCACAATAAGGCTTGGTTCGCATGATTCTTGTGTTTTACACTGAGCAGTTAGGTCAGGATTTCCATCTAAATCTGCTAAAAGTACGATTAAAAATAAACCCTCCAATGGAACCAACTATAATGAGGTGGACGGTGTAACTTGAGACTCCTGGTATCTTTCCCATTGGTGTTCCATATTTTTTTTAGTAATGCACAATTGTGCAGTTGATTATAGGTTTGTACATTTTAAAAAGATTTTCACTGCTTGCACAGAGGTCATTCAGAGTCCTAAATAGCTTTGTCTACCTCATTATAGTGAATATTCTGTCCAGGGTTCCAGTTTACGCTAACAATTTACTGTTTTGGATGGAATTTTCAAAATAAGGGATCAGCAAAGAGCATTTGATAAATTTGAACCTAGCCTTGAGGGGAATCTAAAATATTATGCTTTCAAAAAAAGTACCAATAAAAGTTTCGATTTAATTCACAAAAAACGAGCCCCACACTTCCAGCAAATGCAGCACTCAAAAATGGTGATTTTTCCCTTCTGAACATTGTGCCAGAACAGTAGTTTCTGACCACATATTGGTGATTTGCATACACAGGAGAAATTGTGTTACAATTTTCCCTATTACTCCATAAGAAAAAAAATGTACTAATGCAACATTTTAGTGACAACATTTTTTTTCACATCCCAATGTCATAAAATTCTGTGAAGCGCCTGTGGGTACCAAATGCACATGACACTCCTAAATGAATTCCTAGAGAGATGTAATATCCAAAATAGGGTAATTTGTGTTTGTTCTTTTTTGCTGCTTTGGAATCTCAGATGTTCTACTTATGCAACATGATACAATTGAAGAGCCTTTGAGATGCAAAAACAATGCAAGATGGTATCCAAAATCTATTTCAATCAAATATGGCTCCTTGCTATGCCCAAATATTAGTTTTAAATCACATGATGTGTGTTGTTGTACTCAAGAAAAAAAAAGAGGAGCCCATGATTTATTGCGCAATATTTCCAGCCCCCCTTGTGAATAAATGTGGGGTTAAAGTAAAATTTTAGTAAAAAAAAAAGGCAATTTGAATGCACTTGAAGTGATATCAAGCTTTCTGAATGCAGTTTGAATACCTCGTGTGGTGCAAATTTTATAATTGGTTGCTGTTTGTGTTTTTTCTGACCTTTAGGTCCCTCAAAGTTTCATAAGTGAAGTGGTCCCTCAAACTAGAGCTTTATAAATTTCACGGAAATAAATGAAAAATTGTTAAACTGTTTTGCATATCCTAAAAAATAACACATTTCAAAAATTATTGTTACTTAAAATAAACATATTGTAAAGGTTAATTATTAATAGTGATGAGTGAATGTCCTGGGATATTGTGTTATTCGAGTATGCTCGGGTGTTATCCAAGTATCTTGGGTGTGCTCGGATAATACGTTCGAGTCCCTGTGGCTGCATGCTGTTAGACAATTGCAACACATGCAATGATTGCCTAACAAACAGGCAATCCCCACTTGTGTTGTGGCTCTACAGCCACGAATCATGCAGCCGCGGGAACTTGAACATAATTTTCGAGCAAGATACTTGGATAACACTCGATCATGCTCGGATAACATGTCATCCGAACACATTCGCTCATCACTAGTTATTAACTATTTTGTGGGTATAACTGTTGTAAGGGCATGAATAATCAATATTTAAAAATTAAAATGCTTTTTAACAAATAGTGATTTTTGAAAATTTTTTGCTAATTTTCTAAAATTTTCCTAAATAAACACTTTTTTTTAACCTGAATTTACTACTATCATAAAGTACAATATGTGGAAATAACCATGGAATGCTACTACATATCTCAGTAATGGCGAGAATGTTTGTTTTTTTCGTGAAACTAAGAATCACTGGTGAGTACAGATGAGCGACTTTGCCTCCGGGAGGGTCAAGTCGTGTTTCGGACGACCCGACTTTCCCAAAAGTCGAGTCGAACGAAATTGGCCGACTAACGGAAAAAGTCGAAGGTGCGACTGAAACTCGAACCGACCACAATCCAAGTCAATGGGAAAGAAAAGTCGGCAGTCAGTGGAGGACAGTAAACACACCTACAGTGCCCATTTCAATGCCAAAGACATCAATTCTTATTACTTAAGCTTGTCAACCTTAATTTACTTTATAATAATAGTAACGCATTGAAAACTGGGAGTTATTTGGCTAAAGTGGTGGGGTGGGCAGGGCTGGCTCTTGGTTTTCGTGGGCCTCGGGCGAAAGTGTCTCAGTGGGCCCCTTTAACACATACCACAATTCATGATGCTCTGATACAGCAGAGAAATATAGGTATAGTACAATGCCAAATACTTCACTTCTTACATTACATGAGTGATATCTATTGTAAATTCTACAATAGCTCAAAAACAGGACAGTATAGTCCTTCATACAGTATTATGGGCACCACATAGTGCGCCATACAGAATAATGAGTCCCATATATGATGCTCCATACAGAATAATGGGCCCAATATAATGCTTAACACAGTATATTGAGCCACATATATTGCTCCACACAGAATAATGAGCCCCATATATTGCTCCATACATAATTGGTCCCATATAATGTTCCATACAGTATATGAGCTCCACATAATGCTCCAGTATATAATAATCCCCATGTAATGTGCCATACAGTATAGGACGGTCCCCATAGAGTATAATGAGCCCCACATATTGCTCCATACAGTATGAGTCGCATATAAAGCTCCATACAGTATATGATGGGCCCCATATATTGCTCCATACAGAATGGGCTCCATATAATACTCCATACAGAATAGGCCCCATATGTGCTCCATATGATACTCCATATATAATGGGCCCAATATGATGCTCCAGTGTATGATGGGCCCCATGGATAATGCTCAAGTGTATGATAGGCCCATGGATGATGCTTCAGTGTATGATGGGCCTATATAATGCTCCATATATAATGGGCCCCTTATGATGCTCCAGTGTATGATGGGCCTATATAATGCTCCATATATAATGGGCCCCATATGATGCTCCTGTATATGATGGGCCCCATGGATGATGCTATAGTGTATGATGGGCCTATATAATGCTCCATATATAATGGGCCCCATATGAGGCTCCAGTGTATAATGGGCCCTGTATATGATGCTCCAGTGTATGATGGGCCCCAATTATAATGCTCCAGTGTATGATGTGCCCCATATATAATGCTCCAGTGTATAATGGGCCCTATCTATGATGCTCAAGTGTATGATGGGCCCCATATATAATTCTCCAGTGTATAATGCTCCCCATATATTGCTCCAAACACTAAAAAAATAAAATACCTCTCCTGGCTGGGCACTGCTCGACTCTGGACTTCTCTGCTTCGCCATCTTCTAGCTCTCTGCACTGTGACTGTTCTGGCAGAGGGCGCACAGACGTGATGTCATCGCTCTTTGACCTGAATGTCACTGTCCGGAAACGTGGAAGACATCACAGCAGTGGAGTAGGGAGAGGTAAGTATTGCAAGTGCTGGGGCCCTGAGCAAGCAGGGGGGGCCCACTTGTGGGCACTGGCACAGGGCCACTCATAGTACGCAAGTGTCTCTGACAGCGAGTGGGCCCCCTATCTGCTCAGGGCCCCGACACTTGCCCTGGTACGCCAGGTACTGACGCCGGCCCTGGGGGGTACAGCCCAGTTAGGGAGGTGGAAAAACTGGCATATGTTGAGGTGTAGGCTGGATGTTCAGCAGCTGCAAATGGAGGAATTGGAGAAGTCAGAGGAAGAGGAGGACAAAGTGAGCCATTTTGCTGGCAACCTATGTGTCATCAGGGGAAGGTGGTACAAAATCCTTTGAAACCTAGGCATGGTTCATTTTAATGAAGGTGAGATTACCCACATTTTGGGTTGACAGCCGGGTCCTTATTTCTGTCAGGATTGATCCAGCAGCACTGAAGACTCTTTCTGATAGCACACTACCAGCAGGGCAAGTGAGCTACTGTAAGGCATATTGTGGGTGGTGGGTGGAGGAGCACTTTCTGCCAAATCCACATCCCTCCAGTCACGCACAAACCCTGTACATGACCTTGGCAAGCCAACTTTTTCTCTTGCCCCCTGAGAAGCATCCTCCTCCTCAAAATAATCATCCTCCTCCCTTACTCTTCTTACTCCACCTCATCCAGGAAAGTTCCCTGAGCAGACAATGGCTGACTGTCATCAAGGCTTCCCTCATTTTCCTCCTCCTCTTCCTCCTCCGCTGCAGACACCTAATCCTTAATGTGCGTCAAAGTTTGCATGAGCAGACACATAACTGGGATTCTCATGCTTATGATGGCATCATCTGCTGTTATGTTTCGGTAGCTGAGGAGAAATAGCAAAAATAGCCAAAGTATCAATACACCAGAGAGGCTGGAAACTACTGGGTTGCAGAACCCTAAACTAACTGCAACACTAGAAGTAGTCGTGGAGTGTACCTACGGTGATTCTAGACGCCTCGTCACAGCCGGAGAGATAGCTACACCTAAACACAGAAAGATGAAAGCTATCTGCCCCGTAGCAGAACCCCCAAAGAAATAGGAAGCCCCCAAACATGTAATGGCGGTTAGACAAGAAGAAAATACGAACACAGACAGAAAATAGAATGAGCAAACGCTGGGGCCCAATACTGTCTAGATAGAAAAGTATAGGAAAGAATTCTGACTGCAACCCAAAAAACCATGACAAAAATACCAACACTTCTGATTAACAAAAAACCTGAGATCACACGATCTCTACCACCTAAATCAGATCTCTGGTGTAACACACAGCAATTCAGCAAATAAAAAGTGACACAGGAACAGCGCAAAAGTGCAAACACAAACTGAGCACAAATGCAGTGCCAGGCCCCAAAAGGGGACCCGGCTGAAGTCCACTGCAAGGCAGCAAACCAGCAAGGAAAATCCAACCAGAGGAAAAAAAACACAAGTCACTTATCTGAATGGAAGCAGGAATGCAAGCTGAGCTCCAACCAAGACCTGGTAGAACAATGGATTACCGGCAAGGCTGATGGGAGTTCAGGTCACTTATATCAGACCATTCGGACCCAGTTGAAAGCCATTCAGCAATTGGTTCATTACTCTCAGCAACCACCAGAGGGAGCCCCAGCTCCGAAGTCGCCTTCAACGTGTTCACAACAGTCTGCGCTTACGAGCCGTGTGCATTCCTCAAAACACTGAAGTACTTTACAGATGTATTTCAGCTTTGACCACTGCAGACCGACAACTCAATGTCTGCCCTCAAACTGCCTGCCCATGTATCCTCCCACAAATGAATTACAGCCTGCCTCTGTTCGCACAGCCTCTCAACCATGTGCATGGTGGAGTTCCACCTTGTTGCAACGTCAATGATTAGGCGGTACTTGGGGAGGTGAAGCGATCTCTGCAGCCTCTGCATATGACTGGCGTCTACAGGCGAGCGAGGGATGTGCGAGCACAGTCTTCGCACTTTATGGAGCAGGGCTGGTAATTCCAGATAATTATTTATGAAGCACTGCACCACCAGGTTCAAGGTGTGAGCCAGGCAAGGTATGTGTCTGAGTTTTGACAGGGCTATGGCCTCCACAAAATGACGGCCGTTATCACTGACTGCCTTGCCTGGCGCAAGATGTAGACTGCCTTTCATGACTCAGTTTCTCGCTGCAAGTAGTCGGCCAGTGCCTCCGCAGTGTGTTGTCGCCCAAAGACATAATCTTTAAAACAGCCTGCTGATGCTTACCACTAGCTGTTCGATAGTGGGACACCTCGTGTGCATCACTGGCAGCTGCAGATGGAGTGCTCGTGCCACTGCGCTCTGTCGATGAGCTTTCGCTTCTGGAAGAGGAGGGTCGAACACCTACAACCAACAGTTGCCTATACCGTGGGCTAGGCAGCACTGTCCCACCACCGCTGTCCCCTGTGGACCCTGCATCCACCACATTTACCCAGTGTGCAGTGATGGACAAGTAACGGCCCTGGCCATGCCTACTGGCCCATGCATCTGTTGTGAGGGGCACTTTTAAACTCACTGATTGTGTGAGTGCATGGACAATGCGGTCTTTCACATGCAAGTGGAGGGCAGGAATGGCTTTTCTAGAAAAGAAGTGCCGACTGGGTATGTCATAGCATGGGACAGCGTAGGCCATGAGCTCTCGGAACGCTGCGTTTTCAACCAAACAGAAGGGCATCATTTCTAATGAGATCAGTTTGGCAATTTAGGCGTTCAAAGCCAGTGTACGTGGATGAGAGGATGAGTACTTTTTTTGTCCTTCTCAGAGTGTCTGCTATGGTGAGCTGGACTTGAGAGCTGCATATGGGGAACTAGCGGTGGACATGGCGGACTGAGAGGCGGTTGGTGATGGTGGTGGTGGTGGTGGTGATGGCCTAGATTCAGTCTTTCGTTGAAAAAACATTGTGATTCCCTGACTGCTTTGGCCTTGCGACGATACCTCAACTTTTCTTGCTGGTGGTTTGCTAACCGGTGGACTTACATTGGGGGTAGCGATGTCGCGTTACTTGCTACCTTCAGTAGTAACAGGTGCACATGTGCTACCTGAGGTTTTGTAGTCCGTCCACGCTTGCAAGTACATGGTGTTTAAATGTCTAAGCATGCAACTGATATTCAAATTTCGGAGATTTTTCCCTCGGCTAAAGGTCCTTCCGCACTTCTTACAGATAACCTTTGACTCATCAATAGGATTTTGGTCAAAAAAGTGCCACACTGCACTCATCCTACTATGGAATACATTTTCAGGGCTTGCACGCTGTGCTTATTTGACCTTCTGGCCAAGTTGTCCTGCAACTCTTTGTTTTTTAACACGCTTTTGGACTGCTACTGGGCTGCCAGATAACCGCAGCTGCGATGTCGATGCCTGCTGTGGATCCTCCTCCTCTTCTGAGCTTTTGTCAGCGGCACCCTCTTCCCCAATGGATACCAATCCAGGTCAACAACTGGGTCATTCATCACCTCCTCTTCAATTTCATCTGCACCTTTCTCTGTGTCACCTTGTAAGGTGGTAGAGTATGCACGAAGGGGCACCTGAGTTTCATCAGGGTCAGAATCTGGCTCAGTAGACTGCGAGGACAATGCAGTGCTCTGGGTGAATGTACCAGCAGAATCATATAGCAGTGGCTGTGCATCAGTGCACTCCATGTCATATTCATCTTGGACTGGGGAATTCTGGATTTCACTTGATAACCCAGGCATGGTATGTGAAAAGAGCTCCAGTGAGTAATCTGAAGTGTGGCCTGCCGCATCCATCACTTTTGCTTGGGGTGAAGGACACAAGGAAAGGTGTAGTTCCTGACCAGGAGCGCTGCACTGACGACTCAGTGCTTGCAGTTTTTGAAACTTCAGAAGAGGAGGCGCTAGAGCTGTAAACCTGTTCCTGATGCTCCGGCTTTAAAAGCGGTTTACCTACTCCCAAAAAAGGGAGCCTTCCAGTCCTTCTGGAGCCTGATGATGATGCAGGCTCAACAGCTCCTGCTTTAGGTGCTATTGTGCTTTTGGCACTACTAGCAGATGCATCACCACCACCATCAGTACCAGCTGGCCCCCCAGCCCATGTCCATGGCCTCTTCCACCATACTTCCTCATGTTTGCGAAAATGTACCAAAAATACCAGTAGATATATGTTACTGTATCAGAAGCGTACAGCTGTATACAGTGTAGGGGAAAATTTAAATCTTCGTATATATTTCCGGAGTCACATACAGACGCTCACTCAGTATGGATTTGACCGGAATACAAAAAGCAGAAAAAAGGTACTGTATCAGAAGATACCAGGTGTTTATAGTATAGCGGAAAATTTAAATCTCCGTATATTTTTCCGGAATCACACAGACGCTCACTCAGTATGGATTGGACCATAATACAAAAAGCAGAAAAAAGGTACTATTTCAGAAGATACCAGGTGTATAATGTAGGGGAAAATTTAAATCTCCGCATAATAATAAGTTGACTGATATGGCGGTTGATGATGGGATGGTGAACTGGATAAGTGACTACCTGACAGACAGGCCGCAGTTTGTAAGGATGGGGAGGTGGTATCTGGCAGTGTACGGAGCAGTGTTGGAGCCCCTCAGGGTACAGTGCTGTCACCCTTCCTCTTCTCATTGCATACAGCTGACTTTCAGTATAAATCTGATTTTTGTCACCTCCAAAAATTCTCAGATGACTCCGTGATTGTAGGGGGCATTGTGGGGGCCGGGGGGAGGAGGAATATAGAAGGGTGGTTTCTGACTTTGTGGATTGGTGTCAGACTGTCTAGAACTAAATGTAAAGAAAACCAAGGAGATGGTGGTGAGTTATAGAAGGAAAAAGGAGGATTACTTACCAATCACCATTGTTGGCCAGGAGGTTGAGATTGTTGAGAGCTACAAATATTTGGGGTTCACGTTGACAGTAAACTCGATTGGAGGTGTCATACAGAAAAGGTTTACAAGAAGGGAATGAGCAGACTGTACTTTCTTCGGAAGCTCAGTTCATTCAATGTGTGCAGTAAAATGCTGGAGATGTTCTACCAGTCCGTTGTAGCAAGCGCCATCTTTTTTGCTATCATTTGCTGGGGCAGTAGTGTGCGAGTAGCTGACGCTAATAAGCTCAACAAACTTATCAAGAAGGCAAGTGCAGCTGTTGGCCTCCATCTTGACTAGTGTTGAGCGATACTGCTCGATATCTAAAAATATCGGATCAGAATGGCATCGCCGATATCACTAAATATCGGCGATATCCGATTCCGATACCGGAAGTCCCATGTAAGTCTATGGGAGCAAAATATCGCAACTAAAAAAAACCTTTATTTCCTTGTAAACACTAAATATACACACATAGAATACATATATATATATATATACATGTCATTGTGACATATATATATACATATATGTATAGTTTATACACTTCTACATAGTAAAATATCCTCTGATTCAATTGCCGGGTAAAGCCGGCTTCTGTGAAAAGACAGAAGCACCTGACATGAAATGACACTTGGTGTACATAGGGTTAACCATGTCTTTTCATGTCCTTTGCTATCTGATTTGCACAAACAATTACATCAGTCTATGTGTGCAAAATTTCACACCTGTAGGGGTTAATTAAAGGTGTAAATTCGTTGTAAAAAAAACGGACTTTTTTGCTACAAATTTACACCTTTAATTAACCCCTACAGGTGTGAAATTTTGCACACATAGACTGATGTAATTGTTTGTGCAAATCAGATAGCAAAGGACATGAAAAGACATGGTTAACCCTATGTACACCAAGTGTCATTTCATGTCGGGTTCTGCATTTTCACAAAAGCCTGCAATTGAATTAGCGGCTATTATACTATGTAGAAGTGTATGAACTATAAATATAAATATATATATATGTGTCACAAATTCAATGACATGTATATATATATATATATATATATATATATATATATATATATATATGAGGTGTAAAATTGTTTAAAAAAAATGCGTGGGCTCCAGCCCTATTTTCGCAACCAGACAGACAAAGCCAGCGAATGGGGGCAGATAATAATAGCCCAGAGAGGGACCATTATTTTTGGCCCCCCCTGGCTACTAACATCTGCCCACAGACACCCCAGAAAAGACAAATCTATAATTAGATTCGCCCTTTCTGGCACTTTGCCCGTCTATTCCCATTGCCCTGTAGCGGTGGCGAATGGGTTAATATGGGGTTAAAGCCACATTGCAATTGAAAGGTGACCTTAAGCCAGGTTAATAATTGAGAGCTGTCAATTAGACAACTATCAATTATTAATCCTATTGCATGAAATAAAAATAAAACACACACACTTTAATTAAAAATCATTTTAATGAAATAAAGACACATGTTTTTGACCATCTTTTATTTGACTGCAAAAACCATTTCCTGTAATAAAATAAAATAAAAAAGCAAAATTATTCTTACCTATCACATGCACAGTCAGGTCCCACGGTGTAATCCTTCAGAAAGGGTTAATGTTTACTGCAGGTACCGCAGCTAATGCTGCAGCCTCACAGTAAACCCACAAATGAATAAGTTCCTCTCCTGGCTGACAGGAGAGGAAGTGGAAAGCTTAATTGATTGCTTTCCACTTTCACTTCAGGTCAGCCAGGGACACAATCAGTGATATCAGAGGGAACTGATTAACAAAAATAGGGGTTCCCTTTGAATAAAAAATGGCGTGGGGTCCCCCCTATTTTTGTTAACCAGCCAGATGAAGCAGACCGCTGAGGCCTGGATTTTCAGGCTGTTAAGGAGCCAAGATCCATGGACCTTGCCAACCTGATAATACCAGGCCACAGCAGTCTGCATATCTTGGCTGATTAACAAAAATAGGGGATCCCGTCGAAAAAAATTGGCGTGGGGTCCCCCCTATTTTTGTTAACCAGCCAGATGAAGCAGACCGCTGAGGCCTGGTTTTTCAGGCTGGTAAGGATCCAATATCCATGGACCTTGCAAGCCTGATAATACCAGGCCACAGCAGTCTGCTTAGCTTGGCTGGTTAACAAAAATAGGGGATCCCCTCGAAAAAAAAACGGCGTAGGGGTCCCCCTATTTTTGTTAACCAGCCAAGTAAAATGCAGACTGCTGCGGCCTGGTATTAAAAGACTGTCAAGGCCCATGGATTTTGGCCCTCAACAGCCTGATAATACCAGGCTACAGCAGCCCCACTTTGGCGCATCAAAAGATGTGCCAATTGTGGCACTTTACCCGGCTCTTCCCACTGCCCTGTAGCGGTGGCAAGTGGGGTAATAAGGGGTTAATGTCACCGTTGATTGCACGGTGACAATAAGCCCGGTTAATAATTGAGAGGCGTCAATAAGACACCGATCCATTATTAATCCCAAAGTTATTAAATGCATAAAAAAAAGACAAAGCAAGAAAAAAGTATTTTAATGAAATAAAAGAGACAACACAGTTTTCATTTCTTTTATTGTACTCTCATTCCTGCGACGCCATCGATCTCCTGTAAAAAAAGAAAAAAAACAAACCAACAGTATACCATCTGTCCGACGCAGTCCATAGTAACGACTGTCCCACGACGATCCAGCTCTGCTACATCGCAATGACAGGCAGAGCCTGTCATCGCGACGCAGCACAGCTGATTACCTGCTTCCCCGGTGGTGACGTCATCGGACTGACTGCTTTACGGCCGGGATTACCCAGCTGTCACTGCAGTTATCACGAGAAACTGCATGTGACCGCCGGGGAAAGATGATGGCTGCCATGAAGCAGTCCAGGCCGTGACCGCCGGAGATCTTCTGCCAGGTATGTGCCGCTGACTCCTGACAGACCCGACCGACGGACACTGACAGTGACAGACCCGACAGACGGACACAGACAGTGACAGTGACAATCCCGATTCCGGTATCCGATATGACGAAAATATCGGTACTCGGAATCGAAAGCCCGATACAGCTAATATCGGCCGATACCCGATATTTGCAGTATCGTATCGCTCAACACTAATCTTGACTCTTTTGAGGAGGTATTGGAGGATAGAATTCAGAAGAAGTGTAGGGCTATAATGAACAATAGTACACACCCCCTATACAAGCTGTTCTTAAAGCATTAAAGCACATTCAGCAGCCATCTAATCCTATTAAGGTGCAAGAAGGAGAAATTCAGGAAATCGTTTGTACCTACTGCTATGGGGATGTATAATAATTTCCTAAGGGTGGTAGAAAATAATGACTGATGGCTGGTGTACTAATGTCAATTAACATTGTCTTATATACACCTGAGCTACACACTGTTATTATTTATTTATTATGTAATGTTGGTACACCTGTGTAAGATTTGTGTCCTAATATTTTATGTACTGCTGTTTGTATTGCTGCTGTAATACAGTAATTTCCCCCCGGGATCAATAAAGTGTATCGTATCGTATAAACTTCTGGAGTCACACACAGACGCTCTCTCAGTATGGATTTGACCGGAATACAAAAGGCAATAAAAAGTACTGTATCAGAAGATACCAGATGTATATAGTATAGGGGAAAATTTAAATCTCTGTATATATTTCAGGAGTTACACACAGACGCTCTCTCAGTATGGATTTGACCGTAATACAAAAGGCAGTGAAAAGGTACTGTATCAGAAGATGTCAGGTGTATATAGTATAGGGGAAAATTTAAATCTCCGTATATATTTCCGGAGTCACACACAGACGCTCTCTCAGTATGGATTTGACCATAATACAAAAGGCAGTGAAAAGGTACTGTATCAGAAGATAGCTGGTGTATATAGTATAGGGGAAAATTTAAATCTCCATATATATTTCTGAAGTCACACACAGATGCTCTCTCAGTATGGATTTGACCATAATACAAAGGGCAGAAAAAAGGTACTGTATCAGAAGATAATAGGTGTATATAGTATAGGGGAAAATTTAAATCTCTGTATATAATTCCGGAGTCACACACAGACGTTCAGTATGGATTTGACCTTAATCCAAAAGGCAGAAAAAAGGTACTGCATCAGAAGATACCAGGTGTATATAGAATAGGGGAAAATTTAAACCTCCGTATATATTTCTGGAGTCACACACAGATAGTCAGCATGTATTTATCTGTGATGCCAGCCGTTACATGGTAGTGTGTGAGGAGCATACAGCTCTATACTTTGTGGGAAAAAATGAACGCTCGGTAACTGTGCAGAAAAAAAAATTAAAAGTATTAGTGCTGTGTAAAAAGCAGTCAGCACAGCTGTGTACACACAGCAATATCAGCCAGCCTAATAACCAGCGCTGCTGCAAACAAGAAAATCCTCCCCAGTCACTGGCAGGCAGCGTAATAACCAGCGCTGCTGCACACAAGAAAATCCTCCCCTGTCACTGCACACTTACTGTACAGCACAACTGCTATCAGCACAAGCACATAAGAACTTCTCTTTCGAGCCCTAACTCTCTCCCTACTGATAAACGGCGTCAGCAACCTCTCCTTACTGTGAAGATCGGCAGAAGTAAAATGGCGGTCTTCGGTCAGGGCTTTTATAGACACTATGACACCCCCAAGGCTAGCCAATCACTGCAATGCACTTCTCTTAGATGGTGGTGGACGCTGCCCTTGTCATCTCGTTGCCCACATTATACGTCCTTGCTCATTGGCTGAAAAAAGACGCCTGCAAGCATTATGGGAAAGCCGACTTTGGCGCTCGGGTCGACGACCGCATGGCCGACTTCACTCTATGGTCGGGTGTCGCTATGCGAAACCCGACTGTGGCGAAAGTCGGCGACTTTTGAATCTGACTGACCTGTTTCGCTCAACTCTACTGGTGAGGAAGGTGAAAACTGAATTTGGCAAGAAGTGTTTCAAAAGCTTAAAAGCAGTTAGATAGTGTGTTAGGAAACCTCACAGTATCATACACTTTTAAGAATAATTGGAAGCATTTTAGTATTTTCTGTGTTGTGAATTGATTAGTTGCTGAGCTTATTTTTGTCAAATTCAAGCAAATCTGTTGACATAAAGCTTCAGGAGATACACTCATCATTAATTAAGAGGCTTGTTCATTTCATTTTTCTATATTTTTTATATTGTTTTCCCATATGTGACTGTTCTAACACATTTGCATCTATAATATACATACAAATGTATGCTGATATGTTGTGATAAGTGATTTAGTTTAACAGCTGTGAATTATTATGTTCCCAGTAATAAATTATTATTACTGAGGTTCTGGAGATAAGATTTTAATTGCCTTATGCTAACTTTATCTATTCATTTATCTTAGAAGAAAGTTTATCTTCATTTATTTTCTTAAGAGAGAATAATGGCCATTACAAATTATTGTAAAATGTATCCCTTACAGTAAGTTGGAAGAAAACCACAAGTCAACGTAGAACTCTGTGACCTTATGGAAGCACAATACATAGTACATAGAGATTAGGTTAAAAGTCAAAGAATTTCAAGGTGACCTCTATTGTTTTAGTAAATGGCATATTTTTCCTTTATAGCAAACATTTCACCACTGCTTCCAGTGAAGTAAAACGGAGTAGTGCGCAGACTGAACCAAACCCTGTGTAGTGAATGATGAGTTCATAGTGGGAGTGCTGCTGTGTAGTATCTGAGCACTCAGGTCTGCCATGTGCATTTGTTATGTGTATTATGAAGATCTGAAACAGCTGAGGTTCAAATTCTGCAATACAATATCACAATTGGGATAGGATAGTTTTTTTTTTTCTATGATGCTAAAATGTCATCAGCTCTTAGGGTATAAAGGAATCTATTTAATGCTACACATCTGTGCAAAATAAGAGCATTCTAACATCAATGACTCGCTGTTAGGGTTCGAGTTCCCGCTGCTGCACAAGGGGAGTCTCGAACCAGTCCCGTTGCGGTCTCCCATTCATCTCCGGCCGCAGTAGAGCCTGCTCAGCAGAGACGTCGGTCCAAGCGTCTTGCCCACTCCAGTACTGTGCAGTGATTTGCTGCTGCCTTTCCTGGATCTGCTATTATAGCCAGTGCTGGAGCAGACGTCTTTGGGACAAAGTCCTGTTTTTTCCCTTCTGAGCATGCCCAGAGTGAGATCTCTCATTGGAGATCAGGGGTCACATGCTCAGGTACTGCAGCAGCTCCTATTGGTCCGCCAGGAAGGCCCTGCGATTACTGGTGTTCTGGAACAAGTTTCATTGGTCCTTGTTTCTGGCAGGTCCTGTAGCTGTTGCTATAAAAGGGTAGCATGGCTGGGCCGCCATGCGCTAATATCAACCATAGTATGCTATGCGCCAGTGTGGTCATGCGTGTGTGTGGTTAGGGACCCGGCTGAAATAAGCCACTAGAATGCCGACTTAATCGGTGAGGAGTTTGGTATGGTAGCTGGTCATGGTCGGTGTCCTAGATGCCCTAGATTACCGGCATAACCGGTGAGGAGTTTTGATTGCCGTATTCAGGGTCTGGCATTCAGATGCCATAGATTGCGGGTGACTCCCGCGAGGACATTAGCACATGATCACGCTTTATGTACGCTTAGCACTTAACTGTGTACCTGAAAGCCTGTCAGGACACAGTACTTTTTCTCAGCGGCCCTGTGACGTAACAGGGTTCGCTTTCTACGCTAGACAGCGCCCTAGCGTGTTTTCTTTACGACTCAGTTGTGTCTAGTGAGTTCGCACACATCGCCATATAGCGCTGCAGCTCTCCTTCTAGCGGCTCTGTGGAATAACAGAGTTCGCACTTATTGCCGCAGCGCATTACGGCGTTTATGTTGGCGACTCTGCGGGATAACAGAGTTTGCTTCTCGCGCCATTTTTACTAGCAGCAGGCTCCGCTTGCACGGTGGACCCCGGGCTGCGAACGCACCTCTCTACTTTATATATTTGGTGCGTTCCGCAGACCCTTAACATAATATTAGCACCAGGGTCTGGCTAGTAAAATGGCGGATGACCAGCGTCTATCGCAGTACATCCAGCAGCTGGAGGGTAGGTTGGCGGCTCTTGAGTGCACAACCTCAGCTGTGGATGTTACCGCAGTCGCTGTTCAGGCTGCTAGCGTGGCTGCAGCCAGTTTGTCTTCTGCCACCTCTGCCCCTACATTATCCCACCTCCCGCTTCCTGACAAGTTTGCCGGTGACTGCAAGCAATGTCGAGGATTCGTGAGTCAGTGCTCTATACAGCTCGAGCTTCTGGCTGCACGTTTCCCCACGGATCGGGCACAAGTGGGTTTTGTACTCTCTCTACTCTCGGGAAGAGCGTTGGAGTGGGCAACGCCGCTGTGGGAGCGCGACGATCGTGTGGTGCGGAGTGCTCCTCGTTTCTTGGAGGCTCTTAAAAAGGTCTTTTTAGGACCTCAGGTCACCCACGATACGGCACTTCAACTGCTGGCATTGGCACAGGGTTCGTCTTTGGTCAGTCAGTTTTCCGTCCAGTTTCGGACTCTGGCCTCAGAGATAGACTGGTCAGATAAAGTTCTTATTCCAGTCTACTAGCGAGGTCTGGCTGACCATGTTAAAGACGCTTTGGCTACCAGGGAGATTCCCGCCACACTGGAGAAGCTTATCTCCATATCTACCCGCATTGACCTCCGTTTTCACGAGCGGAGGTTGGAGCGGGCCCAGTGTAGGCAGAGAATTCGGTTGGCTCCCACCATTGCCAAACCTCTCGAATCCCCCGATCTGGCATCCGAACCCCAAAAGGCCACAGAGGTTCCTCATGCAGGACCTAAGTCTCGGACCGTCCGAGTATCCGTGGTCTGCAACCTTTGTCAGCAGATAGGACACTATGCCAACAAATGTCCACAGCAATCGGGGAAGCGATCGCGTCTAGTGGCCCTGGGAGGAGGTTCACTAGAGACAGCGGCATTTTCCTCCAAGATGACATTTAAAGGGACAATCACTGTAGGCACTTCCACTTTCACCGCCGACCTTTGCGTGGACTCAGGAGCAGAGGGGAACTTCATGTCCTCTAACTTTGCTCGCCGTCATCCAATACCTCTGGTGGCGCTTGACAAATCAGTGACTGTTCGAGTAGTGAATGGGTCGACATTGCCCTCACAAATTACACACCAGACTGTTCCACTTGCATTGTTTGTATCTCCTTCCCATCAGGAACTTATTTCCCTACTCGTCCTTCCCGAGGGAATAGACGAGATCCTACTAGGTATACCTTGGCTCCGTTTCCACTCCCCACATATAGAGTGGACTTCGGGTAGGATACTGGGTTGGAGTGATGCATGTAGAGGCAGATGTGTCAGGAGTTGCGTTCAGGTTACCACTACTGAGTTACCCGCAGATCTTACTCCACTTCCCAAGTGCTACTGGTCATATGCAGACGTGTTCTCCAAGAAGGCTGCGGAGACTCTTCCGCCTCATCGCCCCTATGACTGTCCTATCGACCTCTTGCCTGGCGCAGAACCTCCTCGGGGAAGGGTCTATCCCCTCTCTCTTCCTGAGACAGAGGCCATGTCGCAATATATTCAGGAGAACCTGGCAAGAGGGTTTATTAGGAAGTCGGTGTCACCGGCAGGGGCGGGATTCTTCTTCGTGCAGAAGAAAAACTGAGAATTACGTCCGTGTATAGATTACAGGGGTCTTAACACCATCACCGTTAAAAACAAGTACCCGTTGCCCCTGATTTATGAGCTCTTCGATAGGCTTCGGGGAGCAAGGGTATTCACTAAACTAGATCTGTGCGGTGCTTATAACCTGATTCGCATCCGTGAGGGGGACGAATGGAAGACGGCTTTTAATACCAGGGATGGGCATTACGAATATCTGGTGATGCCCTTTGGGCTCTGTAATGCCCCAGCCGTTTTCCAAGACTTTGTCAATGACATCTTCCGGGATATGCTCTCCACCTCGGTCGTAGTCTATCTAGATGATATACTCATCTTCTCTCCAGATATTGACTCCCACCGGAGAGATGTCTGCAGAGTCTTCGACCTCTTACGGGCTAATTCCCTTTATGCTAAGTTAGAGAAATGTATGTTTGAGCTGGAGTCTTTACCTTTCCTTGGTTATATCATCTCAACCCAGGGATTGGCTATGGATCCGGCCAAACCACAGGCTGTGATGGACTGGCAAGAACCCCACTCTCTTAAAGCGGTGCAGCGCTTTATGGGGTTCATTAATTACTATCGCCAGTTCATTCCGCATTTCTCTACCTTGGTAGCTCCCTTGGTAGCCCTCACCAAGAAGGGAGCAAATCCCAAATTGTGGTCGGAAGAGGTCTCCGAGGCTTTCACTTCTATTAAGTCTCATTTTGCTAGCGCTCCCATCCTACATCGCCCCGATGTTGATAAGCCATTTTTATTGGAGGTGGATGCCTCATCCGTTGGTGCTGGAGCAGTCCTCTTCCAAAAGGATGCTCAAGGTCAGAAGCATCCTTGCTTCTTCTTCTCTAAGACCTTCACATCAGCGGAGAGGAATTATTCCATCGGGGATAGGGAGTTGCTAGCCATGAAGTTGGCCTTCTCTGAATGGAGACATCTGTTGGAGGGGGCCCGCTTTCCCTTCCAAGTCTTCACCGACCACAAAAATTTGGTGTATCTGCAGACAGCCCAGCGGTTTAACTCTCGCCAGGCCAGATGGTCCTTGTTCTTCTCCCGGTTTAATTTCACACTCCATTTCCTCTCGGGAGAGAAGAACATTCGTGCCGACGCTCTCTCTCGCTCTGTGGTGTCCTCTGAGGAGGAGGTGGAGGAGCCTCGGCTTATTGTCCCCACAGAGAGCCTGAGAACAGTGGCCCCGGTTTCGCTAGAGTCTGTGCCCCCGGCAAGACTTTTGTACCTACCAACTTGCGACCGGAGGTACTCTCTTGGGCACATTCGTCCAGGGTGGGTGGACACTTTGGGGCAAAGAGGACATCTGAATTGCTGGCGAGGACATACTGGTGGCCGCATATGGTCCGTGACGTTGGGGACTATGTTCGGGTGTGTGTCTCCTGCGCCAAGAATAAGTCTCCACGACAACGGCCAGCTGGGTTACTTTACCCTTTGCCGGTGGCAGACAGGCCCTGGGAGATGGTTGGAATGGACTTTGTGGTGGGCTTGCCCAAGTCTCGGGGTTGCACCATCATTTGGGTAATCACCGACCATTTTTCCAAAATGGTGCATTTGGTGCCGCTACCACGGTTACCTTCTGCACGGGCTCTGGCAGCGTTGTTCGTTAGGCACATCTTCCGTCTACACGGCATGCCGGACAAAATTGTCAGTGACCGAGGTCCCCAGTTTGCGTCTCGGTTCTGGAGAGAGCTTTGTCGTCTACTCAGTATTGAGTTAAATCTCTCTTCAGCGTACCATCCTGAGACGAATGGGTTGGTAGGGAGGGCCAACCAGACCTTGGTCACCTATCTACGACATTTTGTCTCGGCCAGGCAGGATGACTGGGCATCCTTGCTACCATGAGCTGAGTTTGCACTAAACAATGCTGTGGCTGATTCCACCGGACAGACTCCATTCCTCCTAAACTACGGTCAGCATCCGCGGGTTCCGGTGCCCATGCCTGTGCCTTCTGCCGACTCCAGGGTGGCAGACTGGGCTGTGGAGGCACGGGACATTTGGGACCGTACCCAGGATGCCATTCAGGCATCCAAGGAGAGGATGAGGTCCTCCGCCGACGCACATCGGCACCCCGCTCTAACATTTGCTCCTGGGGACATGGTGTGGCTCTCCGCCCGTAAAATCAGGCTGCGAGTTGAGTCCACTAAGTTGGCACCCCGCTACCTGGGTCCTTTCAAGGTCCTCGAGCAGGTTAACCTTGTGGTATACCGTTTGGCTCTTCCACCACGCCTGGGTATCTCCGACACCTTTCACGTATCCCTCCTGAAACCCGTGCTCATGTCCCGGTTTTCTGAGTCATCTGCCGGGACATCGGGTTCATCTACGGATGACCATGAGGTGAACGCCATCGTAGGGTGTAAGGTGGTACGGGGCAAAAGTTTTATTTGGTGGACTGGAGGGGCTATGGGCCTGAGGATAGGTCTTGGGAGCCTGCCGAGCATGTCCACGCTCCGCAGCTCATCGCTGCCTTTGAACGCAGCGAGGCCCAGAGAAGGGGGGCCCTAGGAGGGGGGGTAATGTTAGGGTTTGAGTTCCCGCTGCTGCACAAGGGGAGTCTCGAACCAGTCCCGCTGCGGTCTCCCATTCATCTCCGGCCGCAGTGGAGCCTGCTCAGCAGAGACGTCGGTCCAAGCGTCTTGCCCACTCCAGTACTGTGCAGTGACTTGCTGCTGCCTTTCCTGGATCTGCTATTATAGCCAGTGCTGGAGCAGACGTCTTTGGGACAAAGTCCTGTTTTTTCCCTTCTGAGCATGCCCAGAGTGAGATCTCTCATTGGAGATCAGGGGTCACATGCTCAGGTACTGCAGCAGCTCCTATTGGTCCGCCAGGAAGGCCCTGCGATTACTGGTGTTCTGGAACAAGTTTCATTGGTCCTTGTTTCTGGCAGGTCCTGTAGCTGTTGCTATAAAAGGGTAGCATGGCTGGGCCGCCATGCGCTAATATCAACCATTGTATGCTATGCGCCAGTGTGGTCATGCGTGTGTGTGGTTAGGGACCCGGCTGAAATAAGCCACTAGAATGCCGACTTAATCGGTGAGGAGTTTGGTATGGTAGCTGGTCAGGGTCGGTGTCCTAGATGCCCTAGATTACCGGCATAACCGGTGAGGAGTTTTGATTGCCGTATTCAGGGTCTGGCGTTCAGATGCCATAGATCGCGGGTGACTCCCGCGAGGACATTAGCACATGATCACGCTTTATGTACGCTTAGCACTTAACTGTGTACCTGAAAGCCTGTCAGGACACAGTACTTTTTCTCAGCGGCCCTGTGACGTAACAGGGTTCGCTTTCTACGCTAGACAGCGCCCTAGCGTGTTTTCTTTGCGACTCAGTTGTGTCTAGTGAGTTCGCACACATCGCCATATAGCGCTGCAGCTCTCCTTCTAGCGGCTCTGTGGAATAACAGAGTTCGCACTTATTGCCGCAGCGCATTACGGCGTTTATGTTGGCGACTCTGCGGGATAACAGAGTTTGCTTCTCGCGCCATTTTTACTAGCAGCAGGCTCCGCTTGCACGGTGGACCCCGGGCTGTGAACGCACCTCTCTACTTTATATATTTGGTGCGTTCCGCAGACCCTTAACACTCGCTGCATCAATAAAAAAAAATCATATACTGTATATACTCGCGTATAAGCCGAGATTTTCAGCCCATTTTTCAAGGCTGAAAGTCCCCCTCTCGGATTATACGCGAGTCATATACCGGGGGTCGGCGGGGGAGGGGGTGCGGGGGTGTCAGATCATACTTACCCCTACTGGCGCATCTCTGCAGCCCCCCTGCTTCTCCCACGATCTCAGGCTCCTTCCTTCAGCTGTCATATGGTACCGCTCTTTAAAGTCATGAATATGCGCACATTCATGACTTTATTAAGCGGTACTATGTGACCGCTGAAGGAATAGCTGCCGGAGACTGCGGGAGAAGCAGGGGGGCTTCAGAGACGCGCCAGGATGGGGTAAGTATATGCAATATTCACCTGTCCCCGGTCCACCGCTGCGCTCTCTCCTCTGCATCCTCTTGCTGCGATGTTCAGGCAGAGGGTGCGATTACGCAGTTAGTGCGCGCCGCGCTCTCTGCCTGAGCACTCACTGCTGGAGGACCCAGAAGACAGCGGCGCTCAGCAGTGGACCGGAGACAGGTGAATATCGCAGGTGCCGGGTCCCTGAGCCAGCGGTGACACCCGCACCTGTCCCCCATAGCACGCCAGTGTCCCAGCCTGCTCAGGACACCGGAACCTGGTCCCCAGCGACAAGAGGGGAGTATGTCATTTTTTTTTCATTTGCAGTAGCAGCGGCATCTTAAGGGGGCATAATCCATGGGGCATCATATGGGGGCATAATCTATGGGGCATCATATGGCGACATAATCTATGGGCATCATATGGGGCCTGTACTATGGAGCATCTTACAGGGGCATAATCTATGGGGCATCATAGGGGGGCATAATTCTATGGAGCATCTTATGGGGGCATAATCTATGGAGCATTATATGGGGTGAAAAATCTATAGAGCATTTTATGGGAGCATAATCTATAGAACATCATATGGGGGCATAATCTATGGAGCATCATATGGGCATAAAATATATGTAGCATCTTATGGGGGCATAACCTATATGGAGCAGCATATGGGGCATATTATTCTATGGAGTATCTTATGGGTCCATTATGAACCTTTATGCAGCATTATATAGGAAGTATTTTGTATGGAGCATCTTATGGGGCCACCATGAACTGTATGGAGCATTATATGGGGCTCCTGATTCAATATGGATATTCAAAAACCTTTAACCTACTGATGTCTCAATTAATTTTACTTTTATTAGTATCTAATTTTATTTTTTAAAATTTACCAGTAGCTGCTGCATTTTCCACCCTAGGCTTATACGTGAGTCAATAAGTTTTCCCAGTATTTTGTGGCAAAATTAGGGGGTCGGCTTATACACGGGTTGGCTTATACATGAGTATATATGGTAATTTATATTATTAGCACAAAACAAGTTTTGGGATGGAGTGTTTATGCATATGACTGTAGTTTGTGTTTCACAGTTTGCCTGTAACCCATAAGAAAGATCACAAACCATGTGTCACGGGTGTGTCAGAGGCTGCAGACTGCATATGACTGCAGAACGTCCCAGATTGCAGAAGGTCTCAACAGTTTGCTTTACAGACTTCTTCCTTGTCCTTCTGACTCTAAGACCCAGTGGCAACATTCCTTCTAATCAAATGGACACACCTGGACCCGGGTGTTCATAACTCCCAGCTTGCTTCTAAGAGTTGCCGATGATATTTCTATTTACATTCTCCATTTGAGGCTTCGAACTATAGCAGTAGGTGAAATTCCTCTCTGGTGTTTGGAGGACATTTGTGTTTCTCTCAGAGTCTAGTCAAGCTACGTGTTCCCCTTTTGAGTATCGAATCTGTCTTTATTTTTAGTGGGGATTGAGTAGTGCTTATCCTGTCCTTCCCTATACAGGGCTTAATGCCAAGGTCAGGCAGGGGTTAGGTATCCTGCTCGGCGATAGGTGCAGAACTTATATAGGAATGCTTAGGTCAGACAGGGTGACATTGGATCTGCCTAGAGGTCTCCATTCCCCCCTTCCCCTTATCGCTTCCTGTTGCGCTTAGTTTTTCCTACACTGTGCGTGAGACCATGATAGAAGAATCCTTAAACCACCACGCCATCATTTTAATTTTATTTTGCTGCTAGAGTGGTTACACTAGTTCCCTGCCCCTAGTAATATGCTTATCAGCTACCATCTTCATTGTTATCATTGATACTCCAGTCCGTCTTTTGCAGCTCGTGACTTACCAGATTGATCCAGTGTTTGCTGGGTGAGCCTGAGGTCACTTTTCAAAGTAAGTCTAATGTGATTCTCATAGACTTGCATTGAGAGCTTGTCATCATTACCTCTGACTTACTGTCAGGCAGACGTTGCGGTCCCCAGATGGTGGATTGGGACCGGAGAGGCATCAGGAACAGCTGAAGACAGCCCCTGGTAAGTATAAGACTGAGGGCTGGGAACTTACAATAGTGGCACCACTCCAGCGCTCAAATAAAATAAATGTTTGAGTGGTGCTTTAGTTTGACATTTGAATATTTGCATTATATTATATTTACTAGATACCTGCATATACAGTATGAGCACATAAGGCAATGCATGCATTTCATCATTAAAAATAAACTAATTTCTTTAACAAGTTTTTAGAGAAAAGAATTATCTACAGAAATAACTAAGGCAATAGCTTCAGACTAAAGCCGGGGACACAAATACCCATCACTGCCACTGGCACTCGGGACCGGAGTGTGCAGCTGCATGTATTTCTATGCAGCTGAATGCTCCGGTTTGAGTGCCGGCGGCAGTGATGGGTATTGAGGTGAGAGACTCGTGCGAGTCTCTCGCAAGTGTGAACCCAGCCTTGGAGTCATTAAAGCCACAGAGTAAGCACACTGTGTTGCTCAATACAAACAGCCACTGCAAAGAAAGGTAAACAATGTATATTCCTTAACCCTTAACGACCGCCGATGCGCCTTTTAACGGCGGGAGTCAAGGGTAGTTAAACCACAGCGCCGTTAATTATGGCGCTGTGGAGAAAGTATATAGCGCCGCCCAGAGTCGGGAGTAGTCGGGGGTAGCCGAGACCCCAGAGAACATGATTTGGGTCGGTTTTTACCGATCCCGCTTTTGCGATCGCTGTTATTAACCCTATTTCGATGACTGCAAAAAAAAACTGCGATTCTCATGTTAATTTCTCTCTCCTCTGATGTGAATGCACATTAGAGGGGAGAGAAATAGGGTCCCCGGGACCCCCAATCTTTTCCCCGTGCCTCCCGGTGTCCCCCCACTGTCCTCTGATGTCTCCCTGAGCAGCCCGCATCTTTTCCGGCAAAGAAAATGGCTGGCGCATGCGCAGTGCGCAGTATGCCCGCCGAGTCGGATTTTCTCTGGGGTCTCGGCTACCAAGGGAAAAGCGATCCAAGAGTCGTATTTAAATGGAACTTGGCATCACCATTAGATATGAGCGACTTTGCCTCTGGGAAGGTCGAGTCGGGTTTCAGACCACCCGACTTTACCAAAAGTCGAGTCGAACGAAATCGGCCGACTATTGGCAAAGGTCGGAGTTCCGACCGAAACCTGACCCCAATGCAAGTCAATGGGGAATAAAAGTTGGCAGTGAGTGGAGGACAGTAAACACACCTGCAGTGCCCATTTCAATGCCAACGACATTAATTCTTACTACTTAAGCTTGTCAATCTTAATTTACTTTATAATAATAGTAATGCATTGAAAACTTGGGGTTATTTGGCTAAAGTTGTGGGGGGGGGGGTACAGCCCAGTTAGGGAGGTGGTAAAACTGGCATATGTTGAGGTGTAGGCTGGACGTTCAGCAGCTGAAAATGGAGGAATTGGAGAAGTCGGAGGAAGAGGAGGACAAAGCGAGCCATTTTGCTGGCAACCTATGTGTCATCAGGGGAAGGTGGTACAAAATCCTTTGAAACCCAGGCACGGTTCATTTTAATGAAGGTGACATCACCTACATTTTGGGTCGACAGCTGGTCCTTTTTTCTGTCAGGATTGATCCAGCAGTACTGAAGACTCTTTCAGATAGCACACAACCAGCAGGGCAAGCGAGCTCCTGTAAGGCATATTGTGCCAATTCAGGCCAGGTGTCCAGTTTACAGGCCCAGTAGTCAAAGGGGAATGAGCCGTAAGGAGAACATCGAAAGGGGAGGAGAGGTAATTTTGAACCATAGTTGACAACTGCAGTCTCCTGTCTGTTGCAATCGATTCAGGATTACCAGTCGTGTGAGCGGTACTCGAGAAATCAGTCCACAACATGGTCATGAAAACACTGTCTCCAACGCCACTTCGGCTGTGTGCACCATGAACACCTCTTCCATGTTGCCCAGTGCGGCTCGTGGTAGAACCTGCACCGCTGCTGTGTCCTGGGAATGCCTCTAACAAACGGTTTACCAGAGTTGCTTGTTTGTTCGCCAATATTAGCTCTAGGTTCTCCTGTGGCATGATGTTCTGTAATTTGCCTTTATAGCGTGGATCGAGGATGCTGGCCAACCAGTAGTCGTCATCCTTCATAATTTTGGCAATGCGGGGGTCCCTTTTTAGGATCCGCAAGACATAATCACACATGTGGGCCAATGTTCCTGGTGTCAATGATGCACTGCCAGTGGTGGGTGGAGGAGCACTTTCTGCCAAATCCACATCCATCCAGTCACGCACAAACCCTGTACCTGACCTTGGCAGGCCAACCTTTTCTCTAGCCCCTGAGAAGCACCCTCCCCCACAAAATAATCATCCCCCTCATCATGCTCTTCCTCCTCTTCCTCTTCTTTCTCCACCTCGTCCAGGACATTTCCCTGAGCAGAAAATGTCTGACTGTCATCAAGGCTTCCCTCCACCTCCTCCTCCTCCGCTGCAGACGCCTGATCCTTAATGTGGTAAGTTTGCATGAGCAGACGCATAAGTGGGATGCTCATGCTTATGATGGCGTCGTCTGCGCTTACCAGCCGTGTGCATTTCTCAAAACACTGAAGGACTTTACAGAGGTCTTTCAGCATTGACCACTGCACACCCGACAACTCGATGTCTGCCCTCAAACCTCCTGCCTGTGTATCCTCCCACAAATGCATTACGGCCTGCCTCTGTTCGCACAACCTCTCAACCATTTGCATTGTGGAGTTCCACCTTGTTGCAATGTCTATAATTAGTCGGTGCTTGGAGAGGTGGAGCGATCGCTGCAGCCTCTGCACACGACTGGCTGTACAGGCGAGCGACGGATGTGCGAGCACAGTCTTCGCACCTTATGGAGCAGGGCTTGTAACTCCGGATAATTATTTATGAAGCACTGCACCACCAGGTTCAAGGTGTGAGCAAGGCAAGGTATGTGTCTGAGTTTTGACAGGGCTATGGCCATCACAAAATTACATCCGTTATCACTGACTACCTTGCCTTGCTCAAGATGTAGACTGCCCAGCCATGACTCAGTTTCTCGCAGCAAGTAGTCGGCCAGTACTTCCGCGGTGTGTCTGTTGACGCCCAAAGACATCATCTTTAAAACAGCCTGCTGATGCTTACCACTAGCTGTTCGATAGTGGGACAACTCATGTGCTACACTGGCAGCTGTGGATGGAGTGCTCGTGCCACTGCGCTCTGTCAACGATCTTTCACTTCTGGAGGAGGAGGAGTGTTGAATGCCTACAACCAACAGTTGCCTATACCGTGGGCTAGGCAGCACTGTCCCACCACCACTGTCCCCTTTGGACCCTGCATCCACCACATTAACCCAGTGCGCAGTGATGGACACCTAACCTCCCTGGCCATGCCTACTGGCACATGCATCTGTTGTGAGGTGCACCTTTCCACTCACTGATTGTTTGAGTGCATGGACAAGGCGGTCTTTCACATGCAGGTGAAGGGCAGGGATGGCGTTTCTAGAAAAGAAGTGCCGACTGGGTAGGTCATAGCGTGGGACAGCATAGGCCATGAGCTCTTGGATTGCTGCGCTTTCAACAAAACGGAATGGCATTATCTCTAATGAGATCAGTTTGGCAATTTAGGCGTTCAAAGCCAGTGTACGCGGATGAGAGGATGAGTACTTACTTGTAATACTCAGAGTCTCTGCTAGGGTGAGCTGGACTTGAGAGCTGCATATGGTGGAACTAGCGGTGGACATGGCGGAATGAGAGGGGGTTGGTGATGGTGATGGCCTAGATGCAGTCTTTCGTTGGAAAAACATTGTGATTCCCTCACTGCTTTGGCCTTGAGACGACACCTCAACATTTCTTGCTGGTGGTGTGCTAACGGTAGGCTGACAGTGGGGGAAGCGATGTAGCCTTGCTCGCTACCTTCAGTCGGAGCAGCTGCACATGTGCTACCTGAGGTTTTGTAGTCCGTCCACGCTTGCAAGTGCATGGTAATTTCATGTCTAAGCATGCAACTCATCCAAATTTTGGCGATTTTTCCCTCTGCTAAAGGTCCTTCCGCACTTCTTACAGATAACCTTTACCTCATCAATAGATTTTGGTCAAAAAAGTGCCACACTGCACTCTTTCTACTATGGGAAAAATTATCAGGCCTTGCACGCTGTGCTAATTTGACCGCCTGGCCAAGCTGTCCTGCAACCCTTTTTGTTTTTTTAACACGTTTTTGGACTGCTACGGGCCTGCCAGATAACCGCAACTGCGATGTCAGTGCCTGCTGCGGATCCTCCTCCTCTTCTGAGCTAATGCCAGCGGCACCCTCTTACCACAATGGATGCCAATCCAGGTCAAAAAGGGGTTATCCATCACCTCCTCTTCAATTTCATCTGCACCTCCATTTGTGTCACCGTGTAAGGTGGTATAGTATGCGGGAAGGGGCACCGTAGTTTCATCAGGGTCAGAATCTGGCTCAGTAGACTGCGAGGGCAATGCAGTGCTCTGGGTGAATGTACCAGCAGAATCATATAGCAGTGGTTGTGCATTAGTGCACTCCATGTCATATTCATCTTGGACTGGGGAATTCAGGATTTCACTTGATAAGTTGGGACATGGTATATGAAAAGAGCTCCAGTGAGTAATCTGAAGTGTGGCCTGCCGCATCCTTCACTTTTGCTGGGGGTGAAGGATACAAGGAAAGGTGTTTTTCCTGACTAGGAGCCTGCACTGACGACTCAGTGCTTGCAGTCTTTGAAACTTCAGAAAGAGGAGGCGAGGCTGTTTCGGCAATGTAAGTCAAAACCTGTTCCTGATGCTCCGGCTGTAAAAGCGGTTTACCTACTCCCAGAAAAGGGAGCCTTCCAGGCCTTCTGGAGCCAGACGATGACGCAGGCTCAACACCTACTGCCTTCGGTGCTATTGTGCTTTTGGCACTACCAGCAGATGCAGCACCACCACCATCAGTACCAGCTGGCCCCCCCGCCCACGTCCGCGGCCTCTTCCACCATACTTCCTCATGTTTGTGAAAATGTACCAAAAATACCAGCAGATATATGGTACTGTATGAGGAGCGTACAGCTGAATACGGTGTAGGAAAAATTTTAAATCTCCGTATATATTTCCGGAGTCACACACAGACGCTCACTCAGTATGTTTGACCGTAATACAAACAGCAGATATACGGTACTGTATGAGGAGCGTAAAGCTGTATACGGTGTAGGGGAAAATTTAAATCTGCGTATTTATTTCCTGAGTCACACACAGACGCTCTCTCAGTATGGATTTGACCGTAATACAAACAGCAGATATAATGTACTGTATCAGAAGCGTACAGCTTTATACGGTGTAGTGAAAAATTTAAATCTCCATATATATTTTCGGAGTCACACACAGACGCTCACTCAGTATGTATTTGACCATAATACAAACAGCAGATATACGGTACTGTATGAGGAGCATACAGCTGTATACGTTGTAGGGGAATTTTTAAATCTCTGTATATATTTCCGGAGTCGCACACAAACGCTCACTCAGTATTTTTTGACAGTAATACCAGCAGATATACGGTACTGTGTGAGGAGCGTACAGCTGTATACGGTGTAGAGGAAAATTTAAATCTCCATATTTAATTCCGGAGTCACACACAGATAGTCAGCATGTACTTGTCCGTGAAACCAGCCGGTACACGGTAGTGTGTGAGGGGCCTACAGCTCTATACGGTGTGGGAAAAAATGAACGCTCGGTAACAGTGCAGAATAAAAGAATAATAGTATTAGTGCTGTGTAAAAAGCAGTATGCACAGCAGCTACACACAGCAATACAGCTATCAGTCAGCCTAATAACCCGCGTTGCTGCACACAAGAAAATCCTCTCCTGTCATTGCACATTAACTGTACAGCACAATTGATAACAGCACAAGTACATAAGAACTTCTGATATATTTGCAGCCCTAACTCTCTCCTTACTGAAAAACAGCAACCTCTCACTACTGTTAAGATCGGCAGAAGTAAAATGGAGGTCGACTGTCAGGGCTTTTATAGACGCCCCCCAAGCAAGCCAATCACTGCAATGCCCTTCTCTACGATGGTGGTGGATGCTGCACATGACATCTCATTGCCCACAGGGTACGTCCTTGCTCATTGGTTGAAAAAAAGGCACCTGCAAGCATTTTGGGAAATCCGACTTTGACGCTCATTTTGCCGACCGCATGGCCGACTTCACGCTTTGGTCGGGTTTTGGTCGTCGAAACCCGACTTTGGCAAAAGTCGGTGACTTATGAATCTGGCCAACATGTTTCGCTCAACTCTAATCACCATGTATCTGACACTAGCTGTGATGCTGAGTCACTTCTCACTGCCAAACATCAGGATTGTCAAGGAGTCCAAGGTAAGAAGCCATGAGGGTACGTCATGAACAGGAGGAAGAAACAAAGGCATAGTCAGGTAATTTTCCGGTGTCAGAATACCAGGAGATAACAGATCACAGCAGAAGAGGTTAAACTAATGGATGGTCACAACGATGTCCAAGGTCAGGCAATAAAAGAACCCCAAACAGAATGCAAGACATAGAGAGACAAACACACAGTAACTGAATGTACATCTGACGGAAGTCTGGAGAAATGGCTCAGTTAAGTAGCATGGCAAACACCTAGAGGCAGCCAGCACCTCCAGGCTTGGACAGGATGGCTGAGCTGTCAAAGTACTGACAGCTTTAGCATCAACCTGTACAGATTGGACTACTGAACTGTCAGCAACTGCATCCCAACACAATGAGGGTGGAGCCATGACACTTGCCATATACAGTAAGACCAAAAGTTTGGACACACCTTCTCATATAAAGATTTTTCTGTATTTTCATGATTATGAAAACTGTACATTCACACTGAAGGTATCAAAAACTATGAATTAATACATGTGGAATTATATACTTAACAAAAATTGTGTACAACTGAAAATATATCTTATATTCTAGGTTCTTAAAGTAGCCACCTTTTGCTTTGATGACTGCTTTGCACACTCTTGGCATTCTCTTGATGAGCTTCAAGAGGTAGTCACTGGCAATGGTTTTCACTTCACAGTTGTGCCCTGTCAGGTTTAATAAGCGGGATTTCTGGCATTATAAATGGAGTTGGGACCATCAGTTGTGTTGTGCAGAAGTCTGGTGGATACACAGCTGTTAGGACTATCATTCTGAAATTAGGGAAAAAAATATATACACTAGTGCCCCAGAACATTGGTGATCAAGGTTAGATTGAGTGGCATATAAATGTTTAGGCACCCCGGTCAAAATTACTATATTGCGAACGTTAAGTGAAGATGAAATAATCTCAAAAAGGCCTAAAGTTGAAGTTGATACATTTCCTTTTTTTTTTAGGCAAATAAAAAAAAAGATATATATATACAGTTGAGTGAAATAACGTTTCGCCATTCTGATTTTCTATTTCTTTGCGTGTTTGTCATACTAAATGCTTCAGATCACCAAGCAAATTTAAATTTTAGACAAAGATAGTACAAGTTAACACAAAATGCAGTTTTAAATGAAGGTATTTATTAATAATGGAAAAATAAATGCAAACTACAGGACCTGTGTGAAAAAGTGATTTCCCACTAAACCTAATAATGATTGGGCCACCCTAAACAGCAATCAAGCATTTCCGATAACTACAATGAGTGTTTTACAATGCTCTCGAGGAATTTGGCCCACTCATCTTTGCAAAATTGTTGTAATTCAGCCTCATTGGAGGCTATCTGAGAATGAACCACCTTCTCAAGGTCATGATGGGATATGGGATGAGTCGTCGCTATACTCTTGGCTGACCACTCTGGGACGGTTCCACACTGTTCAATGTTTTTGACATTGTGGATAATGGCTCTTGCTGTTGTTTACTGGAGTGCCAAAATTTGAGAAATGTCTTATAACATTTCCATACGCTAGATCTCAATTACTTTGTTTTCATTGTTCAGAATTTCTTTGGATGTATAGCTTTTGATAACTTCTTAGTCTACTTCCCTTTATCAGACAGGTCCCATTTAAGTAATTTCTTGATTGAGAACAGATTGGCAGCAATCTCACTAAGGAAATTGAACTCCGCTTCAGAAAGATGTGATAAACCACAATTTTATGTTTTAAGGGGGAGATCACTTTTTAACACAGAGCACTGTAGGTTTGGATTTCCTTTTCCCATAATAGTAAAGACCTTAATTTAAAAACTGAATTTTGTGGTTACTTGTGTTATTTTTGCCTAATATGTACATTTGTTTGGTGATGTGAAACAATCAAATGAGGTAAACATGTTAATAATAATAACAATAATATATGTAGGCAGCTGAATCCAGAAGTTTACTTATACTATATAAAAAGATACATATGCATGTTTTTCTCAATAACTGACATGAAATCAGAATAAACCTTTGTCATTTTAGGTCAATTAGGATGACCATAATTATTAATATTTGCCAAATGCCAGAATAATGATAGAACGAGAGAGTGAGAAAGTGTTAAGGCATTTTTTTACAATAATCAAAGGTATGTGTGGAAAATCGAGGGCACAGAATTTCAACAAAAGAACGTCTTGCCAACCGTTAAGCATGGGGTGAATCAGTCATGCTTTAGGGTGGCGCTGCAGTCAATGGCACAGAAAGCATTTCATGGGCAGACAGAAGAATGGATTCAATGAAATTTTAGTGCATTATTGATGCCAGCATAACTTCAACTGTATAAAAAGAATCTGAAGTTGAAAAGATGATGACTTCTACAAATGGATAATGATCCTAAATGCACAAGAAAATCCACAATAGACTACCTCAAAAGGTGCAAGATTAAGATTTTACAATGGCCCTCCTAGTCCTCTGATCTGAACATCATTGAAAATCTGTGGTTAGACCTCAAAATAGCAGTGCATGCAAGACGACCCAGGAATCTCACAGAATTGAAAGAATTTTGCAAGGAAGAATGGATGAAAATCACTCAAACATGCATTGAAAGACTCCTGCCTACAAAAAGTGTTTACAAGTTGTGAAACTTGCAAAAGGCGAGCTACTAGTTATTAGCCATGCAGGGTGCTCAAACTGTTGTATTGACTCATTACTCTTTTTATAATTTGTAAATTGTAAAATATGACAATATTTTTTTTTTGCCTTCTAATACAAAAGAAATGTGTCATATTTAACTTTAGGCCTGTAATAGATCATTTCATCTTTGCTTAACTGTTCACAATAACAGGAATTTTGACCTGGGGTGCTCAAACTTTTACATGCTACTCTATGAATCCTGAGGAAACTATCTGAAAGAGTGCAACTATATATTCACAACAAAGTGAGTAAAAACTTTGGTGCTCAATGATTGTGGTAGTGAATTAAATGGTTTAGAACTCATTGCGTAAATACTCATATAGATAGAAAGCAATAATCATTCTGTTCAGGCTCAGGCCATGTTCACAAGTTCAGTATTTAGTTACTATTTTACCTCAGTGTCTGTAGACCGAAACAAGGAGTAGAACAATCAGAAGACGTCACCACCAATATATATATATATATATATATATATATATATATATATATATATATACAGTTTTTGATACATCTATAAATCTAAAACTGTTGCCTCACCATAGTTGTGTAGGGTTCTTCAGAATGGAGAATTATGAGAATTTTATGCCGCCACTGAGTCCTAGTTCTATTCTGCATATATTATCCAGGTAATCCAATGAATTGGTGATAGGTTGAAATCTTATCAAGATTTCTCACGTAATGTAATGTTGTTAATCAGTGTGTTCCAGGTGCATTTTATCTACATATTTTGTATACATGCATTTAGCTTATAATCGGTGCTGATATTCAGCAGGATCTGAACCATTTGGTTCACTATTGCACACAGGTATTTAGTTGTTTATAAATATAAGTGCAATTCTGGAAATATATGCAGCCGCACGCTCCGATCCGAGTGTCGGCGGCAGTACCGGGTGTTGATGCGAGAGACTCGTGCTAGCTTCTCGCATCACACACGCAAGTGTGACACCAGCCTAATGCAGCTTATTGTATAAGTGCTGAATGAGTGAGTACAAAGATTGGTCCAAGCCACTTTATTTTCTGTGGTTTTTAGAGGATGAGTAATGGTTCATTTATGGGCACACTGAGTCCGTCATCTTTTCTCCTACACATCACATCCACTCTGCACAATTTAGTTATTTTTTCTCTGCTAACTAAGGAGTTACATGGTTGTCTAGGCACCACTATCCCTCTGCAAGAATTGATGCCTGCATATGGGTTTAACTTACTAAATACATGTTTTTTCTTTTTACTTTGACATTTGACTAACAAAACATGTCTTCTTTTGTATTTTAATGCATTAGAGTTTTATAGAGAGATTTGTTTCCCCCTTTAATAGACTTTGTATGTTTACAATTCACTGATGTCCTCCCTGACTCCAGAAAAATACAGATGACTAATTCTGATTTTGAATTTTGATTATGAGCCCCTTTTAAGAACAGAGACAGATGAGAGATGACAATCCACATACAGCACCAGCTAATGTTATTGAAATACAAATTTATAAAATATTTTTTTCACAAAAAGATATTAAAAAAAGAAAGAAGACTCACCCAATGGAGTTATTTTTTAATTTCTGGACATACATTATACAAGGGCTTTGCATTTTGTGGTATAATAAACTAGTCTTACAAGTCCATTATTCAGCCAGATAACAATCAAAAGTCCACTTAATCTTAAGAAAGAGACAGATATCAGTAATTCATTCAGCAAACTATGAGCATATAACTTTTAAAAATGATTACATAAAAAATAATTATATTTCCCAGCATTTTAGTGCTGCAAATCATTTAAGACTTTCTCTGCAATAAGAAAACAATATTTTTTTTTTATTTACAGCAATAATTTGATTTTGAAAGTAAGTACTCTTATATTTGTAATTTTCAGGCTGTGCGCCCACGTTGCATTTTTTTAGCTTTTTCGCAGTGATTTTCCACCGCGGAAACGCTGTGAAAACGCTAACAAAATGCATCCCATTAGTTTACATGCATTCTGCAATTGCTGTGCTAAAGCTGTGTATTTTACCGCAGCGAAATCGCATCGCGGTAAAATATGCAGCATGTTCATTAGTTTTGCGGAATTGCGGCTACTCTGCCACCATAGGATTGCATTGAAACACTCACTTTCCGCATGTGGCTATGCCCACCATGCGTGAAGTGAGCGTTTCATTTGTGGTTGATACCCAGGGTCTGGACGAGATACCATATTCCTGTAAAAAAAGAATTAAAAAAAAATATATGGATATTCTCACCTTCTGGTGCCCCCTGAGTTTTTCCGCTCCTCAGCGAAGCTGCCGCCAAGTTCCGTTCCCAGGGATGCATTGCGAGAATCACCCCAGATGACGTAGCAGTCGCGTGACCGCTACGTCATCAGAGGTCATTCACGCAATGCATCCCTGGGAACACGGTAGCTTCGCTGAGGAGCGGGAAAACTCTGGGGCCGCCGGAAGGTGAGAATATCCATATTTTTTATTTTTTTGACTATATCTAACATTCTATTTTTTTTACTACTGATGTGGCATAGGCATCATCAATAGTAAAAAGTTGGTCACACTTCTCAAACACTATGTTTGACTAGTGTGACCAACCTGTCAATCAGTTTTCCAAGCGATGCTACAGATCGCTTGGAAAACGCTAGCATTCTGCAAGCTAAATACGCTTGAAAAACGCTAATTTTTTGTGGGAATAAGTAAAACGGAATGCATGCGTATTTCCCGCGGCAGGGAGTTGCAGGAATGAAGCGAAAATTTCCACTGCATTTCCGAACGTGTGCACACAGCCTCAGGCTGAAAGAATTATTTTTTTATTTGCAGGGAACACATCTAATTCAAGGGAATATACAGCTGCTTCTCACAAAATTAGAATATCATTAAAAAGTTAATTTATTTCATTTCTTCAATACAAAGAGTGACACTCATATATTATATAGAGTCAATACAAACAGAGTGATCTATTTCAAGTGTTTATTTCTGTTAATGTTGATGATTATGGCTTACCGCCAATGAAAACCCAAAAGTCATTATCTCAGTAAACTAGAATAATTAACAAAGAACACCGGCAAAGGCTTCCTAAGCTTTTAAAAAGGTCTCTTAGTCTGTCTTAACAGGCTCCACAATCATGGGGAAGAATGCTGAATTGACAGATGTTCAGAAGGTAGTCATTGGCACACTCCACAAGGAAGGTAAGCCACAAAAGTTCATTGGTAAAAAGCTGGCTGCTCGCAGAGTACTGTATCCAAGCATATTAATGGAAAGTTGAGTGGAAGGAAAAAGTGTGCACAATCAACTGGGATAACCACAGCCTTGAAAGGATTGTTAAGAAAAGGCCATTCAAAAATTTGGGGGAGATTTACAAGGAGTGGACTGCTGCTGGAGTCATTGCTTCAAGAGCCACCACACACAGACTTATCCAGGAATGGGCTACAAGTGTCACATTCCTTGTGTCAAGCTACTCATGACCAATAGACAACACCAGAAGTATCTTACCTGGGCAAAGGAGAAAAATAACTGGACTGTTGCTCAGTGGTCCAAGGTGTTGTTTTCAGATGAAAGTAAATTTTGCATTTCATTTGGAAATCAAGGTCCCAGAGTCTGGAGGAAGAATAAGGAGGCATACAATCCAAGCTGCTTGAGGTCTAGTGGTAAGTTTCCATAATCAGTGATGGTTTGGGGAGCCATGTCATCTGCTGGTATAGGTCCACTGTGTTTTATCAAGACCAAAGTCAGCACAGTCGTCTACCAGAAAATTGTAGAGCACTTCATACTTCCCTCTATCGACAAGCTTTTTGGAGATGCAAATTTCATTCTCCAGCAGGACTTGGCATCTGTCCACACTGACAAAAGTACCAATACCTGGTTTAAAAACAACAATATCACTGTGCTTGATTGGCCAGCAAACTCACCTGACCTTAATCCCATAGAGAATCTATGGGTTATTGCCTCGAGAAAGATGAGACACCAGACCCAACAATGCAGATGAGCTGAAGGCTGCTATGAAAGTAACCTGGGCTTCCATAACACTTCAGTAGTGCCACAGGCTGATCGCCTCCATAACACGCCGCATTGATGAAGTAATTGATGCAAAATGAGCCCCGACCAAGTATTGAGTGCATTTACTGAACATACATTTCAGTAGGCCAACATTTCGGATTTTAGAATCAATTTCCAAGCTGGTGTTTTAAAGCTCTGGATTATAAGACGCACCCCAAATTTTGAGAAGAAAAATATGAATTTTTTTTATTAAAATGGTGCTTTAATCCATGCATCTTATTGTTAACCGAGGGTGGTAGCAAGATCCCAGAGTCATTGCTGGAAGAGGCAGGAGTGCGGTGATTCCGTAGACAGGGATGAGGGGGTGTTTCAATGTGCAGTGTGCCACTACGGATGTCTAGTGCTCCTGCGGTGTCCGGTGATGCTGCAGGTGTCCGGCGCTGCAGGGGTGTCTGGGAGTACTGCCCGATGCTGCTGCAGGTGTCTCCGGTGCTACAGGGGTGTCAGGCGATGCGGGGGATGTCTGGTGGTGCTGCCTGGTAATGCGGGTACCCGGCGGTGCTGTTGGTGTCTCCGATGCTGCTGGGGGTTCGGCCAACATTTTGCATAAGGCTAAAGCCTCCCGCAGTTCCATGGTTTCCTGTGTGGTGGACTCTGGGAAAATGGCCACCGGGGCAGCGCATGCACAGAGTGAGATCTCGGCACCAAGATCTCGGGAGATCGCGGTCATCTGAAGGCAATTGTCTATTGTTAGGGTCTACGGAATGCACCAAATAAATATAAATAGTGGGTGCGTTCGCATCCCGGGGTCCACCGTGCAGGCAGAGCCTGCTGCTAGTAAGATGGCGGTAAAGGCGAACTCTGTTACTTCACAGAGTCTCAAACATAGATGCTGTGGCACTATATGGCTGTATAAGCGAACTCTGTTACACCACAAAGTCGCTGCGGTAAAGCCGCCGAGATAGCGACTGTGTCCTGTTAGACTCACAGGGATACACAGATAACTGCTGTGCGGATAGCAGTCCGTGGTCATGCAGTCAGCAACACAAACAAACAATTCCTCACAGGAGAAGCCGGTATTCTAGGGGCATATTTCAGCCAAGCCCTTAAGACGTGCATACGAATCTCCTCACCGGAGGTGCCGGTATTCTAGGGGCTTTTTTCAGCCGATCCCTAACCACATGTGTGCATGATCACACTGGCGCAAAGCACATAATGCAATTGATACTAGCGCATGGCCGCAAGGCCATGCAACCCTTTTATAGTAGCAACTACAGGACCTGCCAGAAAAGGACCAATGAGAAACTGTTCCAGAACACATGTAGTTTCAGGACCTTCCTGGCGGACCAATAGGAGCTGCTGCAGTACCCCTGATCTCCAATGAGAGATCTTACCCTGGGCATGCTCAGAAGGAGAAACGCAGGACTAAAGACATCTGCTCGCCGCTGACCAGTACTGGCTACAATAGCAGAACCTGGTGAGGCAGCAGCAGGTCTCTGCACAGTATTAGACCGGGCGGAACGCTGGGACCGACGTCTTTGCTGAGCAGGCTCCACTGCAGCCGGAGATGGATAGGGGACCGCAGCGGGACTGGTTCGAGACTCCCCTTGTGCAGCAGCGGGAACTCGAACCCTAACATCTATGCTGTGAAGACAAGAGATGTGCAGCATCTGAAACAACGAATACTGGAATCCTGTGCTAGCATTTCTTCTGCGGTGTTGCCATCAGTGTGTCAAGAGTGGGAGAAGAGGGTTGAATTGACAATCTAACACAATGGGCAGCACTTTGAACACATTTTATTTATAAGTAGAGTTGAGCGATACTTTCCGATATCCAAAAGTATCGGAATCGGAATGGTATCGCCGATACCATTAAAATATTGGCGATACCCGATACCGATACCGGAAGTCCCATGTAAGTCTATGGGAACAAAATATCGTAACTAAAAAAACCTCTTTCTTTCCTTGTAAACACTAAATATACACACATAGAATACATTATATAATATATATATATACACATGTCATTGTGACATATATATATATACATATATGTATAGTTTATACACTTCTACATAGTAAAATATCCTCTGATTCAATTGCCGGGTAAAGCCGGCTTCTGTGAAAAGACAGAAGCACCCGACATGAAATGACACTTGGTGTACATAGGGTTAACCATGTCTTTTATGTCCTTTGCTATCTGATTTGCACAAACAATTACATCAGTCTATGTGTGCAAAATTTCACACCTGTAGGGGTTTAATTAAAGGTGTAAATTCGTTGTAAAAAAACCGGACTTTTTTGCTACGAAGAATTTACACCTTTAATTAACCCCTACAGGTGTGAAATTTTGCACACTTACACTCATGTAATTGTTTGTGCAAATCAGATATCAAACTACATGAAAAGACATGGTTAACCCTATGTACACCAAGTGTCATTTCATGTCGGGTTCTGCATTTTCACAAAAGCCGGCAATTGAATTAGCGGCTATTATACTATGTAGAAGTGTATGAACTATAAATATAAATATATATATATATGTGTCACAAATTCAATGACATGTATATATATATATATATGAGGTGTAAAATTGCTGAAAAAAAATGCATGGGCTCCCGCCCTATTTTCGCAACCAGACAGACAAAGCCAGTGAGTGGGGGCAGATAATAATAGCCCAGAGAGGGACCATTTTTTTTTGGGGCCCCCCCCGGCTACTTAACATCTGCCCCCAGACACCCCAGAAAGGGCAAATCTCTAATTAGATTTGCCCTTTCTGGCACTTTGCCCGTCTATTCCCATTGCCCTGTAGTGGTGGCGAATGGGTTAATAAGGGGTTAAAATGACCTTGCAATTGAAAGGTCACTTTAAGCCAGGTTAATAATTGAGAGCTGTCAATTAGACAACTATCAATTATTAATCCTATTGTATGAAAGAAAAATCAAACACACACACTTTAATAAAAAAGAAGTTTAATGAAATAATCACACAGTTTTTGACCATATTTTATTTACCTGCTAAAACCATTTCCTGTAATAAAAATAAAATAATAAAGCAAAATTATTCTTACCAATCCGATGCACAGTCAGGTCCCACAGTGTAATCCTTCAGAAAGGGTTAATGTTTACTGCAGGGACCGCAGCTAATGCTGGAGCCTCACTGTAAACCCCCAAATGAATGAGCTCCTCTCCTGGCTGACAGGAGAGGAAGTGGAAAGCTTAATTGATTGCTTTCCACTTTCACTTCAGGTCAGCCAGGGACACCATCAGTGACGTCAGAGGGAACTGATTAACAAAGATAGGGGATCCCCTCAAAAAAAATTGGCGTGGGGTCCCCCCTATTTTTGTTAACCAGCCAGATGAAGCAGACCGCTGAGGCCTGGATTTTCAGGCTGTTAAGGAGCCAAGATCCATGGACCTTGCCAGCCTGATAATACCAGGCCACAGCAGTCTGCATATCTTGGCTGATTAACAAAAATAGGGGATCCCCTCGAAAAAAATTGGCGTGGGGTCCCCCCTATTTTTGTTGACCAGTGTAACATTTACAGGGGATATAGCTCTAGGATCGCTGTTTGGGTAGACAGAATGGCATGAAAACAGTTCATTCAGACAGCAGTTCTGGTGTAAAACTGGCCGCAACCAGCTTTATTAAAGTCCACAGCAAACAGATAAAAATAAAGCATAAACAGAAAACCTAGGCTTGTCTAGCCACTAATTACACATAGATCGATTTCCCTATTTATCCGGGTCCAGACTCTACCAGTCTGTGCCCAAAACAACACATATGATATATGTTACCAGTATGGAGTTTCACAGATACTCCTCCTTGTGTCTGAAGGCCCCTTCAGCGTCCAGACTTGAGAGAGATCCACTCCTATTCAGCCGCTATTCGCACGGATTCTCACTGAGACTACTCCTGTGTCCGGGGTACTTCCTGCACCCAGACTGAGATAGCTCAAACTCCTGGAGACACTTCTTGTGCCGGGACACCTTCCTGTGTCCAGACTGAGCGTGCTCCCACTCCTGGAGACTGCTTCTTGTGCCGGGACACCTTCCTGTGTCCAGACTAAGCCAGCTCTCAGACTGTGTTTGCAGACACCTACTTCTGGTCTCCTAATTAACAGCTGAATGGTTTCAGGCCTGAGCTGCCAGTGTGGGCTGAATGTGAGGTGTAGTGACCTTTCTCTACCACTAGGTTTACAAAGCCACACATTTCCCTTATACCTAGGTGAAATGTACACCCCATTCAACACATATTCCTTCACTGTCTCACATATCCCCTCCCTCTTCTCCAGACCGGAGGGCTGGTCATCCAGACCGGAGGGCTGGTCAACAATCCAACAGAGACAGTGAACTCTGGACCAGTCATGGCCCTCATCAGCTTCATACTCACCACTGTCATAGCCAACATCAGTTTTCTCTTCATCTGAAGCATCCGCACTACCCTGTACCCTCCCAGGCCTATACTCTCTGCGGGCCTCGGGTATCCTGCACGGTTTCATCTTGACCTTAGGGCCGGGCTCAGTTTCGATATAGTGCCTGGCCAGAGAAGTACGACCCGGCACATCAGAACACTTCTGCTGACTCTTCCTCAGAAACCCACGTACCTCCTGTCCCTGGTGCACTGACCATGTGTCACCAACTATCACAGAAGGTATAGGGGGTTTTTCACTTTTCTCCAGTTCCCCACCTTCAGGCTCTTCTGGCAAGACATGCCCAGAAGCCCTACCGTCCGTCCTA
>JARQOD010000005.1:168884607-168908400 GCA_033576555.1 Oophaga sylvatica
CCCCAGCATTGATTCATCATAGTATTGTCTAAGAAGTAATAAGAAAATGTATAAACTCATTTTGCCGACTGGTTATTTGGTGTATTATTGTAGCACACAATTCACGTCTGTTGAGGTCACATAAAAATCCCCAAATATGCAGACTCAAAGCTACTTACTACTCAGTAACCATCAGTAAAAAATAAGTTGCATAGCAATTAGTGTTGAGCAAATTTTACAAAATTCAGTTCCAACTACAATTGGTAGCGAATATTGTTTTTGAAATATTCGCAGAGCACAGCTGAACATCATTGGAGTATATTGGAGTAGAAATGACCAAATATGTTCAGAACCGATCATCAAACAAATTCAGCATGAATAGGGTATCAATATGGCACGAATATGGTAAATTCATGTTCGGTGACCTAATCCAAACATGTGGCTCCACTCTATTAGCAATGTTGCATCATTAAATATCTCTATAGTATAGCGTGTGGAAAACACCAAAGGCCACCACAATAAATCATAATCATAAATAAATGACATGTAAGATCAGGTGGCCAGAGTATAAGGACAGTGTGGGACACACTGTATATAAATACATATAGAGACTCACAAGAAATGCCTGAGGAAGGCACGTAGCCGAAACGCGCGTTGGGGTGGCGGGGGTCCCAGCGGTGTCCAGCACGTCACTATCTGGTATGTCCACTATCTATTTATGGCTCTTGATATATATGTGCCTTTTATTTATTTCCATCTATGTGTCTGTATTATGGACATCTATCTGATATCGGTATGTGGATAGTGATTACTCTTGCACTAGTTAGGATTCATTTATATGTATCTGTCCATTTTCTGCATTTTATGCTGTATATTGATTGAGTCATATATTTATATTATATAATATTGATCATCTGTGTACTTTTGTGGCCATACCTTCACTTTATGTGGACACTTACCTGTACCTCCACCATTTTTGGCATGCGGTCTTTTTGCACTAGTCACTTTTTAGTCCCCTATCTTCCAATTTTGATGTTCCGTTTGCTGTTTTAATTCAATAAAATGGTTTTTGTATTGTATGGACATTTTGCACTGTATTTCTTGTGAGTCTCTATAAATATCTCTATAGTGTAGAGAAAAAAAATAGTGTTGTGGTGGAAAAGCAAAAACCACCAGTACGTGAATCGCTTTAATATTCAATATGCCAGTCACAGTAAATGAGGATAAATAACTGCCATTATCGTATTCAATATTCTTAAAGAAAACGAACGTTCTCACTCATCTTCTCAATATTAAGTGTACGACTATGGTACTTCTTGATAGGAAAAGACATACCTATAGAGTAGCCCAAATGGGGAGTCTTCCTTATTTCTGCATAATCTCTTGGGCCACAGATTATAGGTGAGGTACTCTGAGTGGCGCAAGTAACCACTATAAGTTGCACAAGGAACCACTATAAGTGTCGCAAGGAACCACTCCCCTGATTAAGCACCAAGAAGAAACACATCAAGAGATACTTTAGAGAATGACCACACTTTGAACTACTGGTCGATTATGCCTGTTCTGATCAGAAACAAATTCCAATGTTTGGTATATCCACAAACTGATGTCTGCAGGTTACCTTTACATGCTTGGGGTTTCAAATTGGCAATACTTCTCAAGTTAGGCCTCATTTTGATATTAATGAATATTATTTTACATAAAAAGATCTTATGTCCATTAGTGTTTTAAATCCATTTTCAATCAGTATTTGGTCAGTGTTACAGGTTATTTTAGTGTTTCTTTTGATTTTTTTGCATGGGAAAAAATAATTTGCAAAGTTTATTTTACCTATTGTTTTGTTAAAAATGGACAGCTCAAGGATCACACATGGATAGCAATTCGTGCTGTCAGTGATATATTTTCATTGTCCCATTGACTTGTAGGGATACTTAAGATCTTGTGCCCCCTAATCTCAATTCCGACTGGCATGCACATCTACTGAAATATGGTGATGCATGTACAGATCTTCACTGTCCATAAAAGGCGTGGAGAATCGTCCTATAAAAGGTTTTAATACTGAGGCACCATCAAACCACCATGCTCTTCTGTACAAGAGAACACAGTTTTATCTTTGCTATTGGGCATTCCTTTTTCTATATTTCTCCCAGTTAAATCTAAATGTGGTTATGAATAAATAAGTACCTAGTTATATTCAAAGGAAATGCCTACATTGTCCATAGCATCTTCCTAATCTCAACATGTTAAACTGTGTCATTACATGAAGAGCAGCATACTTAGACCAGTGGAAATACTTTGATTAAATCTGAAGTATCTCTAGAAAGTAGTGAATGGAAATATGGTATTATGCAGGTCAGTGCAGTCAGGCAGAAACATTTTTCTGCCTTAAGGTCTAGCCTGCTGTGATTATCTATATAAGGTACAATGTATCAACACTCTCGATGCTGATTGTTGAAGTCCTTCTTAGCTGATTTTTCATTTTTCCCCTAAAGTAAAAGATTTTTGCATCAAATGTGACTGTGATGAGCAAGTAGTTTTGATACTTAACAGTGATTGAGTATTATCATAAAAGAACATGACCCAATTCTGCAAGTTTCATTCAGATCTTAAATCATTAGTACAGTTTTTACAATTGTTCACCTTGGTCTTATAAAACATATTTGTACGAGTTACTGTAGCTTAAAAAAAGCCACCATTTGTTTTTCAATACCACATTACATTTTACTTAGTGTTGGGTATTTTTTTTTCTATTTTAAGTTGTCTACATAAGGAAAATCAAAATCTAAATCAGTTCATGTGTACGGTAAAAAATAAGACCGGAGGAAGGAAGATTCATATATACTGGTAACAAATTGGATGAATAGTTTTCTTGCAAATGTTTCCTGGCCAGCCCATTGAATATTCATATACAGGTCCTTCTCAAAAAATTAGCATATATAGTGCTAAATTTCATTATTTTCCATAATGTAATGATTACAATTAAACTTTCATATATTTTAGAATCATTACACACCAACTGAAATTTGTCAGGTCTTTTATTGTTTTAATACTGATGATTTTGGCATACAACTCCGGATAACCCAAAAAACCTGTCTCAAAAAATTAACATATTTCAACCGTCCAATAAAATGAAAGTGTTTTTTTAAAAACAAACAAAAAAACCATCAAATAATAAAGTTCAGTTATGCACTCAATACTTGGTCGGGAATCCTTTTGCAGAAATGACTGCTTCAATGCCGTGTGGCATGGAGGCAATCAGCCTGTGACACTGCTGAGGTGTTATGGAGGCCCAGGATGCTTCGATAGCTGCCTTAAGCTCATCCAGAGTGTTGGGTCTTGCGTCTCTCAACTTTCTCTTCACAATATCCCACAGATTCTCTATGGGGTTCAGGTCAGGAGAGTTGGCAGGCCAATTGAGCACAGTAATAACATGGTCAGTAAACCATTTACCAGTGGTTTTGGCACTGTGAGCAGGTGCCAGGTCGTGCTGAAAAATGAAATCTTCATCTCCATAAAGCATTTCAGCCGATGGAAGCATGAAGTGCTCCAAAATCTCCTGATAGCTAGCTGCATTGACCCTGCCCTTGATGAAACACAGTGGACCAACACCAGCAGCTGACATGGCACCCCACACCATCACTGACTGTGGGTCTTGACACTGGACTTCAGGCATTTTGGCATTTCCTTCTCCCCAGTCTTCCTCCAGACTCAGGCACCTTGATTTCCGAATGACATGCAAAATTTGCTTTCATCAGAAAAAAGTACTTGGGACCACTTAGCAACAGTCCAGTGCTGCTTCTCTGTAGCCCAGGTCAGGCGCTTCTGCCGCTGTTTATGGTTCGAAAGTGGCTTTACCTGGGGAATGTGGCACCTGTAGCCCATTTCCTGCACACGCCTGTGCACGGTGGCTCTGGATTTTTCTACACCAGACTCAGTCCACTGCTTCCTCAGGTCCCCCAAGGTCTGGAATCGGTCCTTCTCCACAATCTTCCTCAGGGTCCGGTCACCTCTTCCTCGTTGTACAGCGTTTTCTGCCACATTGTTTCCTTCCAACAGACTTCCCATTGAGGTGCCTTGATACAGCACTCTGGGAACAGCCTATTTGTTGAGAAATTTCTTTCTGGGTCTTACCCTCTTGCTTGAGGGTGTCAATGATGGCCTTCTTGACATCAGTCAGGTCGCTAGTCTTACCCATTATGGGGGTTTTGAGTAATGAACCAGGCAGGGAGTTTTTAAAAGCCTCAGGAATCTTTTGCATGTGTTTAGAGTTAATTAGTTGATTCAGAAGATTAGGGTAATAGGTCGTTTAGAGAACCTTTTCTTGATATGCTAATTTTTTGAGACAGGTTTTTTGGGTTATCAGGAGTTTATGCCAAAATCATCAGAATTAAAACAATAAAAGACCTGACAAATTTCAGTTGGTGTGTAATGAATCTAAAATATATGAAAGTTTAATTGTAATCATTACATTATGGAAAATAATGAAATTTTGCACTATATGCTAATTTTTTGAGAAGGACCTGTACATATGTATTTTTTTTAAAGCTAGTTGTTCTCAACAAGTATCCCACAGATGTTGTGAGACACTTGAACACGAACTGCAATAGTAGGTTTATTGAGAATCTTGATAGTGGAATTTTAAAAAAAAATCTGCATTCACCAAAATTGTGATTTTGTTTTTTAATTTCCAATTCATTCCCCTTCATATTTGTTGACCAGCATTTTTCTGAACTGTAAAGGGCCATCAAAAAAGTAATAAGATTAAAAAAAATTGAATACTCACTTTTCTGTTCATCTTTTTAAGCAAAAGCACAAAAAAGCATGCATCCATGTTAAAAAAATGAAAAAAAATTATCCCCAAAACGTCTGTATTTGAATGCCATTTCGACAAGTTCGTACCAAGTGAATTACAAAAAAACGGTTGTGGTAAAATTCAAGTAGAATTCAATTCTGTTTGAAAAAGTTCACCCATCACTACTCTTAATACTTTAAAATTATTTTTATAGTTTCTTATAAATTGTAATCAATAAAAATATCATTTATTATTATTATAAAAATGAATAATAATAATATTAATAATAATAATAATAATAATAATAATAATCATTTAAAATAAGTTTTCCATTGTAAATATTTCAGGAAATGAATTATCATACCAGAAACTGGAAAGGGACGTTCGAACTCTGCCAGACCTGCATTATATGGAGAATGATGACATTCCTACTTCTGCCTTGGAGCTAGAATGGGACATGGAGACAGAGTTAGAAGAACTTGGAGCCGAGCAATTTCAATCTGATGGTTTCATTCACTGCCATGAGAAAAACACCAATGCAAATTTGTCGCATACAATTGCCTCAAATCAACTATCCATTTGTCCCAAAGGACGTTTTCAAAGATTAGAGGAAGAACCAGAATACTTTTCTCATTACACAGAATCAAAACCAAAGACCTCCTTGCACGTTTGCACAATTGTTAAAACTTTTTTTATATTTATGTTTACATTTCTTATTGGGATTTTAATAGGATATTTTTCAAAAAGAAATCCAAGTTTAAGCAATTGCTTTTTACCAAATGAACCTGACTCAACAAGTAAAGTTCACATTATTAATGACATTGTAAAGAACATCACAAAAGAAAATATAGAGCAATTTTACAGGTATGTATAGCTTTCATTTTAATGTGACGGTATGGTTTCTTTCTATTAATACAAAACATAATATAAAATTATATATATTACTGTCTTGCTTTTTTAAATGTTATAATTTATTAAGTGAAAATAATGTACTGTTCTTTATTTATTAATGAAGAAATGTAAACATATCAATATGTCACCGGTGGGTTTTTGCTCCATCGGCTAAGGCAATATTTTTTGAGGTTTTTTCATGCTTTGAACGGTGGCTCAGGATGTTTTTACTAGAAAAACAAAATATAGAGACATTAAATGTGATTTGGTATTTTGATTATTATGACAAAAAACATCCCAAATTTTGATTTTGCTAATTTTCCAATGATAAATTGGACTTCTTGAATTGTGGGGTGATCTGTCTTTGCAATATTGTAGCATAAAAAGTGATTAAAAAAATCACCACAGGATATGTTATTCATGAGTGAAATGTGCACATCTACCTAAAAAAAGGTCAACTTACCAAACGAGTCACTTTTTTATTATATTTAATTTGTTCCAGCTTATTGTTACTGTGAAAGTCAATCTGTAAGGAGATTCATAATTGTATGGTTTAGTCACTATGAAACGAGGTCAGATTTCACTGTTTTCAACTATTATGTTGAGAAATGTGTCGAAATGAGCTAATAAGGAAGAACAACGAGCGACAGCTCCCCATCTTACATGGATCAAATAACAAAATATGGAGCTGCCACTGTGACTCTTTATATTCATCCAATTTAAAAAACATGCTTCAACCCCTTAATAACTGAACTACTTTGTACGTTAATGACCAAGCCTCATTTTTAAAATCTGACTAGTGTCATTTTATGAGGTAATAACTCTGATGTAGTTGTATGGCAGCCTGATTTGTGCGGGACAAGATGAAATTTAAACTATACCATTTTTATTTACATTCGTCTTTTTGATCCTGTTTTATTTCAGCAATATGATGAAAAACCATGGCATTCACTGAAGGGGTTAATTAGTGTGACAATTTTATAGATCTGGGCGTAGTGATATCAAATGTGTACTTTTTTTCACATACAACGGTTTATTAATTTTTTTTTTTCTTTAGTTTTGTAATTTTTTGGGGGGGACTTTAAATGTTTTCACTTTGATCACAGAATTGCAATGCAAAAGAATTGCAATTCATCATACCTGTCCAGAAACTTCTTAGACCATGCTCTCATCATAGTCTAAGAAGTTTTCTGTAGCTTGATGACCCTGGCGTCATCATGGCAATGATCAGGCCCTTGCGATGACGTCACGGTGATGCTGATCAGAAGGTAGAAGAGGAACTCTCCCTATCCCTGCCTCCGAAATATCGCTCTCCATTGCAGAATTTATGGGGTTAAACAGCCGTGGGTGGGGAAGGTACTGTTCTTGGCTGTTACAGCAGGAGCTTGGCCATTAGCAACTCTGAGCTCCTGTGGTGATCGGTCAGTCAGATTGACTGACCGATCACAGCCATCTGAGTACGGGGACAGATGGTATGTGTTCCCGCACCTCTTCACATGCCACTTAGCTGACAGTGACAGCTTTCCTGGCACTGTACTGTCACTACGTGTTTACACTAAATGATAGTTTAAATGCATAATGGACATAGCAACTAGTGGTGCAGGAACTGACACCCGCTCATGATGTGCTATGTCCATTATTGGTCGTAAACAGGTTAACTGAGATTCCACAATATTTTACAGTAAAATAAATGTCTTTGTAACAAGGAAGCCTGTCCCTATTTAATTCCACTTGTTGTTTGGGCAGCATGAATCTCCTGACAGATTCCTTTTTAGATTAAAAAATAAAAAAAAAGACAAACGCACATGGCAAAATTTGTCCACACTGCACAAATAGGAAATGTGGTCACTATATTTTTTTTATAAAATTAAAACCTTTTCAAAATTATAAACATTCTTTTGCAAACCTGTACAGATGTGTTTCTCCAACTACAGTCATGGCCAAAAGTTTTGAGAATGACACAAATATTAATTTTTACAAAGTCTACTGCTTCACATTTTCTAATGGCAATTTGCATGTACTCCAGAATGTTATAAAGAGTGATGAGCTTAACAGCAATTACTTGCAAAGTCAATATTTGGCTAGAAAATGAACTTTATCCCCCAAAACACATTTCAACATCATTGCAGCCCTGCCTTAAAAGGACCAGCTAACCTCTTTTCAGTGATTGCTCCATTAACACAGGTGTGGGTGTTGATGAGGACATGGCTGGAGATCAATCTGTCATGATTAAGTAAGAATGACACCATTGTCACTTTAAAAGGAGGCTGGTGCTTGGCATCATTGTTTCTCTTCTGTTAACCATGGTTATCTCTAAAGAAACACGTGCAGTCATCATTGCAATGCACAAAAATGGCCTAACAGGGAAGAGTATCGCAGCTAGAAAGATTGCACCTCAGTCAACAATCTATCGCATCATCAAGAACTTCAAGGAAAGAGGTTCCATTGTTGCCAAAAAGGCTTCAGGGCGCCCAAGAAAGACCAGCAAGCGCCTGGACCGTCTCTTAAAAGTTTCAGCTGTGGGATCGGGCTACCAGCAGTGCAGAGCTTGCTCAGGAATGGCAGCAGGCAGGTGTGAGTGCATCTGCACGCACTGTGAGGCGGAGACTCTTGGAGCAAGGCCTGGTCTCAAGGAGGGCAGCAAAGAAGCCACTTCTCTCCAGAAAAAACATCATGGACAGATTGATATTCTGCAAAAGGTACAGGCAGTGGACTGCTGAGGACTGGGGTAAAGTTATTTTCTCTGATGAATCCCCTTTTCGATTGTTTGGGACATCAGGAAAACGCCTCATTCGGAGAAGACAAGGTGAGCGCTACCACCAGTCTTATCTCATGCCAACTGTTAAGCATCCTGAAACCATTCATGTGTGGGGTTGCTTCTCAGCCAAGGGAAACTGCTCTCTCACAGTCTTGCCTAAAAGCACAGCCATGAATAAAGAATGGTACCAGAATGTCCTCCAAGTGCAACTTCGTCCAACCCTCCTAGAGAAGTTTGGCGATCAACAATGCCTTTTCCAGCATGATGGAGCACCTTGCCATAAAGCAAAGGTGATAACTAAATGGCTCAGGGAACAAAACAGAGATTTTGGGTCCATGGCCTGGAAACTCCCCAGATCTTAATCCCATTGAGAACTTGTGGTCAATCATCAAGAGCCGGTGGACAAACAGAAACCTAAAAATCCTGACAAAATGAAAGCATTGATTGTGCAAGAATGGACTGCTATCAGTCAGGATTTGGTCCAGAAGTTGATTGAGAGCATGCCAGGGAGAATTGCAGAGGTCCTGAAGAAGAAGGGTCAACACTGCAAATATTGACTTGCTGCATTAACTCATTCTAACTGTCAATATAAGCTTTTGTTACTCATATGTTTGCAATTATTATATTTCTGTCTGTGATAAAAACATCTGTCAAACACACATAAAAACCAGAGGGCAGCAGATCATGTGAAAATATAATATTTGTGTCATTCTCAAAACTTTTGGCCATGACTGTAGTGTGAAAATCTTAGAAACGCCGATGTTGTTCATGTAAATATATTTCAAATGCAATTTGTGGAGCGAAGTCATGTTTGATAAATATTTTCATGGTAAAAAGACGCTAAAACATCTTTACAAGATACTAAACTAATGTCTGTCTTAAGATGCTGCATACCACTGCACGGGATTATAGCAACCAATCTAGTATCGCAGAAAATGAGGTCCACAAATTTTTTCAGATGGAGAATTTTGAATCATATTTTAGAATGCTGTAAACAGAGATAAAGTAATTTAGACTGTTAATTTATCCCTATGTGTATTCCAAATCTCTCAAAAGGATAATGCTACTAGTATAGCAGTTTTTGATTAACACATATCTATTTAAAATTCATGTGTTTGTGCTGATTATATAAAGTGGTTTGAAAAAGTGACTAGTGCTTATTTATAGTTGAACTTATCATGAGAGTTATCTAATGATTCTACTCCAGAAAATATCACATTTGCCATATGTCAATAAATGCTGTATCACAAATAAACCCCTCATATTTTGTCCCTCAGATCATGAACAAGCATTGCTAGGAAGGACGGCTTGATTCATAATGTCTATGCAGTCTAAGCAGGCTTCCGATTGCACGAGTGATCAAAATGCTTGTTCGTCAGGAGAAATGATCTTTTGTGCTGCACAAAACATCATCATTCTTGGCAGCGCATCATCCAGCGTAAAAAGCACTCTCCTTGCTGAGAAAAATTGCAGCTTATATTCTCTGTCAGACCTATTACAGATCATTCAGCGCGTATCCAAAGACGAGTTCGCCTGTGTATATAGGCTGGTAATTGACAACTGACTGGTGGTCATTTAATGCCCATGTCGGTAAGTGTAAACTAATCCTTTGCATCTGTATGTCTACAACAAAGTCCTGTTTACTCCTGCAAGAGAAATAACATTTCTAACTCTCATTTCTTGCTTATTACTTTCCCCTAAAACAATAGATAGCTATGGGCTAAAAGATTAATCAGCTGAAACATATCTATCCTGACTCCCTCATGCACAAGAATGTTGAGCATGACTGATTATTCCTGTGTTCTCCATGAGAGAACTGCTGCCATACTCATATCACAGTGGCTTATCTTATGAGGAACCAAAGGATCAGAATTATGAAAAGCCAGAGTCCTTCCCTTTTTTCCTACATATTAGACTATTTTCTGGTCCCAATATCAGCAGGGTCGACTGACTTTATCCTAATGTGTATGCCTTTAGACGGCAACCACACACAGTCTGGTTTCTCAGAATTGGCCCTTCTTGAATTCCCACCTCTATTAACTGCTAAAAATCTACTTTTGCCTAATTTCAGACAATTTGTTAAAACAGAGTGCAATTATTAAGAATGCGACCCCATTTCCTTTAAAACATGTGCCCTATTGAATATGGCAGTTCACCACTTATCTTTATCCACTAGCAAACAATATTCAATGAACAAGACTAGAAGATGATGTTAACCTTTGCTACTTATATATCTGCACACAGTATCGCACAGTAAGTCAGATGTATTGCTTAGTCCTAGATAAGCTATAACCATAACCTCTCTCTGGACTTGCAGAGACAAAAAAATCAATTTGACTTGTTTGACATGATCTTTCTTCAATAAATCTATGCTCCTTGAGGTCAAGCAAATCGTTTGACTTTAAACATTCAGCATTTGTTATTTTAACATCAACTACATCATTCTTCCTATCTCTCTGTATACAACTGGAATGTTTCCATTGATTTCCAAAGCTGAAATCCAACTGTCTATTAAACTTTTAGGTAAACTGTTATCATATTATGGTTAAATATTGTCTTGATAAAACTCTTCAATGATTGTAATTGAAATATATTATGTATTCCATAGTATTGAGATAATTTATTGGAATGGAATTAAATTGTACAAAATACCGCAATTACCAAAGTGCAGATTTTTTTTTTTTTATTCACTTCTCTGTGTTCAGCAAAACAACAGCTGTTGGCCACAGTTTTGGGCCATCAAAATGTTAAAAATAAAAAAAATGTATTCCTTATATTTACCTTAACACTCATGTCTTCCACCTCTCCACTCCTTACTCTGTTGTCTGGTCCTCACGATATCTTCTTATCATTGTCAGGCTCGCTAAAATTACAGCTCTGATGAGAACCTGGACAGTTCTTTGTATACTCATGTAAGGTCATGTGCATGTCCTGTTGACATTATCCATGACCTTGCGCACACCTGAACAGAAGCCTCCAGGGCCTTATTAGAGCCTGAAATCTCAGCATTGCATGAGAAACCAGTAGTGTTGAGCATTCCGATACCGCAAGTATCGGGTATCGGCCGATATTCGCGTTATCGGAATTCCGATACTTAATTCCGATACTTTTTCAATATCGTATACCGGAATCGGAAGTTCCCATAATTCTTTGAGAGGCAATGTGATTTTAGTCAGCCAATGAGGAATCCTACAAAGTGTGGGCACATCCTGTAATGCTGCGGTCATCTTAACTAATGGCATGGCTGTGATTGGCTGCTGAAATGATGTCAGAATGCACTATAAAAGGCGCCGCAGCCATTTTAGCGTCACTGTGCTGTGAACTCAGTAAGGGACAGAACGCTGCTGTGCTGACTCTGAGGGACAGTTAGATATTGCGATTTTGTGTACTACTGTGCTTGAGGCAGGCTAGTTTACCAACCGCTGTGTAAAGCTTCATTTTGCCAGTGTTGTTTTAACAGCTCTGTGCAAGGTGTGTGTGTGACAGTGCAGGTGACGCTGCAGTTTGCTCTGCATCCACCGCTGTTTGTAGGCATCTGCACGTGTCACTGACTCTTTTTTTTTTTATTTATTTAGTGGAATTGGTGCAGCTCCATTATATTAGAAAAAAATCAAATCTATTAGTGTGATGTGCTTCCATCCGTATACAATACATTGGTTGCAAACACTATAGAAGTACAGAAAGGAGCTTTTCACAGATAGTGAATAGTTGTGTTTCAGTGTTCACTGCAGTCTGTGAGGTTTTGATTTTTTGAGTGCAGATCACGCTCCAGTTAGTTCTTCAACCACTGCCGGTTGTAGTCTGCTGAGCGTGTGTCACTGCCTCATCCTTCACATTTTTCTCTAATTGGTGCTGCTCCATTTTAGTGGAAAAAAATCTAATCTATTAGTGTGACGCGCTTCCATCCGTATACAATACATTGGTTGCAAACACTATAGAAGTACAGAAAGGAGCTTTTCACAGATAGTGAATAGTTGTGTTTCAGTGTTCACTGCAGTCTGTGAGGTTTTGATATTTTGAGTGCAGATCACGCTCCAGTTAGTTCTTCAACCACTGCCGGTTGTAGTCTGCTGAGCGTGTGTCACTGCCTCATCCTTCACATTTTTCTCTAATTGGTGCTGCTCCATTTTAGTGGAAAAAAATCTAATCTATTAGTGTGACGCGCTTCCATCCGTATACAATACATTGGTTGCAAACACTATAGAAGTACAGAAAGGAGCTTTTCACAGATAGTGAATAGTTGTGTTTCAGTGTTCACTGCAGTCTGTGAGGTTTTGATTTTTTGAGTGCAGATCACGCTCCAGTTAGTTCTTCAACCACTGCCGGTTGTAGTCTGCTGAGCGTGTGTCACTGCCTCATCCTTCACATTTTTCTCTAATTGGTGCTGCTCCATTTTAGTGGAAAAAAATCTAATCTATTAGTGTGACGCGCTTCCATCCGTATACAATACATTGGTTGCAAACACTATAGAAGTACAGAAAGGAGCTTTTCACAGATAGTGAATAGTTGTGTTTCAGTTTTCACTGCAGTCTGTGAGGTTTTGATTTTTTGAGTGCAGATCACGCTCCAGTTAGTTCTTCAACCACTGCCGGTTGTATGCTGAGCGTGTGTCACTGCCTCATCCTTCACATTTTTCTCTAATTGGTGCTGCTCCATTTTAGTGGAAAAAAATCTAATCTATTAGTGTGACGCGCTTCCATCCGTATACAATACATTGGTTGCAAACACTATAGAAGTACAGAAAGGAGCTTTTCACAGATAGTGAATAGTTGTGTTTCAGTGTTCACTGTAGTCTGTGAGCTTTTCATTTTGTGAGTGCAGATTACGCTCCAGTTTGTTCTTCAACCACTGCTGGTTGTAGTCTGCTGAGCGTGTGTCACTGCCTCATCCTTCACATTTTTCTCTAATTGGTGCTGCTCCATTTTAGTGGAAAAAAATCTAATCTATTAGTGTGACGCGCTTCCATCCGTATACAATACATTGGTTGCAAACACTATAGAAGTACAGAAAGGAGCTTTTCACAGATAGTGAATAGTTGTGTTTCAGTGTTCACTGCAGTCTGTGAGGTTTTGATTTTTTGAGTGCAGATCACGCTCCAGTTAGTTCTTCAACCACTGCCGGTTGTAGTCTGCTGAGCGTGTGTCACTGCCTCATCCTTCACATTTTTCTCTAATTGGTGCTGCTCCATTTTAGTGGAAAAAAATCTAATCTATTAGTGTGACGCGCTTCCATCCGTATACAATACATTGGTTGCAAACACTATAGAAGTACAGAAAGGAGCTTTTCACAGATAGTGAATAGTTGTGTTTCAGTGTTCACTGCAGTCTGTGAGGTTTTGATTTTTGAGTGCAGATCACGCTCCAGTTAGTTCTTCAACCACTGCCGGTTGTAGTCTGCTGAGCGTGTGTCACTGCCTCATCCTTCACATTTTTCTCTAATTGGTGCTGCTCCATTTTAGTGGAAAAAAATCTAATCTATTAGTGTGACGCCTTCCATCCGTATACAATACATTGGTTGCAAACACTATAGAAGTACAGAAAGGAGCTTTTCACAGATAGTGAATAGTTGTGTTTCAGTGTTCACTGTAGTCTGTGAGCTTTTCATTTTGTGAGTGCAGATTACGCTCCAGTTTGTTCTTCAACCACTGCTGGTTGTAGTCTGCTGAGCGTGTGTCACTGCCTCATCCTTCACATTTTTTCTAATTGGTGCTGCTCCATTTTAGTGGAAAAAAATCTAATCTATTAGTGTGACGCGCTTCCATCCGTATACAATACATTGGTTGCAAACACTATAGAAGTACAGAAAGGAGCTTTTCACAGATAGTGAATAGTTGTGTTTCAGTGTTCACTGCAGTCTGTGAGGTTTTGATTTTTTGAGTGCAGATCACGCTCCAGTTAGTTCTTCAACCACTGCCGGTTGTAGTCTGCTGAGCGTGTGTCACTGCCTCATCCTTCACATTTTTCTCTAATTGGTGCTGCTCCATTTTAGTGGAAAAAAATCTAATCTATTAGTGTGACGCGCTTCCATCCGTATACAATACATTGGTTGCAAACACTATAGAAGTACAGAAAGGAGCTTTTCACAGATAGTGAATAGTTTGTGTTTCAGTGTTCACTGCAGTCTGTGAGGTTTTGATTTTTTGAGTGCAGATCACGCTCCAGTTAGTTCTTCAACCACTGCCGGTTGTAGTCTGCTGAGCGTGTGTCACTGCCTCATCCTTCACATTTTTCTCTAATTGGTGCTGCTCCATTTTAGTGGAAAAAAATCTAATCTATTAGTGTGACGCGCTTCCATCCGTATACAATACATTGGTTGCAAACACTATAGAAGTACAGAAAGGAGCTTTTCACAGATAGTGAATAGTTGTGTTTCAGTGTTCACTGTAGTCTGTGAGCTTTTCATTTTGTGAGTGCAGATTACGCTCCAGTTTGTTCTTCAACCACTGCTGGTTGTAGTCTGCTGAGCGTGTGTCACTGCCTCATCCTTCACATTTTTCTCTAATTGGTGCTGCTCCATTTTAGTGGAAAAAATCTAATCTATTAGTGTGACGCGCTTCCATCCGTATACAATACATTGGTTGCAAACACTATAGAAGTACACAAAGGGGCCTTTCACAGATACTGAACAGTTGTCTGCAGGGTTCACTGTAGTCTGTGAGGAATAACCACACTTAGGCCTTATAACTTTTCTGACTTTCTTTATCAATCTACCAAGATGAAGAAGTCAGTGAGTAAGGCACGTGGTCGTGGTCGAGGCCGTGGATTTGCAGCAGGGAGAGGACGTGGGGATTCTGTGGCTGCTGCTGCACCCAGTGACACAGCATCCACCAGTTTTCCCCGTGAGCGTTCCTTTATGCGCACTTTTGTAGGAGCTCAGCATACCCCCCTGCTGCGTGAAGAACAAATTGAAGCCGTTGTTGGTTGGATGGCAGCCAATGCATCGACTTCAATAGCTTCCACCTCCTCTCAGGACCACAGCACTCTTGAACAACCATCAGTCTCTTCACCGCCTGCCAAATTGCCCAGGCAGTCAGAGAGCTCTGTACAGGAGCCAGCTGAGTCTCTGCTTCTGTTCTCAGAATCTGTTGGCTTGGAAACAGGGGCCCAGCCAAGCAGCATTCTGGAATGTGAAGAAGAGGCAGTATGCAGTGATGCGCAACAGCTGTGTCTCTCTGAATCTGAAGAGGCGGGTGAGCCAGTGCCGATGGTCAGCACACCGCAGAACGCATCTGATGATGATGAGACTCAGTTGCCAGTTTCTGTTGAGCATGGTGCTGGCCAGACCACCCAACAACAGCAGGTGTTGGAAGAGGGTAGTGGTGGAGATGATGAGGTCCAAGACCCAACAGGCGTGAGGAACAGGAAGGTGGTGGGAGCAGCTCTGAGGAAGAGATTGCCCCAACGGTCCAAACAGTAGGGAGAGGTAGGCTGCAGACTCGCTTGCCTGTAGCCTCCAGTTTGGCACCCGTTCGGAGCAGTTCTCTTCCAACAGCCAAAACAGGCGCTCCCAGGACTTGCACTGCGTGGTCCTTTTTTGACACACTTGCAGATGATATTTGCTATGTCAAATGCAAGCTGTGTAATCAAAAAATTAAAAGAGGTAAAAGTGTCAGTAACCTTAATACAACAAATATGTGGAAACATGTGCGGTCAAAGCACTTTGTTGAGTTACAAAGACACACTGGAGATGTAGGCCAACCTACAGCAGCACCTACATCTTCAGCTCGTGTTGGAGCCTCTTCCTCTAGTTCACACACAGCTGGTTCGGCTTCCTCAAAGGATCGCCATGGAAGAACCTCTGTCACTGTTGTCCAGAGACACAGTGTTATTCCACCCACAGCTGCAAGTTCCCTGTCATCCTCACACACCCAGGCCACAAAACAGCCATCGGTAGCACAGGCATGGGATAAAAGACGGCCATACTCGGAAAACCATCCACGAGCACAGCTCTGAATGCTGGCATTGCAAAACTCCTGTCCCTTGAAATGCTGTGATTCAGGCTGGTGGAGACTGACAGTTTCCGTGAATTAATGGCATTGGCAGTCCCACAATACAATGTGCCCAGCCGATTTTATTTCAGCAGGCAAGCCGTCCCTGGTCTGCAAAAGCATGTTGAGGCAAAAATTAAACATGCGCTACTAAACGCCGTCAGTAGCAAGGTCCACCTGACCACCGATGCGTGGACCAGTAACCCATGGCCAGGGACGATACCTTTCACTCACTGCCCATTGGGTGAATGTTGTGGAGCCGGGTACAGATTTTGCGAGTGGCGCTGTACGTGTTCTGCCAACTCCAAGGATTGCCGGAATCAAGAGTGTCCACATTGACTCCTCCTCCTACTCCAGTTCCTCAGAATCATCGCTGCAGGAGCCGTCACGGTCTACCTCCACATGGACCCGTGGACGCTTACCTGATGCGACCGATATGAGCACAGCCGTGGCCAAACGGCAACAGGCCGTTCTGAAATTAATTCCCATGGGGAATCGAAGCCACACAGCGCAGGAGGTCTGGAATGCCATCAAGCAGGAGAGCGACGTGTGGTTTTTGCCAGCGAATCTCCAGCCAGGTCTGGTAGTGTGTGACAATGGCCGAAATCTGGTGGCAGCTCTGGGCCTTGGCAACCTCACTCACATACCATGTCTGGCACATGTGCTCAACTTGGTCGTGCAGAGTTTTTTGAGGGACTATCCGGATCTTGATGCACTGCTGCACAAGGTCCGCCTAGAGTGCGCTCACTTGCGACGTTCCAGCATGGCCAGATTGCGCATTGCAGCTCTGCAACGCAGATTGCGCCTTCCTGAACATCGCATCATATGTGACGTATCCACCAGGTGGAATTCAACGTTACATATGTTGGAGCGGTTTTGTGAGCAGCAGCCAGCAGTTATGGAGTATCAGCTGCATCAGGCGCAATCAACACGCAATTTGCGCCGTCCACACTTCACCATTAATGAGTGGGCCACTATGAAGGACATGTGCCACGTTTTGCGTGCGTTTGATGATCAACGCGGATGGCGAGTGCAGATGATGCACTAGTCAGCCTGACTGTCCCCCTTATCTGCCTGCTTCAAAAAAACACTGCAAGCAATAAGGGATGAGGTTTGGAAGAGGTGGAGGATGAGGAGTCACAAATTCCATCACCTTCTGGAAAGTCAGCGCAACGTGGTTCCTCACAAAGGGCTGGGCAGGGCTCACTTTGTGAGGAGGATGAGGAGTCAATGGAGGAGGAAGACAATCGCTCCAGAGGGAGGAAACACAACGCTCTAGTCAGTATGTAGAGCGAGGGTGGGGTGATGCAGAGCAGGCAGAGATAACGCCTCTTGCAGAGGACAGCGTTTCTTTGCCAGTTGGGAGTCTGCAGCACATGGTTGATTTCATGCTGCAGTGCCTAAGAAACGACCGCCGCATCGCCCACATTCTCACGACGTCTGATTATTGGGTGTACACCCTCCTAGACCCTCGCACCGGGACAACGTCAAAAGCCTCATCACACCGTTGAACCGGGAGCGTAAAATGCGGGAGTACCAAGACACACTGGTGCAATACCTAATGTTCTACCTTACTGCCGAGAGCACTGCTGCTGCTACTGCTTTACAAAGCAGCTCTGTGCGTCGAGGCAGTGTAGAGAGCTCTGCAACAAGAGGGAGCACACGCAGTGCCTCTGCACAGGGAAAGACCAGTATGTTAAAAATGTGGCAAAGTTTTGTGGCAGCGCCACAAATGTCACACCATCCGAGAGGGCTCCAGTCAGCGGGAGGCAACGTATCCGTCAGATGGTGACAGACTACTTGGCTTTGCCTCTCATGTACTCCCAGATGGCTCTTCCCCATTCAAGTTTTGGGTCTCTAAGCTGGATACATGGCCAGAGCTTAGCAGTATGCATTGGAGGTGCTGGCTTGCCCTGCTGCCAGTGTATTATCGGAGCGCGTCTTTAGTGCTGCAGGTGGTGTACTAACAGACCGTCGCATGCGACTATCCTCCGATAATGTAGACCGGCTTACTTTTCTGAAAATGAACAAGCATGGATCTCGGCAGAATTTGTCTGTCCGTTTTCAGATTAAATAACTGGTTCGCAACGTTATCCATGTCTCCTGTTATGTTCATCTTCTACCACCTGAACTCTACTCCCTGGGCTCCAACACTGCCATTGCTGCTCAGAAGTGTCGTGTCCACAGAACAAAACACAAGCTCTACTGTTAGTGGGGTTCAGTAACGCCAGCTGTTCCCCTGCTGTGTGAACGGCAAGAAGTCTCCGTTTCCGACACATGAACAGAAAAACACATGACCAACATGCTCCAAATAGGGAAGAGCCGTCACCCTGCTTGTTATGCTGAAAACATGAAATTGTGAAGTTTTGCACGCCTAGAATGATAAATTTTTATGACAAATATGGACAAATAATAATTTGTCATCACAGCGCATATATGCACATGTCTATTAGAAATGGTAACAAAAAATAAAACATAGTCTACTCTTCACATTTTGAAATTAATGGGATAAAAGTACATTTCAGACTTATGAATTAATGCTTTTTAAGGAACTTTATCTGTACCTGTAGATAATCAGTCAATGGATGTACGAATCATTAAATCCTCATCATCATCATCACGACTTTTATTTATGACAGACATTAAAAATACACATCCAAAAAAAAAACCCAAAAAAAAGGCTGCACTCAAGCATACTAAAAGCATGACAACATAGAATATATGAAATTTTGAATAGCAATAATGGCTTTGGAATATAAGGAAAAATTTGAGACGCTTAGTATAAACATTTGGCCAAACATTTTAAGCTCAACAACCATCGTCAAGGTGGTCTCAATCTGTTGAGTCCCTAACCTATTGAACATACCTCTATTAGGCTGATATCTGAATTTCTGGGCGAATATGCACCTCTGTCAGTAATGCCTGCATTTATGGGTAAAGTAGGGAGCTGGTGTAATTAAAATCACCACCTGGTGGGAGCGGAGTGCTCGGTCAGTAAGCTAACATTCAAAAGACAAAAAACCTGACTAGCACATCCAGACTAATGTGAACTAGGTGCAAACCAAAGGGAGCTACCCTCATGTAAAACATCCAAAAAAAAAAAGCTGCACTCAAGCATACTAAAGCATGACAACATAGAATATATGAAATTTTGAATAGCAATATGGCTTTGGAATATAAGAAAAATTTGAGACGCTTAGTATAAACATTTGGCCAAACATTTTAAAGCTCAACAACCATCGTCAAGGTGGTCTCAATTCTGTTGAGTCCCTAACCTAATTGTGAACATACCTCTATTAGCTGATATCTGAATTTCTGGGCGAATATGCACCTCTGTCAGTAATGGCCTGCATTTATGGGTAAAGTAGGGAGCTGGGTAATTAAAATCACCACCTGGTGGGAGCGGAGTGCTCGGTCAGTAAGCTAACATTCAAAAGACAAAAACCTGACTAGCACATCCAGACTAATTGAACTAGGTGCAAACCAAAGGGAGCTACCCTCATGTAAAAACATCCAAAAAAAAAGGCTGCACTCAAGCATACTAAAGCATGACAACATAGAATATATGAAATTTTGAATAGCAATATGGCTTTGGAATATAAGGAAAAATTTGAGACGCTTAGTATAAACAATTGGCCAAACATTTTAAAGCCAACAACCATCGTCAAGGTGGTCTCAATTCTGTTGAGTCCCTAACCTAATGTGAACATACCTCTATTAGGCTGATATCTGAATTTCTGGCGAATATGCACCTCTGTCAGTAATGCCTGCATTTATGGGTAAAGTAGGGCTGGTGTAATTAAAATCACCACCTGGTGGGAGCGGAGTGCTCGTCAGTAAGCTAACATTCAAAAGACAAAAAACCTGACTAGCACATCCAGACTAATGTGAACTAGGTGCAAACCAAAGGGAGCTACCCTCATGTAAAACATCCAAAAAAAAAGGCTGCACTCAAGCATACTAAAGCATGACAACATAGAATATATGAAAATTTGAATAGCAATAAAGGCTTTGGAATATAAGGAAAAATTTTGGGCCTTAGTAAAAACATTTGGCCAAACATTTTAAAGCTCAACAACCATCGCAAGGTGGTCTCAATTCGTTGTCCCTAACCTAAATTGAACATACCTCTATTAGGCGATATCGAATTTTTTGGGCGAATAGCACCTCGTCAGTAATGCCTGCATTTAGGTAAAGTAGGGAGCGGTGAAAATTTAAAAACACCCCTGGTGGGACGGAGGCTCGGTCTAAGCTAACATTCAAAAGACAAAAAACCTGACTAGCCATCCCCCGACTAATGGAACAGGGCAAACCAAAGGGAGCTCCCTTTTTGGTCCCAACCTGTCAAATAGTTTGAAATTGGGTAGTTTTGGTTAAAAAAATTTAAGTTAGTAAAACAAGGGCCCAAAATTTTGCTCCCCACCAAAGGGGGTAAAATTTTAACCCTCCAATTAACATAAAATTAGGTATACAATTTTGGGGGGAAAACACCCGAAATCCCGATTTAGGGGAAATAGGGGGTAATTTCACCAGGTGGGGGGGTTGGGGAACTTAAAAAACAAAAAATGAAAACCAACTTGGAATTTGGAAAAGGGGCTAATGTAAAAACCAAAAAAAAAAAAAAATACTAAAACATACCCAAAAAAAAAAATTTTTTCTTTAAATAAAAAAAAAGCAAAAAATTTTTCCAAAATTTAAAATCAAAAAATTCAAGGGGTTCAATTCTTTTATCCCCCAATTAACTCCCTTTTGGGTTTAATTTTGGGGAAAAACCCCCTTTTGCCTGTTTTTTAAAAAAGGGCTGGGGTAATTAAAAACCCCCGGGGGCGGGGGGGTTAACTAAAATTGAAAAAAAACCGAAAAACCCGCTAAAAAAAGGGGAAACCCAAGGGGGTCCCCAAAAAAAACCCAAAAAAAAAGCGCCCAAATACAAAAGCCATAAAATTAAAAAATTTTTTAATGCAATAGGTTTGGTTAAAAAAAATTTAGGTTGATAAAAACCAAATTTTAAACCCCAAAAAACCTTAAGGGGTTTTTTTGAGCCCCCAAAATGTGAAATTTATTAAGGGGGGGTTTTAAAATTTTTCTTATTTCCCCAAACCCATTTTGGGTAAAAATTTTAAAAAAATTCATGGGTCAAAGCTTTAAAAAAAAAAAATGAAAAAGAAATTGCAGGTTTTTTTTTTTTGGATTTTTTTCATAGGGTACTCCCTTTGGTTTGCACCCGTTCACATTTGTTTGGATGTGCTAGTCAGGGGTTTTTTTCTTTTTTAAAGTTGCTTATACCGAGCACCCCCCTCCCACCGGGGTGATTTTTTAAATTCAACCAGTCCCTACTTTACCCATAAATGCCGGCATTCTGACAGAGGTATAACGCCCGAAATTCAGATAAGCCTAATAGAGGTATGTTTTTCATTGGGGTTTTTGGGGCCAACGAATTGGACCCCTTGACGAGGTTTTTTGGGTTTAAAATGTTTTTGGGCCCAAAAGTTTTTTTATAACGTCTCAAAATTTTTTTCCCTTTACAAAGCCCCATTGCTTAAAAAAAATTTTAATATTCTAGTTTATGCTTTATATGCTTGAGTGCAGCCTTTTTTTTGGATGTTTTACAGAGGGTAGCTCCCTTTTGGTTTGCCCTGTTACATTAGTCTGGATTGCTAGTCAGGTTTTTTTTTTTTTGAATGTTAGCTTAGACCGAACTCCGCTCCCACCAGGGGGAATTTTTAATTACACCCCCCCCTCTTCCCAAAAAACAGGCATTTTTGACAAGGTCATTTCCCCCAAAATTAGAATCAGCCTAATAAGGTTTTCACATTAGGTTTGGGGGTCAACAGAATTAGACCACCTTTTCGAGGTTGTTGGCTTTAAAATTTTTGGCCAAAGTTTTCTAAGCTCTCAATTTTTCCTTATTTCCAAAACCTATTGCTATTCAAAATTTTTTATATTCTAAAATTTTCATGTTAGTATCTTGAGTGCAGCCTTTTTTTTATTTTTTACATGAGGTCTCCCTTTGGTTTGCACCATTCACATTTTCGGATGTGCAGTCGGTTTTTGTCTTTTGAATTTACTTTTTTACCGAGCACTCCGTCCCACCGGGGTGATTTTAATTACACCCCCCCCCCTACTTTACCCATAAATGCAGGCATTACTGCAGAGGTGCATATTCCCCAAAAAATTAGAATCACCAATAGAGGTATTTCACATTAAAAGGGTTGGGACTCAAAAAAATTGAACCCCTTGACGAGGTTGTTGAGCTTTAAAATGTTTGGCCAAATTTTTTCAAGCGTTCAAAAATTTTTTCCCTTTTTTTTTCCAAAAACCCTATTGCTATTCAAAATTCATTTTCTATGTTGTCATGCTTTAGTATCTTTTAGTGCAGCCTTTTTTTTTTTTGGGTTTTACATGAGGGTAGCCCCTTGGTTGCACCATTCACATTTTCTGGATGTGCTATCATTTTTTGTCTTTTGAATGTTAGCTTATGGGCCGAGCATCCGCTCCCACCAGGGGTGATTTTAATTACACCAGCCCCTACTTTACCCATAAATGCAGGGATTACTGACAGAGGTGCTATTCGCCCCAAATTCAGAACCCTAAATAAAGTTCACATTGGGGGGACCCGAATTGAACCACCTGCGATGGTTTTGGCTTTAAAGTTTGGCCAAAAGTTTATACAACTCCAAATTTCCTTTTTTTTCCAAAAACCAAAAGCTATTCAAATTTCATATATTCCTTTTTTCATGCTTAAAAAAATTCTTGAGGCAGCCTTTTTTTTTTTTTTGGAGTTTTACATGGGGAGCCCCTTTTTTGACCTATTCACATTTTTTCTGGATGGCTGTCAGGGTTTTTTTGTCTTTTGAATTTAGCTTACTGACCGACCTCCCTCCCACCAGGTGGTGATTTTAATTACACCGCTCCCTACTTTTCCCCAAAAAGCGGGGTTACTGACAGAGGGGCTATTCGCCCAAAATTAGATATCAGCCCCAAAAGAGGTATGTTCCATTAGGTTAGGGACTCAACGAATTTTGACCACCTTGACGATGGTTTTTTACTTTTTAAAAAATTGGCCAAATGTTTTTTCAAGGTCTCAAAAAATTTTTCCTTTTAAAATTTCCAAAAGCCATATTGCTATTCAAAAATTTTTTATATTCTATGTTGTCATGCTTTTTATGCTTGGTCAGCCTTTTTTTTTTGGATGTTTTCATGAGGGTACCCCTTTTTTTGCACCAGTTCACATTAGTCGGAGTGCTAGTCAGGTTTTTTTGTCTTTTGAATGTTACTTACGACCGGCACTCCGCTCCCCAGGGGGGATTTTAATTTTTAACCCACTTTACCCATAAATGCGGCATTACTGACAGAGGTGCAATTCGCCCGAATTCAGATATCACC